>CM070014.1:38071432-38523932 GCA_036247105.1 Cirrhinus mrigala
TTATAAATTTCATACAATCATATACTCAAACCAAATTTCTCATCAATACTGAAAAAAATATATATGTATTTTTTGCATTAAAGTGCATTGTGTGTAATTTGATATTTCAAAGAATTTTCACATTTTGGAAAGAATAAAATGAGGTGCATGCAGTAACAGCATGGTAACATTCAATAATAATTAAATCATTTTTTGGCCCCAAATTTTAAAATATTCCCCACATTTTGAGTGCAGGCTTATGAGGCTTAATTTTCTGCGACTGAACACGAGCGTGTCGATGTTGTCCGAGTGCGCGGGAAGAGAAGCGGCACAATTAAAGGTTGATTACATGATTATCCCTCATCTGTGTCACGGCATCAATTAATGCGCTTGACGGCTGAGAGATTGTCACCGCTCTGGCAGAAACCTTTTCCCATCGTTCAGCAGAGAAACTTTCCTGCAGCTGTTTTCCGGCGGCATTAACCGCTGTCATCCAGAAACAACAGCAGCCCAGCGGTGTCAATTATATTTGATTGACTGAGTAAAGCAGCACACAAATAAGCCCAAACAATGGACACAAAAATCTATAGACGACTCTCCTCCTGTCAAATCAAGCGCTCGTCTGCTCCATTTTCATGCTGCACAACAGCCTTAAACGCGCCGTCTGTCTCTCTCTCTCTCTCTCTTTCTCTCTGTCCGCCTGTCTCTCTCTCTCATCCGGCTCCAATTAAAGCTGCCGTTTGAGAGCTGAGCGCCGCTTCTGCCGTCCTGCAAACGAGCTCTAATTCATCAGCTCAACGTCACACATCTGCACATATCGGCTCCCGGAATGAAATATTCCTCTTTCACGAGCATTAAACTCGGTTCACAGTTCAGCACTCTGGGGAAACTCACTCACGGTCAGATCTGAGGAAATGTTTCTCATTCTTGTGCAAAATCTGCTAAATGCACCAGTGAGAAATGTGCACTAATGCATGACAAACGTTTGTGCAACTAGAGGAACAGGGTTTCTGTTTTGTGTTTTCTGATAAATTGATCAAAATGAAGTGAGTTTATGATTAAAACAACAACAAATATCTGTCAGGGAGCTACAAATCAACTTCATGCAAAGGGAAATCAAGTATTTGTTCTTGTTTTAATCATAAACTCATTTCATTTTGCACAGCTTCTCAGAAAACAAAACTTCAGTTCTTCATTTTTCGTCTTGTTTTAAGGGTGTTGTGATATTTGTGACCCTGGACCACAAAACCAGTCGTAAGGGTACATTTTTTGAAATTGAGATTCATACTGAATAAATAAGTTTTCATTGATGTGTGATTGATTTGTTAGGTATGATAATATTTGGCCAAGATACAACTATTTAAAAATCAGGAATCACTTTTAGTGGTTTAATAATCAAAATGATGTCCAATCAACAGAATTCATCATAGTTTAAAATTGTAATAATTTATTCAAATTTAAGCAATTTTTCCTAAATTAATTTTCCTAAATGCTTTATTTTTCCTAAATTACACATTTTCCTTTGTAATTTTTCTGGACATTTAGTGGTTCAGTTAAATTTTAATAATCAAAACGATGTCTAATCAACAGAATTCATAATAGTTTAAAATTGTAATAATTTATTCAAATTGTAACAGTAATTTCACCTTTTGAAATGTTTTTTGTTGTTGTTTTTTCAAATCCAACATTTTTCACTGTAATTTTTCTGGACTTTTAGTGTTTTAATTACATTTTATTCAACAAGGAAGTCTAATAATTAGAATTAATAAAACTCTAACAATTTAATAATTTATAAACAATAATAACAATAATACTGCCCTGTAAAATGCATCTTATTTTTTCTCAAATTCTATAATTTCCATTGTAATTTTTCTGGACTTTCTTTACTCAATTGAATTAAAAAAGATTTAACAATTTAATCACTCATTACAGTTTTTACAATAATATGTTGGATAAGATGTTTTATGTTTTTACTTTTCCCCAATTCTGTTATCTGTTGCAAATTTTCTGGACTTTTTGTGGTTTCATTACCTTTTTATTTGAGAAGAATGTAATCACTTGAATTTATGAAAATAGCATTTTAACAATTTATCAAAATTTTGCATCATTTTGCATCTTGTTTTAAGGATGTTTTGATATTTGTGACCCTGGACCACAAAACCAGTCAGAAGGGTCAATAAAAAAACAAAAAACAAAATAAGCTTTCCATTGATGTATGGTTTGTTAGGACAGGACAATATTTGGCCGAGATGCAACTATTTGAAAATCTGGAATCTGAGGGTGCAAAAAAATCAACATATTAAGAAAATCACCTTTAAAGTTGTTCAAATGAAGTTCTTAGCAATGCATATTACTAATCAAAAATTACATTTTGATATATTTATGATAGGAAATTTACAGAATATCTTCATGGAGCACGATCTTTACTTAATATCCTACTGATTTTTGGCATTAAAAATTTTTTAGATAATTTTGACCCATATGATGTATTGTTGGCTGTTGCTACAAGATATACATTTTTTGTTGATGCATGCAAGATTTAAAGTCATGAATTTATGAATTTGAGACTTTCTGCTCTGATTTAAGACAATTTTAAATGATTAATTTCACTTTTTGTTCAATTTCCCAAAACAAAACCTCAGTTCCTCATTTTGCATCTCAAGTAAATACATCTCAAACTGGGAAAAAAAAAGACATAGATTTTTGTGCATTTAAGACTTTCTGCTGTGATTTAAGCCATTTTAAGGCCTTAATATGTGGATGGACACTTTTTCAGATGCTCAGAAATGTTTCTTTCCTCGTTTAATAATTAGATCAGTTGAAAAGGTCTTTATTTTAATCTCCAAATGTCGTTACAATGATTCCAATAATATAATGTTTCTTGCATTCAAACATAATAGTTAAATTATAAATCCATACTTTAACTCAAAACAATAGAGATTACATATAAACGTATTAGAGTTACGAAATCAATCAGAAAGTGAAGATGCAGCGCTGGTTTCCTTTAAGAGTTCTGTGCACCGAAGTGTTTCTTAAAGAACGTGATTCATCGCTTCGTTCGTTCGTTCGCTGTACGGCTCTGCTTGTTTTTTGATTATTGCGCCTGTACAAAATCACAGTATTGCAAAATTATGATTTCAAAACGCGCACGTAAGAAAGCGTGTTCTTATGTACACGGCAAAAAGCGTAGAAAAGATTGATATCAAGCACCCGGTGTTCATCTGCATCAGTTTCTTGTGCAAATCACTGTAGTGTAACATCATGCTGTGTTAAACAGCGCTCGTCTTGCTTTTGCTCTTGGATTCGCTCTTCTTCCCGGACGTCCCGGCGTGTTTGCTCTGAGCGTTGTTGTTGTTGCTGTTCTGGTTTCCGCTCAGCGTTTCCATTATGGAGCGGAACGTCCCGAACGCTCGTTTGCCGGACTCCGGCTTGTCCTTTCCGGACGGGGCTTTGACGTCGGGCGCGGGCGCGTCCTTTTTCGGCGGCTCGTCGAACGTGACCCTCAGTTTGAGGTTCTGCGAGGTCTTTCTGCGCGAGGACGGCGACTTGAGGGCGCTTTTGGGACTCGTGGTGACCTTCTGACCGTCGGTTTGCTCTCCCGTCACGTCGGTTTTCGTTTCGGGGTCACTTTGGTCCGACGACGGAGACGGGTTGTAAACGTCCACGGATTTGGAAGTCCTGTGCGTGAAGGAGAACTTGGCGCCGTGCTTGTGTTTGTGCTCGTCGGGCTCCGCGACGGGCAGCTGCGTGGGTCGCTCGGGTCGGGGCTGTTTGGACTCGTCCGCGGGATACGCCGCGTCGCCGTCCGATTCGCTGAGCGAACGCTGCATGATCTGCTTGAGACGGGCCAGCTTGAGTTCCCGCCGCTCGCCCAGCCCCAGACGTCTCATCGGTCCGGCTCCGGGCCCCGTCCCCGGCTCCGCCTCTCCGTCCGGCGGTCTGTCTCTGGCGGTCGGGTCTTTTCCCAGCAGCTTGCGCAGGACGGCGTCCGAGTCCACGTGTCTCTGCTTCAGCACCCACTGACCGTTATCAGGAGCCACTTCAGCCGTCAGCGTCATCTCAGGCCACGAGTCGCCCGGAACAACATGAGAACTGCAGCAGACAGACAGAGAACATCCGTGAGACACACGTTCAGTCCTGATGCTCGGCCTTAGGAAGTAACTTTTTTTTCCCCAAATTCTGTGTTTTCCATTGTAAATTTTCTAGATTTTTAGTGGTTTTATTAAATTTTAATAAATAAAAAAAGATGTCAAATCAACTGAATAAAAAAAAAAAAACACTTTAAAATGTAATCTTTTTTTTTTTTTTTTTTAAATTTAAACAATAATACCGGATGAAATGTGTTTTATTTTTTCTTAAATTCCAAATCTTCTGCTGTAATTTTTCTGTACTTTCTGTGGTTTTATTAAATTGTAATAACCAGATGTCTAATTAATAAAGTTCATAAAAATTTAACAATTTTATTATTTATTCAAATTTTAACAGCAATAGTACTTTACGAAATGTGTTTTATTTTTTCAAAATTCCACATCTTCCACTGTAAGTTTTCTGGACATTCAGTGGTTTAATTAAATTTTATTAGAGGAGGAAGCGTAATCAGTTGAATTAATAAAACCTGAAGAATTTAATCAATTATTAAAATTTTAACAATAACAGTGCCCTGTAAAATGTGTTTTATTTTTTCTCAATTTCTGTGTTTTCATTGTCATTTTTCTGGACTTTTAATGGTTTCATTTCATTTTTATAGTCCAAATGATGTTGAATCAACTGAATTAAATAAAGCGTCTCTCTAATTTAATAAC
The DNA here is from genome assembly GCA_036247105.1 of Cirrhinus mrigala. Classification (NCBI taxonomy): domain Eukaryota; kingdom Metazoa; phylum Chordata; class Actinopteri; order Cypriniformes; family Cyprinidae; genus Cirrhinus; species Cirrhinus mrigala. The sequence continues at coordinate 38,076,214 of CM070014.1, forward strand.
GTATTAAAATTTTATCAATAATAGTACCTTATAAAATGTGTTTTATTTTTCCTAAATTCCACATTTTCTGTTGTAATTTTTCTGGACTTTTAGTGGTTCCATTAAATGTTATTAATCACAATTTCATCTAAACAGTAGAATTCATAATAGTTTAAAATTGTAATCATTTATTTACATTTTAACAATTATGAAATGTGTTTTATTTTTCACAAATTCCACATTTTCTACTGTAATTTTTCTGGACTTTTAGTGGTTTAATTAAATATTAATAATCAAAAAATGTCTAATCAATAAACTTAATAATAGTTTAAAATGTGAATAATTTTTTCAAATTTGAACAATAATAGTAGTGTATGAAATGTGTTTTATTTTTTAACATTTTCCACTGAATTTTTCCTGGACTTTTAGTGGTTTAATTCAATTTTTATAGATCAAAATAATTTCTAATCTATAGAATTCATAATAGTTTTAATAATTTATTCAGATTGTAACAATAATAGCCAATAATTTTCCATTGTAATCTTTCTCGACTTTTATTGGTTTAATTAAATTTTATTTGAGAAGGAAGTCTATTCATTTAAATGAATAAATCTTAAAAAATGTAAAAATGTATTAACATTTTAACAACAACAGTGCCCTGTAAAATGTGTTTTATTTTTTTTGTGTTTTCCATTCTAATCTTTCTGGACTTTTACTAACTGAAAATATGTCTAATCAACTGAATTCATTATGGTTTAACAACTGAATCATTCTTTAGCATTTTTACAGTAATATGTTAATATAAAATGTTTTTTCTTTTCCCAAATGCTGTTATCTGTTGTAACGTTTCTGGACTTTTTGTGGTTTTATTTGAAAAGAATGTCTAATCAATTGAATTCATGAAAATAGCAAGTTAACAATTCATTAAATTTGAATAATAACAGTGCTTTATAAAATCTGTTTTTTGTTTTTAATTTTTGGCAGGTTGTCATGGAGACCTTTGAGTTTCTGTGTGTTTTAATAAGTTGCATTATTGTTAATATTTTTGTTGTTCAATAGTTCAATATATTTCTGTCACAATTTCAAGTTAAACTGAACTTTTATTTTGGCCGGTTGTTGTGAAGTTTGTGTGTAAATCTGACCATAATTTTCTAAACTGAAATGGTGAAATGCTGCTGAAGTGACTGTCAGAGCAAACAGACACATGCACAACACGCAGACTTCAAACTTAAATATCAACCCATTTACAGTTTGATATTCACAGACACTAGTGCGTATCACCATCTGATTTAGCCAAAATCCAGACCTGGGTGAGGGCGGTCTCCCGTTGAGCTCGTGCGCCTGCAGCAGCAGCTGAAGCTGGTTCTGTAGAGCGACTCGCGCCGTTGTTTGTCTGTTAAAGTCAGAAACACACACAGTGAGGTCACTCGGCGCTCACGTGAGTCTAAGGGCTGGTCGGCCGAATGAACGCTCTTACTCGTGCAGCTGTTTGGTCAGTTTGACCACCTGCGACGCCAGCGACATGCACGTCTCCACCACCACCAGGTACCGCGAGCACGTGCTGTGACCCTGCCGCTCGGCGCTCTGGGACGGACGCTCGCCCTGCTGGTTCTGCACCGTCACGTTCGAGCCGTACTCCACCAGAGTCTGACCACACACACCAACACGTGATTACACACACTCACTTCAGCTTCTGCAACACTCACTCACGCTACAGTCTGAGCATGCACAATTTCTTTAGATCATTTTTTTTCTTTTTGTTTACGGGTCAATGACGTGACGCCTACATTTTCTGTCAGACTGCATTTTTTCATTTAAAAATGGGTTTAAATGCATTAAAAAGATGCCATATATATGAAACAGCTCTCCTATGTATGGACCCACTTTTAACTTTTCAAAAAAGATTAGTTATTTGTAATTCTTCCGTTATTCAAAGCGTCAAAACATCATGTCGTGCGACCGTCCGGCCATAACTGTTGTTTTGGAAATGTCTTTGAAATTAAAATTAATTAAAATGTCTTTGAAATAAATTGAAAATTTATTCAGATTAATTTTCTGCACTATTTTGCATGATTTCCAAAGTGTTTCGTAATCCTGTATAAAATTGCAAAGCATTTGTATTTACATTTACATCATAATATACGAACAAACTTTGTCCGATGATTTCTATTTTATGAAATATCATGTGGTGCGACCATCGAGAAACTACCATTTTGGGACTTTTATGCTGAAATCCATTCAAAGACAGGACTTGCATCATGAAGCAATCTGACAATGAACCATGGAAACATCAAGCAGGTTTGTAACTCTCTTTCAAATTTGGAAAAAATAATCTTTTTACTGGCTGGTATGTAGATACCACATTTGGATATCATGTGGTGTGACCTCAAAAAAAACAATGAATATCAAGTTATTTCTACAAGTATTTATTTTTATTATAAATTTCATCGTGACCCTTTGTGGGATTGTTTTGTTCAGGTGGCCAATTCCGTGCTTGTAAATTTTGACTGAATGTGAAATATCATGTGGTGCGACCACTGCAGAGTGTTTTCCATTACAGATAAATGTCCCAGATTGGCAGTTTTTGTGCTTTTATATACAGTTGATGGTTTATATACATAAAATACTTATTTTAGTATCATTTGGAACAGATTTTTGTGCAATTTGGGTCATTTCAGACGTTTTATGTTTAATCTATGTACAATATGAGAAAAAAAAAATTATTTAGAGCATATCATTTTAGTTTGGTAATTATGCATTTATTAGTAATTTATTATTTATTTATTAATAACTATTTAAATCTCAAAATTTGTCTTTTTTTTTAAGAAACTGAAACAACAAATACTGTTATATACTGTAATATCTGCTAATTACATTTAAGAAGGCAACTTTAAAATCATGAAACAAAAATATGAGATCATTATTTACAAAAACTCAAAATAAATGCAAATACTGTTTCTAAACACTTTACTGAGAACATTTAAAAAAAATGTTAAGCATGTTAAGGAATTTAATTAATTTCTATATAAATCATGGTCGCACCACATGACATTTTTAAGGCTATGGCCAATTCATCGAGATGAAAAAACACTAAAATCACTTAATTTTAAATTTTAATATGAATTCATGTGTACACAACATTCTTAATGTTTGAACAAATAACAACAGATATTATTATTTTTTGTATTTTAAAATTGGTCTGTCGAAAATCCTTAAACATTTAATAAATAAAGTAAAAATATAAAACTAGTCCACTTTGCTGCAACACGACACACCTGCTGCTTTAAGCTGCGCTCACCTTTACCGTTCTGGATTTTTGCAGCCAAAATTTGGCATGTGATTTCTACGTGAACGGAGCTACTGACACCAGACTAGTGACTTTTTATGCATGCTAAATTTTGCACATGTGACTGTGTGTGTGATTTTTTTCTGCAAGTGTAGTTATTCTACATTTACAAAAAAGTGTAGGAGCAACTGAAATCACTAGAACATTTTTAGTACAAAAGCTTTGGATTTGAAAGTGTTTGTGCTTAGATTAGAGCCTGTGTTTTTCTTTCTGTCTGCAAGCGAACAGAACAATCCCACGTCTCTCAGCACCCTACAGAAACAGGAAATGGGAGGGAGAGCTGCTTCCTGTCTCTCTCTCACTACATCCCAGACAAAACAGACCTGAACGCAGCTGAGATGGCCGAACTGAGCCGCAACGTGCACCGCCGTGTTCCCGTTCTGATCGGCCTCGTCCAGAGAAATGGCCTGTTCCTGCATGAACTGCAGCAGCCACAGCAGGACGCGCTCCTGTAACACACGCGTGCGCGGCGGTCAGTCACGTGATCGGATGGCGGTCTGCGCGCGCGTCTGCGAGTCGCTCACCTGTCCGTGCCGCGCGGCGTAGTGGATGAGGCTGGGATGCTCGCGACTGCAGCTGAGCTCGGCGATGGCTTCGGTTTCGCTCACCATCCAGCGCACACACTCCAGATGACCGTTCTGCACACAAGCACGTTCTTTACATTTCCACGCTTGTAATCTATCTGTTTGTTTGCACATCCTAGCTCATCTAATTCTCACGAGCTCTTAAACCCTGCCTACTGCGCGTCAGTGTGACGTACCCGTACGGAGAGTCCGGCGGGCGTGAGCTGCTGCGTGTTGCGCTCGTTCAGACAGTCCTCTCCCATGAGCGAGGTGAGGTGCTGCAGGCAGTCGGCGTGACCCTGAGCCGCGGCCACGTGCAGCAGGTTGTTCCCGTCCTCGTCTCGGATGCGCTCCAGGTTCTCCGCCGCGAAGTGAGGCTGCAGACACGTGCGGTTAGATCACACCGACACATCGTGAAACACAGAATCGACGTTGATATTTACACATGTGAGAGTCACTCTGGAATATAAACACACTGCAAGTTTCAGAACTCAAATCAAACTCCCCAGTTTAACCCACTGAGCCTCTTCATCTTTGGGTCACACCTGCTACATTTCAGAAAATACCTTAAAATGCCTTAAAATGTATTTAGGAATATCAGTGTAATATATATTTGTTCAATAATGTTTTCTCTTTTTCATTTTGCATTTTGAGACAATTTTATTGCACCACTTAATTGCATTAAATATTTATGCAATTTATATTATAAATAAATATTTATAAATAATAGTACCTCATGAAATTTGACTTTTAGTGGTTTAATTAAATATTAATAATCAAAATTATGTCTAATCAATAAATGTATTAATAGTTTAAAATTGTAATTTTCTTTTTCAAATTTTAACAATAATAGTACCTAATGAAATGTTTATTTATCCCAAATTTTACATGTAATTTTCCATTAATATTTTTTCTTTTTCATTTTGAGACCATTTTATTTTACCACGTATTAAATATTTATGTGATATTTACAAATAATTATTTTTAACAATAATAGTACCTAGTAATAGTATCAAATTCCACATTTTCCACTGTAATTTTTCTGGACTTTTAGTGGTTTTATTAAGTATTAATAATCAAAAAGATGTCTAATCAAAAAAATTAATACTAATTTAAAATTTTGATAATGTATTCAAATTAAAAAAAAAATAAAATAAATAAAATAAAAATAATAATAATAATAATACCTTATGAAATGTGTTTATTTTTCCCAAATTTCACATTTTCCATTGTAATTTTCCAATAATATTTTTTCTTTTTTTTTTTCCATTTATAAATTATTATTATTATCAATAACAGTACCTTATGAAATGTGCTTTATTTTTCCCAACGTCCCCATTTTACACTATAAATTTTCTGGACTTTTAGTATTTTAATTAAATATTAATAATCCAAAAGATGTCTAATCAATAGAATTAATTTGTTTAAATTTTTAAGAATTTATTCACAATTTAACAATAATAGTACTTTACGAAATGTGTTTTATTTTGCTAAATTCCACATTTTCCACTGTAATTTGTCTGGACTTTTAGTGTTTTAATTAAATATTAATAATCATAATGATTTCTAATCAATAAAATTTATAATACTTTAAAATTGTCATTTTTTTTTTTCAAACTTTAACAATAATAATACCTTGTGAAATGTGTTTTATTTTTCCAAATTCCACATTTTGTCCAATAATATTTTTCTTTTTCATTTTGCATTTTGAGAATTTTATTGTACCACTTATTAAATATTTGTGCAATTTATATTATAAATAAATATCTATAAATCTTTATTTTTAACAATAATAGTACCTTACAAAATGTGTTCAATTTTTCCCAACTTTTAGTGGTTTAATTAAATAATAATAATCAAAAAGATGTCTACTCAATAAACTTAATAATAGTTAAAAAAAAAAAAATTATTAATTTAAATTTTTAACAATAATAGCACCTTATGGAAATTTTTTTTTAGCAAATTCCACATTTTCCATTGTAATTGTCCAATAATAGTTTTTCTTTTTTATTTTGCATTTTGAGACCTTTTCATTGTACCACTTATTAAATATTTATGCAATAATTATGAACCATTTTTTCCCATAATTTGTTTTCAGAGTAATGCAGTATTTCAGGCTAAAATAGAGACTGATTTGCAGATTGTCCACACAAATGTCTTACTGTATTTTCACATTTTCCCTATTTCGAAGACCTCAAGTTTGACTATTTTATTTTTGTGCATTTTTTGTGTGTTCACAAACCAAATGCCATAAAAGACACCAAATTTCACACCGTTCCAATGAAGCAATAATTTTTTAAATCTCAAAATGTAATTTTTCAGTCAAAAGTGACCAAAGAGGGCCAGAAGGTTAAAATATTATCCATATCTACCGTTTCTGAAATGCCCAGATTTGAAATGAGGACTAAAGTTCCGATTTCCCTCAACACGCCCTTAACACGCGTCACCGTTGTTTGTAATAAAGGAGGTTCCGAAACAATTTTATTATAGTTCATATTAACGTTGCTATTATTGACCCTTCACACAACGTGCAGCTGTCGATGTCTTTTCATAAGTGTATTAACAGTAGTCCGTATATATATTTGGTTTTATGTTGTTTTGTGTTGCAAATGGTTGCATTGTTTGAATTTCTTCTGCCTATCTAGTGTTTCCATCACAGCGCTTGTCATCTAGAGTTTCAAAACATGACATGCTGGAAAGGAGGCGTGGCTACTGTGTGATATAGCCAGCCAATCACAGCAGTGGGCGTTTACTTCCACTTCAGCAAGAGGAAACGCCCCTTTAAACTGAGTGTTTCTCACAGGGTGTGAAAATGAGGATGGAAAACGGTCAGTTTTATGAACATCTGAGCTTTTTTGGTGGAAAAAACTGCAAGCTTTCTCAACTAACGCTGAGAAACATCATATAAATATGTGAAACTGAGTTAATGTCGGAGGAGATGGCGCCGGCTCTTACCAGCAGTGAGATCTGTCCTTCTCTCACGATGTTCAGGATGTTTTGCGTCTTCTTGGCTTCTTCGTCGGCTTCTCCGAACGCTCTCCAGGGCTTGTCCTGCCTCGGGCCTTTGGCCGGCTGAAGAGGGAACGCGCTCGGGCCGCCGTCGGCTTTGTCGAGGCCCGACAGGAGCGCGTCCGGCTCCGCTGCGTGAGCGCTCTGTGCCCTGAGATAGTCCTGATCCACCGACTTCGACTTCCTGATGTCGGGCCAGTTGACGGGCGAGAGCACGCAGAACTGCGTCCCGCCGCTCAGGCTCTCGGAGTGCGTGAGCGTCGCCCCTTTAGCGCCGGCGCTCCTCTTGTCGCGCGGGAGGGTGGCCGTCTGCTGACTGGACTTGATGTAGGGCACGTCCAGGATCTCGTCCATGTCCAGGTCGTAGTGCTCCAGCTCTCCAAACAGAGCTCCGTTCGGCGGCAGGCCTTTGCTCTTGACGGCGCAGGCGTCCTCTTTGCCGGCCTCGGCGCTCCGCTCGCCGCTCTTGCCCTCGGCCTCCGGCTCCGACTCCTCCGGCTGGTGCTTGAGCGGAGACACGCGCTTGACCGGCCGGAACTTGCTGTAGACGTCGGCGATGCCGGTGGGTTTGATTCCCGCTCCGCCGTGTGACGCCGCGCTGCGAGCCCAGTTGATGGACGGAGCTGAAACACACCAGAGCGAACCGTCATGACATGAGCATCTCACTGCCACTTTAACACTGAAGACCCAGAACTGAATGAACTACATGTACAATCGCTGCAACAAGTCATGCTTATTTCCATACTGATTTATTTAGCACAGACTGTTCCTACACTAATAATTAAATCATAAATGAAATATTTAAAAAAAAAAAACAATCAAAATAAAAAAAAAAATTACAATTTAAAAAAAATATATATAATAAAAAAACACTAGAAATATTATCATAAAATTAAAAGAATGTTCATAAATAAAGAATTGCAAAATAAAAAAAAACACTCAGAATAAAACATTAAAAAATAAATATAGTTCAATTTGATGTAAATAAAACACTAAGAAATTAATTAAATCATCAAACTACAATTTGAAAAAAAAAATATTAAAAAATAATAAAAAAAACAATTAAAACACTAAAGAACAAAAAATGTAATCATAAAATTAAAAGAATATAAATAAATAATCAATTATAAAATAAAAAATACACTAAAAAATTATAAAAACAATTAATAAAAAAAATAATAAAAAATTAGATATAAATAAAAATAAAAAATGAATTAAATCATAAAAATGAAAACAAATGGAAAAATAAAAATAGGTTGTTTCTAAGCAGCTTTACAGCAATAAATAGGAAAAACAACAGAATCAATGATTCTGTAAACTGAAATTAAGTTGAATCAAGTTAAAATAAATAATTTTAAAATAAAAATAAACAACCAAAATAGTCAGTCAGTAAAATTGAATAAAAACTACAATTTAAAATATAATAATAAAAAATATATATAATTAAGACACTAAAAAACACAAATTTAATCATAAAAATTAAAAGAATATAATAAATAAACAATTATAACATTTAAGGAAATAGTCAAAATAAAACATTAAAAATTTAATATAGATAAATATATTAAAAAAATATATATAAATAAAACACTAAAAATGAATTAAATCATAAAAATGAAAAATTTAAAAATAAAGATAGGTTATTTCTAAGCAGCTTCACAGCAATAAATAAGAAAACAACAGAATCAGTGATTCTATGTGATTCTAAGTTGAATTATGTTAAAATGAATAATTTTAAAATAAAAACAAAAAAAACTAAATATAACAGTAAAATGAAATAAAAAAAACAATTTAAAAAATAATAAAAACAAAAAACAGAATTAAAACATTAAAAAACACTAAAAATAATCAAAATTAAAATATAAATAACGAATTATAAAATAAAAAAGCACTCAAAAACATTAAAAGTTAAATATAGTTAAATTTAAACAAACATTTAAATATAAAAAAATAATAAAAATGAATTAAATCATAAAAATGAAAATAAATGTAAAAATAAAAATAAGAAAAACAAAAAAAACAGAATCACTGATTCTATCAATTGAAATGAAATAGAATTGAGTTCAAATTAATCATTTTCAAATAAAAACAATCAAAATAAAACATTCACTAAAATAGAATGAAAGAGTAAAATTTAAATTAAACTATATAAAACAAAACAATGAAAATAAATAAATCATAAAAAATTAAAAGCTGAAATAAACAGATCGTTACTAAGCAGCTTCACAGTAATAAACAAAAATAACAGAATCAGTGATTCTATAAATGCATATTTATAATTTAATACACACTATAAGCTGTTTAACTAGAGCAGAATCATTGATGCAAACCAATAAATGAGACAAATTCAGTTTCAGCTGTAGGCCAGCTCTACGGAAGACAATATAGTCATAAAACAGATCAATTCAGTTCACTAACAACATCAATGTTGCAAAATTCAGCAATTATGAAACAAATTCAACTTGATTTTTAATTTGTGATTCATTTCTTAACTACAAAGCACTTCTACCCTATTTTTATTTTTACATTTTTCATTTTTATGATTTAATAAATTTTTTATACATTTTTTCTACTGAAGACAACAATGTCATAATTTAGATCAATTCAGTTTAATTCAGTTTTGCAGTTCATCAGTTAATAACACAAATTTACAGAGGCCCTCTACAGAGGGCAGTACTGTGATGATTGTGTATGTGTGTGTGTGTGTGTGAATCTGAGTGACTCATGAACTCCTGAATGAAGCTCGTATACCTTGTCTCTCGTCGTTCGCTCCATCGTGTCTCCGGCACAACTCAGGAATGCTCTTGGACGCGTACTGAGACAGAAGATATCAGACGGGTTAAAGATCACCACACACTCACCCAACAAACACTACCCATGAGCACCTGACAAACACAAGCTGAAGGAATGATGGGAAATGATGCTGTTCCTGCAGCTCAACTGATCTCATCAACAAACTCATGAGTCTGAACTCCAGGAAACACTGAATTAAACATAAAACAAATGAACACACAGAACAACACAACAGGAATAAAGACCATAATCTACGCATCTAATCTACATATAAACTTGTTTCAGCGTAACTCAATCCTACAAATGTGTATTTAACATTTAATATACACTTGAAGTTGTTTAACTACAGCAGCATTTCTCAGAAGAGTTTCATCAGTTGAAGGAAATCTAATAATGAAATCATAAAAAGGAAAATTAAATCAAATTAAATAATTGACTTACAATGAATTTAAAAAGTAAATTTTAAATAAATTTAAATAAATAAGGGTAAAATAAAAAAAAAACACAAACAAAAAACAGAAATAAAAGGTTATGAATGAATTATTTTAATTAAAAAAAAAAAATACAAAAAATGAATGAAATCATAAAAATGTCAAATTGAAAAATATTTTGAAACAAAAATGATGCATTTTATAGACATTAAATCACAATGTTAAATCAAGGTAAAAACAAAATAAAACACTTATTACAAAATATTAAATATTTTATTTGTTTAGCTGCATGTCATGTGACCATGAACCAACATCAGAGCAAAAATATATAATTGAATTAAATAAGTTTAAAATAAAAACAAAACACTTAAAAAAATAAAAATGAAAAGTCGAAATATATATTTAAAAAAAGCAACAAACCAAAAAAATTGTATATATTATGTAATTTAATACAAATGTATATAATCATAAAAATGTAAATTTGAAAAATATTTTTAAAGTAAAAGACAAAGTATTAAATAATCATTAAAACACAACATTAAATTAAAATAAATAAATCAATTATGGTAAAAACAAACCAAATAAAACACATATTAAAAATATGAAATATTTTATTTATTTAGCTGCACGTTGTGTGACCATTAACCCACATCAGAGAATGGTTAAAGAATAAAAATATACAACTGAAATAAATAAATAAAATGGAAAAAAAAAGAATAATAATAATTACTAAAAAATAATTAAACAATAAAAATGAAAATTTAAAATACATAATTTCAAATTAACAAACAAAATAAAACACTTACTACAATTAATTTAATCATAAGAATAAAACAATTATCAATTTTATGATTAAAAACACTTCAAAAAAGATCATATATTCTATCCCCTGGTTTCATAGACAAGGCTTAAGTCTAGTCCCCGACTAAACTGCAAGTCTGAGTTGTTTCATCTTAAAGAAACTTGCACTGATTGATCTTGAAATATGTCAGTGCCCTTGTTTTGTCTCAAAATGCACACTAGTAATGTTTTTTCTAAGGCATGTTTATAAAAAATCCTAATTGAACTACAGCCTAGTCTTGGCTTAAGCTAAGCCCTGTCTGTGAAAGCGGGCCAGTTTGTTTAGCTGCATGTCATTAACTGACATCAGAGAACGAAGAACTTGTGAATGTTTCGATAAATTATTGAATTACTACAGTCATCAGACACGATCATGAACTCACAGGTAAATCATCAGTGAAGTCAATCTCATCCAGATCCAGGTATTCAGGAACGTCCATCTTCAGTCAGCATTCTGAGAACACACACACACACACACACACACACACACACACACACACTCCATCATTACAGCATCAAACATCTACTACTGTACTACATTCACGTGACGTCACTCGGAGTGAATCAGCAGGGGGCGGGGCTTGAGCGCATCCATCAGCACGGGATTGGGTGGTGGGTGTGTGGGCGTGGCTATCAGAGCTGAATGTTAGTTTAATAAAACTATGACTAAGTATCCATTTAACCACTGGTTAACATTAACCAGCAGATGACCTGGATGACATGAGATGAAAAGGAAAGTCGTTTCACAGTTATTCATACTTTGATGAAAATTCATGAAACCTTTTGTTGTGTCCAGAATAAGAGAAGAATCAGTCAATAAGAGCAGAATCATAAAGAAACGACTCACTGATGCTTATGTTTCAAACACAATGAATCGAGAACTGATCACAAAAACAAACTGATGAATATTCATGACGTGATGATGAAGATGATGAAGAAGCAGCTGTCTGTCACTTCATCTCTGTGTGTGTGTGTGTGTATAACTTACAGTAGTGTGTCTCTCTGTATGTGTGTATCTGTCTTTTGTTTCTAGCTTTAGCTTTAGCTTTAGCATCTCTCTGAGGGTCTCCCATCCTCTCTCTCCGTTTGTCCCGGGATTCCCGTGTGTTTGTGTCTCTTGTCTCCTATGTTTTGTGTGTGTGTGTGTGTGTGTCGTACCTTGTGTCCGCTGCTGTCTGTCGCCGATTGTCTGTGCGTGTTTGTGCTGATTAGCGGATCATCTGAAGAATGTGACACGAGCGCGCGCCTCCTTCAGCCTCCTCAGCGCGCGCGACCCCGACACACACGCGCGCACTCAGACGCGCGCCAGCAGGGGGCGCTACAGATACGCGCACGCGCACGCACCGAGCAGCAGAGGGCGACACACACAAACACAACACAACCGCTCAGTTATACAACTCGAACTCTGAACGACGAACAGACACGAATCATTTTACTTCATAAAGAAGGTGTCGTCAGGATTTAACTCACGTCTGAGAAACACGTTGTCTTTTAAATGTAAAAGTCTAACTAAACACACACATTTACTTACAGCAGATCTTTAAACGGGGACATAACATGTTAACATGTAGCCTACTTATATTACCATTATATTTATCATAAATCTAGCTAGAAATACTATAACCTAACAGAAACATTATACATTTTATGTTTATGCAATTTAGAATTTAACTTTATTTACTTTTTAAAATTAACATTTAGAGTATTTTTAGATTTTTATTAGGATTAATTTAAACTTAATACATTTCTTAATAAATTTTCATTTAATTTTGATTACATTTTTACTACAGAGGATGTCCCTCAATTATTTATTTAATTTTTGTCAGGTATAACTCACTCACTTCTGGATACAGATAGGTCCCCAAAATATGGAAAAGTAGGCTTTTTTTTTTTTTTTTTTTTTACATTTTTTACTGTTTATAATTTAACTTTATTTTAATTAATTTTAATTAAATTCATTTATTTTTTATTACATTTTTAGATTTTTAAGTTAAAAAAAAAAAAAAGGTTTTACAAATTAGAGGACATTTTGGGAGGTTTTATCAGATTAATTCACTTCTGGATACAAATATGTCTCCAAAATATGGTAAAGTAGGCACACACACACATTTTGTTTTTTTAACATGTTTTACTGTTTATAATTTAATTTTATTTAATTAATTCATTTTTTATTACATTTTTAGATTAGCTTTAACTTAAAAAACAATGTGATGAATTCACTTCTGGATACAAATATGTCTCCAAAATATGGTAAAGTAGACACACACACACACACACACACTTTTTTTTTACTGTTTATAATTAAATTAAATTATAATTTAATTTAAATGTAATTAATTTAACATTTTTTTTTATTACATTTTTATATTAGCTTTAAGTTAATTTTTCTTTTTTTTTTTTTTTACAAATTAGAGGATATTTTGTGAGGTTTTGTCACATTAATTCACTAAATTTGTCTCCAAAATATGGGTAAGAAGGTACAAAAAAAAGCACTAAAGCAAACACACGCCTTATGGAGGTGTGATTTAGGGAAAAAGAGTAAGTAAAGAAAGATGTATAATTGCACACTCATTTACAAGTTAATTTTTACCAACGTTTCAGCAAAGTAGTAAATAACACTTATACGTCTGTCTTTACAAAGTAACCACACACACACTTTCATATTCACATGGCTCTCGTAATCACTAACATTCCTCTTCAAATAATAAGCACACGTATGAAAATTAAGAAAACATATTCTCATCTGCATTTATTCAAGTTAAGTTTGTGCCTCCTAAACTAAAGTGACTTATAATATCAATAGCACCTTTAAGAGGCTGAAAATATAAATATGTCTTAAAATATATTGGTAATATCAAATATAAACCTGAAAAACCACAATCACATTTTCAGCCTCTTATTAAACGTCTTGATTTTTTGCACACATCATTAAAACTAAACCGAACTATTTGTAGAAACATTACGATTAACACGAGATAGTACTTTGAAAACACGTTAGACTCAAAAAAAGCAAGATAAAAACACTACGACTACGACAGGATAGAGGTTTAACATTATTTTACACTATTAAAGACAAACTGACACAATAAGGTAAGGCTTTGCTGTGAAATTATAACCCAGCTAACAGAGAATGCTCCCGTAACGTTTTACATTTGTGAAATGTTCTTATAACATTATTAATATTTGATATACATTCTCTTATTGTTGAGAAAACGTTCTTAGAACAACATTCTCAAAACATCCTTATGATGTTATTCGTACGTTCTCAGAACTTGTTCAGAACCGTTCATGAATGTTCTTCAATAACAACAACAGAATGTTTTCCTAACGGTTTCAGAATGATAGAAAGGAATGTTCCTCTAACGTTTGAATAACGAAGGAAAAACATTCTTTAAATATTTAATAATGGATGATTTAAATGTTGAGAGAACATTCATATGTAACATTTTTCAAAATGATAGAATGCAATGTTTCACTAACGTTTCAAGATGACATTTTCATAACTTAATGGGAATGAAACATTCTTTTTTGTTAGCTGGGTGGATGCATGGGTTCCTGTCATAATTCTGCATTTATTATTTTCAGAGATATGCAGATATTGGCTTCATTCCTGCACAGTAAACACAGATGCTCTGTGATGATCAATCAGCAGGCTGTGATGATGTTTGCAGCTCCTGGTTTCTGTCATCCTAGTGTCTGTGAAGAGAAGGATTGCAAGTTTTTTTCAGACGTGATTGACATACGAGGTGGTTTCTTTCAGGCAGGATGAGGAAAGCACGTCACTTACGCCGTCATGCTGCAGCCGGACACGTGCGCGTAGTTCCCGGTGTATTGAATTTCACAGCGAACTATGTTATTGCTGAAGTCCGACTCTGACACCTGGAAGCCTGGATTCACTGTAATCTGAAATAAAGCACATCAAACCCTTGAGAAGATCCTCAAACCAACAGCAGCTCACGCGGAGGGTTTCTGACCTTCAGAGTGTAGCGTCCCGGCTGGACGTCTGTGATATCGATCCACTGGCAGTCGATGTCGGCGCTGTAGGTGTCGTAGCATCCAGGACTCAAACCCTGCGATGGAGAAAATCACGCGGCAGGATGATTACAACACGCCACACGTTCTCTGTCATTTGTGCCGCTGCCGGACCAGCGGTTAAGTGCGGGTTTGCGCAAAGCTCTGGCTCTGCCGTCCGTATTTTTAGGGTAATTACGCACCTGCGTGTGGGACGTGCAGGCGTAGCGGCGGTAGTATCCGGGGTCGCAGGACGTGTCCTCCAGACAGAAACTGGCTTTGTGACCCTCGGCGACGCGCTGCTGCGTGCTCGAGTCCAGCAGGTCGTAATGAGAGAACTCATTCATGCTGTGATAGTGACTGAGCACAACAAAACACCTTCAACACACAACTGTTCCAATGCAACCTGATATTTGGTATTTATAACATCTTGCAGTTTCCTTCTAAGTCAGCAATGCTTTTGCCATTCAAAAGTTCTGGTTTGTTTTTCTTTCTGAAAGAAGTCTCTTCTGCTCACCAAGTCTGCATTTATTTGATCAAAAATACATTAAAATTGTGAAATATTTTTATAATTTCAAACAGCTGTTTTCTATGTGAATATCTGTTAAACTGTAATTTATTTCTGTGATGCGCAGCTGAATTTTCAGCATCATTACTCCAGTCTTCAGTGTCACATGATCCTTCAGAAATCATTCTGATATGCTGATTTGCTGCTCAACAAACATTTCTGATTGTTAGCAATGTTGAAAACAGTTGTGCTGCACAATATTTTTGTGGAAACTGTCATACTTTTTATTTTTTAGGATTCACAGATGAAAGAACAGCATTTATTTTTTGTAACACTGTAAATGTCTTCACTGCCACTTTTGATCAATTTAATGCATACTTGATGAGTAATGCATGTATTGTTCTGATCTTTTATTATTGTTTACTTATATAAAAATATAAATCATTTATTGAACATACAGCAGCATCACATGCAGCTCTAGCAGTTATTCTATCAAATGCCATGAGATATTTGTGTATTTCTCCTCACTTGTGACAGCTGTGCCATTCCCAGGCGTATCTCGGTCTGCTGGGCAGAAAGTCTGCGGTTCCTTGATTCTTCACGCGCTGCGGGAACCTCAGCAGGACCCTGGTGTCATAATCTCGTGCATTTGCAGCCGAACTGAGGAACACAGCAGGAGATTTCACTGATTTCTCAAATCAGCAGGTTCAGCAGAAAAAAAAGATGAAGAAAGAGTTCTGGCTCTGCAACGTTACTGAGTAACTTGGAGGCTCATAGTAGATTACAAAAGCTCTCACTGTTTGATTATAGTTTCTTCAAGGCAGTGTTTTGGGTTTGTTAAAGCATTTTCTCCTGCAGCCTCAGGCTGCTTCACATCCTCAACATCCCAGCTAACAGGGAACTGTGACTTTCAGTAATGGTTTTTGAAGGTTATGTAAATGTTAGGACAAAACATTCTTAAAATAATGTTTATAACATTATTAATATTAATATACACTGGTGCTGAAAAGTTTGGGATGTTTTTTTTTTTAAAGAAGTCTCTTCTGCTCATCAAGGCTGCATTTATTTGATAAAAAATACAGAAAAAACAGTAATATCGCAAAATGTTATTACATTATAAAATAATGTTTTTTTTTATTTTAATATACTTTCAAATATAATTTATTCCTGTGATGCAAAGCTGAATTTTCATCAGCTGTTACTCCAGTCTTAAGTGTCACATGATCCTTCAGAAATCATTCTAATATGCTGATTTATTATTAGAATTATCAGTGTTGGAAACTGTTGTGCTGCCAAATTTTTTTTGGAACCTGTGATTCTTCTTTACAGGATTCTTTGATGAATAACACGTTATAAAGAACAGCATTTATTCATATTTATGCTATCACTTTTTATTAATTTAACATCCTTGGTGAAGAAAAGTATTAATTTCTTTCAAATAAAGAAAGAATAAAAATGAACTGACCCCACACTTTTGAACAGTAGTGTATATTTGTTAGAACAGCTTTCTATTTTAAATCAGTGCCGTTCTTTTTAACCTTTTATTGATCAAAGAATCCTGAAATAAAGTATCACGGGTTGCAAAAAAAAAAATATTAAGCAGCACAACTGTTTCCAATATTGATAATAAATCAGCATATTAGAATGATTTCTGAAGGATCATGTGACACTGAAGACTGGAGTAATGATGCTGAAAATTCAGCTTTGCATCACAGGAATAAATTATAGTTTTTTCTCTATTTTTGATCAAATAAATGCAGCCTTGATGAGCATAAGAAACGTCTTTAAAAACCATTAAAAATCTTACTAATCCCAAACTTTTAAGAGGCAGTGTATGTTCTCCTAATGTTAAGGAAAAGTTCTTAGAACAATGTTCTCAATGTTATTTGCATGTTCTCAGAAGTATGTTCAATAAAAATCTTCATAACATCTTCATCTTAATAACAATAAAAAGTACTCATAACATTTCTCAAAATACAGGATGGAATGTTTCTCTAACATTCACAACCAAGAAAAAAAGTTCTTTAACTATGAAAAATGGGTGTTTTAAACATTGAAACAACATTCAAATGTAACATTCTTATAACATTTTCAAAATGACTCCTCTAACATTCACATAACCAAAAGAAATGTTTAAAAATGTTTCGTATGTTTAAAAACACTGAGAAATTATGTTTTCATTGGAATGTAATGTTTCTCTAACGTTTGCATAACCGAGAAAAAAAAAGTTCTTCATTTTTAATGTTCTTAGTATATTAAAATTGATTTTTTGAATGTTTAAAAATATTGGGAAATTGTTTCCTAATGTTTTCAAAATGATAGAATGCAATGTTTGCATAATCAAGAAAGAATGAAATGATAGAATGTAACATTTGCATAACCAAGAAAAAGTGTTCTTTAAATATAGAAATTGGTGTTTAGAGAACAATTATTAGTACACTATTAATACATTAAATAACTAGTCATTCTGAACATTTAAAAAACATTCAGAAATACTGTTTTCATAATGGTTTCAAAATGTAACGTTGCTCTAACACTCACATAACCAAGAATAAGTGCTCTTGGTTAAAAAAAAAAAAACTAAACAAAAAAAAACAAAACAATGTAACATTCTCAAACGCATTTTCTAACGGGCTAGTTTTGAGTACCAATTGGGCAGGTTTTGTTGTGAAAACCTGGCAACCCTGGCACTTGGATAACATTTTTAAAATTATCGAACTAATGTTCCTCTGATGTTCACATAACCAAGAAAAAAACATTATTAATACATTATAGTCATTCTGAAAATTTAGAAAACATTCAGAAATACTGTTCTCATAATTCTTTCAAAATGATAAAATGTAACCAAGAATAAACGTTCTTTAGATGTAAAAAAAAAAAAAGAAAAACAATGTAACATTCAAATGTAACATTCTCAAACCATTTAAAAAAAAAATGATAGAATGGAATGTTTCTCTATTAACTAAGTTAATATTAATAACCAAGAAAAAATATTATTAATACATTAAAAAACTGTTTTCATAATGGTTTCTAAATGATAAAATGTAACCAAGAATAAACGTTCTTTAGATGTAAAAAAAAAAAAAAAGAAAAACAATGTAACATTCAAATGTAACATTCTCAAACCATTTAAAAAAAAAAATGATAGAATGGAATGTTTCTCTATTAACTAAGTTAATATTAATAACCAAGAAAAAATATTATTAATACATTAAAAAACTGTTTTCATAATGGTTTCTAAATGATAAAATGTAACCAAGAATAAATGGTCTTTAGATGTAAAAAACAATGTAACATTCAAATGTAACATTCTCAAACCATTTTAAAAATGACAGAATGGAAGGTTTCTCTTTCCTTCACCATAACCAAGAGGAAACATTCTTAATTCATTATAAGAAGGTCTTTAGAACCTGGCCAGGCAGTTCTCCTCTGCGGCGCATCTGAGGTTGTACATTGGCACTCTCTGGACATACGTGGACACCTGGATCATGTAGGGATCCACCACCAGATCCGGGAGACCTGTGGATGTTTAAGAGAGAGCGTTTCCAAATAACCATCATCATCATCATCATCATCATCAGAGACAGCTCTCAAACACACACTCTTCTCACCGTTCTGGAAGTATCTGGTTCCGTACCCGTGATGCCTCTGCGTGCTTCTCGGTCTGTAGTACGAGTCGTAGTAGTTGTAGTATGGATTATGAGCACCGTTCCTGACGGATTTGTAGGGATCGTACGGGTCATCGGACACCATCCTGTCTTCAGAGTTTGCGCTCGCGTTGGTGTTCTGTCGGTCTGTGATCACGGCCACCGGCGCAGGTGCTGCTCGGTTCGTCTCTCTCTGTCCCCGCGGCACGTACTGAGATCTGGAGCTCACGAGGTTATACACGCGCCCGTTATTCGTCCATTGTGTCCGCGCGCGCTGCGCAGCTGCCGCCGCTCTCGATCTCGGGTGAAGCTGAGAGAAAACCGTCAGAACGCAAGCAGAAACACACAGGAACAGCAGAACGACACCGAACCGCGCCATAGTCCGCGCAAAACCGGCGAGAAAACGCGCCGCGAGCTCAGTAGCAGCAGGACGTCGCGCGGGATGTTTGAGAGTGTGCTGAAGATCAAGATCAAGATGATGATGAAGATCAGATGAGGAGGAGCAGCTGAAGCTGCTGCTGCTGCACGTGCACAAGTTTTACAGTTTCTGGACCAGTTTCAGTGTTACACAAGTGACCCACCGGTAACAATTAAAACCTCATGATATAGTGAGCGCAGAATACACAACAGCAGCATTAGCCTACATTAATACAATAAACGCATTCTATAGAGTTCCACTGCATCAGCACAATGATTATTAATTCGACAGTTTATTAATGATATTAAAGGGGTAGTAGTTCACACAAGAATAATCATTTACGCACCCATATGGTCTTTCAAGCGTGTATGCCTTATTCTGTGGAACATAGAAGAAGATTATAATCATGACACACAGTGTTTCCATCTAACATGTATTTTGAGCTGCAGCTCGTCATATTAATGGAGTGTTTGACTAGCAGTGTTGGGCATGTTATTGTAAAAGAGTAATTAGTTAGAGTTACTAGTTACTTCTCACAAATAGTAACTGAGTTACATGATTATAAAAGTAACTAATTACTAGGGAAAGTAACTATTGTGTTACTTTTTTTTTTTTTTAGAAAAATGCTCAAATATGTCAAGTAACTTGGATGTCCCCAATATTAAGCATGTTAAATGAATGAGATGGACACCTAATAGAATAAATTATTATTATAAAACATTGTATACTAATCTACTATAATGTATTTTAATGTTGATGTGAGAGACACCTATCAAATTAAAAAAAAATATTGTAAATATTATCAACCTTCTATAGACACTTTGGCAATAGAATAGCCATTGGCTAGTACATTTTTTGTTGTTGTTGCTATTTTTATTTTTTTTTAATATCTGAAAGTACACTTTTGCTGTCAAGCAGTATAATATGATATTATAATAATTTAGCATTAAACTTTAGTAATTAGAACTACTAGAATAACCATGTATGAATGCATTTGTCATGTTGACTGATCTTAGGACTGGTGGCGGTGCTTAAGATATTGTTTGTCATTTAGTGTATCTATAAAAAAGGGGGTGAAAAATAATACTGATAAAACTACTACGAATTCTGCTACTAACAACAATATTAAATGCACTAAAGATTAATGATCTGCTGGACTCATGAATATTAATTACGTTGTCTGCGTTCACTCGAACTGATTTGCTGAAATCAAAACAGGGACGATCATTGGTGAGCGCCAGCCAATGAGATTGCCGTTTGCACATTAGTTCCGCCTACTACCGGAGAAACCGGCAGTTCTTAAAAGCTGAAGAATTCCGAAGGACCTCCGTTATTTTGACAGGAAAATACAACAAAGAATATCGTTTACATATAGCGCGTCAGTTCTGCATGATATAAAAGACTCTCTCGCTCTGTATCTTTCTTTCACAACAAACCACAACAAAATCTTTGTGATTCTGATTCTAAGAGAAAGCGACGGCTAGTTGTGCGCCTTCACACTAGAGTCTACGGCTCATCAAATACAGGTACGCTACGCATCCATTCATATGAACTGAAAAATAAATGATAAGTTATAATAAATAATAGTAACGCCGCATTTCATCCTCGGTAACGGTAACGGCGTTATAACGGGGGAAACAGTACTTCGTTTGATTACTCGTTACTGAAAAAAATAACTCCGTTAGTAACGCCGTTTATTTCTAACGCCGTTATTCCCATCACTGTTCACTAGTTAGCAGTAAACCGGTTACCTCACCTCAGTATGTTCCTAGATTTGTGTTGGATGTTATCTTTGGAATGGAAATATTGATATTTTATTTGTAAACATCGTACTTTTTAGATTTTAGATAATGTCATAAAACTAGCCAGCTAAGCCAGTACTGACAGTGTCGTGTAATCATGGCTGCAGACGCGAAAAGTGAAGGAACAGACAAACTGATTCAATTGAGTGAGTCATTTACGCTGGAACCGCTCCGATTGATTCAAACTCGAGACTTCGATCATTCAGTTCAAGCGATTCACTAGCAAAAAAAAATCCAGATCGAAACAGCCGTTCATTTTCGAACTTGTTTGTAAAACAACTTTTTTAAAAACACGTATAGTGATGGGTGAAACGATGGGTGAAGCTTTTAGAAACTCCGAATCTGTAAACCATTGCGTCGCAAAATGATTCACTGTTTCGAAGCACTCCAATCGGTTCGCGAATCATTCAATTCAGATCGGGACTTTAAAGCGGGTTCGCGAATCTTTTTCGAGACTTCGGAGCACGGATCGCGAATCATTTGATATAGATCGGACTTCAGAGTTTGAATCGCGAATCATTTGGTGTAGATCTGTACTTCGGAGCAGGTTCGTGAATCATTTGATTTAGATTGAAACTTCGGAGCGGGTTCGCGAACCATTTGATGTAGATCGGACTTCAGAGTTTGTATCGCGAATCATTTGGTGTAGATCTATACTTTGGAGCAGGTTCGCGAATCATTTGATTCAGATCGGAACTTCGGAGCGGGTTCGCGAATCTTTTGATTTAGATCGGACTTCAGAGTTTGAATCGCGAATCATTTGGTGTATCTTTACCTCGGAGAGGCTTCGCGAATAATTCGATTCAGATCGGAACTTCGGAGTGGGTTCGCGAATCTTCTGATGTAGATCAGGACTTTAGAGTGTGTTCGCGAGTTATCTGATTCAAATCTGAACTTCGTAACGGGTTCGAATCATTTGAATTAGATCGGGACTTCGGAACGCGGATCGCGAATCTTTTCAGATCGGGATTCGGAGCGCATATCACAAATCTTTGTTTTTCTGATTTCTTTTTCTTTTTTTTATTAAACAGCACAAAACATTAAACCATTAAGGCAGTATAGTTATAAAAACAAAAAGAAAAAAGTAAGGAAGAAAATATACACAAATACAAATCCCTTAAGAAAATTAACCATGGTTTTATTATAGTAAAAGTGTAGTAACCATATTTTTTTTTGTTGTTGTTTTTTTTTTGGCATATGTGTTAACATTTGTATAACCACATTTTTTACTACAAATACCATGGTTAAAACTAGTGGTTCATTTGTTACCATGGTTTAGCTACGGGAACCATGACATTTTTGCTTAATTTTAGTAAGTGATGTGTTGCCAGGTTAATAAAAATGTAATGAATTGATGTAAATGTAAAGAGGACACATACAATAGATATAGAGATGCAGTTTTTAGGATGAATTTCAATATCGCCCCACTTGTCTAGAGCAACTTTGAATAAAGAAAAGAGAGGTTTAGTGCCGCATATTAATTTATGTTTAGTAAGAAACAGTTTTTTGCCGTTCTGAATTTTTTTTCTATTAAGTGTGAGCTATAAAAAAAAAAAGTCACAATTACCTCTAATTACCTCAATTACCACTATTGTTTATTAAAAAAACAGAACTGCAAGATGTAAATTCAGAATTGCTACAGGAAAACAGTCTGAACTGTGAGATAAAAAGTCACAGTCACCTTTTTATAATTTATCCCATGGCAGAAATGGGCTTTCATAGAGAAAAAGAAATACTGAAGCATTTTTATATTGTCACTTTGGGAGTTGTCCAGCTTCTATTTATAATCAAAGGAGAAAAACTCAGTAGTAGTAGTAAAAATATAGTAGTAAAATCCTACAACTGTGGTATTTCAGGAGCAGAATGTGATATTTGTTTGTCACCTTCTCACTGTCTTAAATGAATTTGTGGAATTTTGGTTTTGGCTGCTGGATTTGAGTCTGATGTTCTTGTGGTGACAGGAGTTTCTTCTGCCCTCAACAACAAACAGCAGCAGCAGCGAAACTCGAGCGATTCAGAGCTAGAAGCGACTCAGTGAACCTGCATCCATCTGTGCGTTAAACGACTTTATGGGTGTGAAGAGGCCGTGTGAGGATGACCTCTGCTCATTAAACTCAAATAAAACGCTCGTCTCACGCCACATGTGGCCTCAGAGCTCGTGTAACACGGTGGGACGTCAGTTACGCTTACGATCATGTGACGCGTGTGTTCCACATACGTGAGCACAAACTATTCTGCACCATATATACACTGCATAAACAGCCACTGTGTTCTAGTTTGACTAAGTAGCAACTAACTAAGGGTGAATTAGTTTCAAATCTATGAAAATCTGTTTTTATGCAGCTGATTTAAAGCAGTTCTGACCAAAATCTAGTGACTAGCTTATAAGACTAGTCTAAGCAGTTCATTGCAATTCATTTCAATAATCAGTTTCATAAATTCAACAATGCAATAATTCATTTTATACATTCACATGCAATCTTGTTTCTGCTACCGAAAGAAAACACAATTTATCACACAACTCTGGCTTTTTTCTCAAAATTCCAAGATATAAAGGCAGAATTCTGAGAAAAAGTAAGGATTATGAGATAAAAAGTCACAGTTACCTTTTTTATTTTGTGGAGAAAAAACAAAACAAAACAAAACAAAAAAAAACACTGGTACTTCAAAGTGGGTTTGTGAATCATTTGATTCAGATCGGGACTTCGGAGCGGATTCGTGAATCATTTGATTCTGATCGGAACTTCGGAGTGGGTTCGCAAATCTTTTGTTTTAGATTAAAACTTCAGAGCGGGTTCACAAATCATTTGATTCAGATTGGGACTTCACAGTGTGAATCAAGAATCATTTGATTCAGATCGAAACTTTGGAGCGGGTTCACGAATCATTTGATTCAGATCGAAACTTTGGAGCGGGTTCACGAATCATTTGATTCATATCAGGACTTCACAGTGGGAATCGCAAATCATTTGATTTAGATTGAAACTTCTGAGCAGGTTTGCGAATTATTTGATTCAGATCAAAACTTCAGAGCAGGTTCATGAATCATTTGATTCAGATCAGGACTTCAGAGCATGAATCAAGAATCATTTGATTCAGATCTAAACTTTGGAGCGGGTTCACGAATCATTTGATTCAGATCGAAACTTTGGAGCGGGTTCACGAATCATTTGATTCAGATCGGGACTTAACAGTGGGAATCGCTAATCATTTGATTTAGATCGAAACTTCGGAGCGGGTTCGCGATTCTTTTGATTTAGATCGGACTTCAGAGTTTGAATCGCAAATCATTTGGTGTAGATCTGTACTTCGGAGCAGGTTCACAAATCATTTGATTCAGATCGAAACTTCAGAGTGGGTTCGCAAATCATTTAATCCAGATCGGGATTGAGAGCGTGAAATCGCAAATCATTTGATTCAGATCGGGATTTAGAGCGCAAATTGCTAATCATTTGATTAAGATCAAATTCGTAAAGAAAAAAAAGAAAGAAAAAACAGAATTGCAAGACGTCAGGACTTCGATAAAGTCATAATTCATACTTTTTTCACAGAATTCTGAGTTTTTCTCCCAGAATTGCAGAAAAAAGGTCAAATTGTGACATAGAGTTGCAATTACCTTACTTTTTAGGTGGCAGAAATCTTCAATATATAGCAGCACATGATTCAGCTGTTGTAGAAAACACATTAATGGCCTACAATTCAGTCTGAATCAGAAGACAGTGTTATTTACAGTGTGACAACATGCCCCATATTAGGGGTTTCTGAGTGTTAAGTGATCAAGAACGTACAGAAAATATTTCTGAAACACTTTCAATAAAAAAACCCATCTTGAGAAACACTGCAGTGAATAGTGTGACAACATGCCCCCCCTCCTGCGCTCAGCAGCACTGCATTATGGGAGACCTGAAAGAGAAAAACACAGCATCTGTCGCTGTATTTGCAAACGTGAGCAGATCCTTCCACAGCAGATTTATATCTGATTCTCTGAATCTTATTACATCTTTGCTGTCATTTGCTGTTTGTCTTTTGTTTGCTGCATCATGAAAAACCTGAGTCTTACTGTACTTCAGACTCCACTTACAGTCACAATGAAGCGTTCAAAGGCCTACAATGACACGAGCTGGTGTGAATGTGATTAAATACATGATTTCAACACGCTGGATCAACACAACAGCTCAGTGAAAGCTGAGAATCTCCTGAACGAGACACTTTTTATACGGGGTATAAAGATCAAAGGCAGCGCGCTGTACCGCGGTGAATATAACGGCCTGCAGGTCGACGTCTCAATGAGCTGCAGATGTGCGCTATTGATCTGAAGACTTTAATCTGCATTCTAATGAGGCGGCGCTCCGCGGGGAGACGGGCTACCGCTCACACACAGGACGTATAAAAACATGGAAACTCGGCGCGCCCCGTCCCATCAGCCACTGTAAAACACCAGCGGGACGTTCTGCTCGTTCAACACACCGAGAGCTGCTGACGGCAAACCTCACATTTCCCCTCACAACTTTCACTAGTGTTTTGTAAATGTTAGGACGAAAAACTCTTAAAGTAATGTTTATGAAACGTTCTTATAACTTTGCTATGCTGGCTTAGGAAAGACTTCCAACAGGAAGTCTGTTGTTTTGAATTTTCTCGGTAAGTTTTGTGCCATTTTCAGGCGTTAAATTTAAGCAAACTCCTAGAGTCCTTTGTGACGTTAAATTGCGAATATCTTAAGTTTTCTTTAAAGGGCGTGTCCATGGCGGCCTGACAAACTTTGAGATTTCGCCATGAAATAGGAAGTTGTTAGAGTTCAGGCATACAATGTCAGATCTGCACCAAAATTCACGTTTAATAAGAGTCCTGATCTAAAGGGATCTACATGCTCATATTCAGTTATAGTTAAAGCGCCACCTCCTGGCAACATGAAGTGGCAGGTTTTACGCTGTAACGAACTCCTAGAGATTTAATGACATCATTATCTAATCTAAAGGCCTTTGCGATGTTAAATTGTGAAGATCTTGGAAAAAGAAGTTGTAACTCAGCTGTACCATGTCCGACGTGGCCCAAACTTTGTACTTTCGATAAGAGCCCTGGCCTGTTCGGTTATAGTCATAGCGCCACCAGCTGGCAGCAGGAAGTTTGGCACATAATTGACTTTCACGTCAAAAAATATAAACAAATTCTGCACCAATTACATAAAGCAAAAAGAATGTTGGGTGCTTGGGTGTGTAGATTCAATCTGTAGAAGAAAAGTACAAAAATCAAAAAAGATCCACACACCAAAATAAAATGCAAAGTTCAAGGTCCTTTGAACAAGAATTTATTACTGAAGATTTATATAGAGGTGACAACAAAAACTAAAGTGGAAAAACAAAAAAGTGACTGTTTCAGTCCTGACTGGACTTTCTTCAGTAGCACTTATCAGTAATACATTCTTGTTCAAAGGACCTTGAACTTTGCATTTTGTTTTGGTGTGCGCATATTTTTTGATTTTTGCACTTTTCTTCACCAAAAACATTTTTTTTGAGCATTTTTCCATTTTTCTTGACAGGACAGTAGAGATGAGACAGATAGTGGGTGGGAGAGAGAGTGGGATCGGGAAAGGTCCACAAGGTGTGATTCTATCTCTGGACACCATATGCCCACAAGGATATTGGCGCTGACTTTTCTTCACATAATTGACTCTGACATTTTCCTCCTATATTAACCACTTTAAATGCACATTGCTCACCGTTCACTGTTTTCCTGAAAAGGACCCTTTCAACGCTGCTTGCAGCTTTAATTTGTTGTTGTATCTTTTCTAACCGGTCAGACTTACAGTCGTCATAATAATCAAAAATATCACATTGACTTGCACTGGCTCAGCAAAAATGCTCATGCATAAGAAAACATTCAACTCCACTCTTGTACTTTCAAATCAGGCAAACTGACAAATAAATGCATACTGTATTTCTTTTATACCGCCACGTAGAGCCACGAAATTTCTGACCATTATGGCCTGCTCCGGCTAATATTGTGTGAAATTTTCGTGCTATCAATAGTGCACGCCGACATATTGGATCTTCACCAGGTCAGGGCTCAACAATAATGACCGTTTGATCACAAACTAAAGCCTGATATTTGATCATATATATTGATATTTATCATACGTATAATGTTGAGAGAAAATGTTGTTAAAACAACATTCTCAAAATGTCCTTATGATGTTATTTGTACTTGATGAATATTGTAAGAAACGTTTTTGTAACCTTTAAATAATGTTCTAGTCATGACAAGAAAACCGGACATTTGAACGTTCTTAGAACAATAAAAATAAACATTTAAATAATGTTACATTTTGGGTGAAAAGTTACATTTACAGTGAAGTTAGTAGAACACTGTAAGAAACATTTCTGTAACCTTTAAATACTGTTACAATCATGGACATTTTAATGTTTTAGAAACATTTCAAAACAACGTTCCCACAACGCTTTCGTAACATAAATGTGTTCGCTGTGGTTTCACAACTTCGGTTCTGCAGCAGAGGATGACGAATGATGATTATATGGTAAATCTGTGATTCCAGCAGCATCAGATCTGTAGATCGTTGTGTTTGTTGATGCTCAATGTTGTGTTTGTGAGCAGATCTCAGCTGCTGATTTACGGCTTTTCGTGCGACGTGGCAGAAAGCACGAGCCCGACTCAAACCCTACAGAGAGCGTTTGCTGTTCGAACACGACGGGAGTCTCTGTTGCACAGTTCATGAATATATTGAGATCTCAGATACGGCAGGAGCTCATTCCAGCGGTCGGCAGCAGCTTCGTGATCACTGTAATTTGGATGCTGTGAGAACAAAGACAGGTTTGGCTTCAGGACAGCAGCTTTTACGAAATCACACGGGCCGTAAATCAACACGTGAAGGATAAACATCACGCTCTTTTAAGAAACTCTACAGCCAGTGAGCAGAACCAGCACTGATCCGCTTCACAGTGATCTTCACTGACCAGTGGAACTCAGAGGTCAAACGGGTCATACGGTAAAATATAGCACTGTATTTTTTATTCTAAATAAAGTGTTCAAATAACAGCAGCAGGATGAAGGATGAAATTAGAAAATGAAGCAGGACTAATGTTATTTCTAACTAATGATGAGTGTGCTAGCGTGTGATCGCAATGCTGGCACTCATTTCACACACAGCCAATCACAAATTAGTTCATTTGCATAGAAAATTTAAAGACACAGCAGCAAAAAAAAAAAAAAAAAGCCTAGTTGAGTGAAAAACAGTTACGAAACAATTAACTTTTGTTGTGAGATAAAAGGTCACAATTAACTTCTTTTTTTTTTTTTAACTTAGTCCACGGTGCAAGAAAAAAAGCCTGAACTGTAAGATAAAAAGTTGCAATTACCTTTTTATTTATTCTTTTTTTTTTTTTTTTTTTTTTAATGTTGGGCTTTAATTTATAGCAGCATATAATTCAGCTTTTGAAAAAGATGCATTAATGATCTATAATACATGTTGAATGAGAAAACAGCATTATTTACAGTGTGACAACATGCCCCATATTCAAGTTTGACCAGTGTTAAAAGATCAAAAACAAATAGAAAATATTTCTAAAAGATGTTCAGAAACAAACCCACCCTGAGAAACTGCAGAGAAGTGTGACAACATGTCCCGCTCTCCTGCTCTCAGCAGCACTGCATTATGGGAGACAAGACCTGAAACGGAAGTGTGCAGCATTATTATAGCCTAATCAAATACAATAATGATGATAAAAATCACATGACATGAGCCTTTATATGAGTGTTTCTCAAACACAGCCTCAACATGATTTAACATAAGACAAATTAAACTAAACTAAACCAAAAATCAAGATATTTCTTAAGGCGAGACACTGCAGGTGAATAGGGTAAAAAAAATTAACTAATAGTTATTGCCTTTGATAATTGCAAACATTTTTTGTATTACAAGTTTTCTAAAATGTTATGTCAAAATATCAAATGAGGCTTTATTTAATGAAATATGCGCTAATTCGCATACATTTCTGGTACAAAAATCTAAACTGGATGAAGTCGGTTTCAAAATTCTTATTTAGTTTTTTTTTTGACATATTAGAGTCAAATGTTTTTATGGAGGGAATTTTGAGTATCTCATTTTGTCACTCCATAATTCAGAAAATACTTAGAACAGACAGAAAACAATACATTTTTAATAATATTTGGTGGAATAAAATCAAGTAAATTATACATGAACAATCCCTCTGTAAAAACCTTCAGGATACAGACAGGAATATAAATGTGTGGTGTGGTGTGTGTAAGTGCTGCTGAAGCGGAGATTTATGGCTCAGTGTAGGAGAAAAAAACTGACAAACTGAGACTTTTGAGAAAACGGCCTTTAAAAATCTGTATTGTAATTGAAATCAATTGACACAAATAGATCAAGTGCTATAAAAGAAACACATAACAGTGTGTTTTGCATGTTTTCTTTCCACTAGTCTGAAAAAACACTTTATGAAAAACCAAAAAGCCCAAAATCTCAAACTTGACAGGTGCTTGAAAAAAACTGTGTTTTTGCCTGCAGTGTCTCCCCTTAAATGACCTCCTAACAACTTTTTTTGGCCTGTGAAGAACCAGGATTCACACAATTCAGAAACCTGGATATACAGTAGTCAACATTTGAAGTGGATCAAAACCTTCCGCCAAAGTTGTCCTAAAACCAAAACAATACCCATTCTTGTCTCAGGACAATTTTGATTAACTTTTTTTGATCCACTTCAAATGTTGACTACTGTATGAAGAAGCCTCATTTCAAAAGTGTGATTCAGTGCAACCAAATGTGACCCTGGACCACAAAACCAGTCACAAGGGTCTTTTTTTTTTTTAAATTGAGATTTATACATCGTAGGACAATATTTGACCAAGATACAACGGTTTGAACATCTGAAATCTGAGGGTGCAAAAAAAAAAAAAAACCTTTAAACCTGTAAAGTTGTCCAAATGAATTACAAGTTCATTTACACATAATTAGTCAATGATGAACTAATCATTTACAAAACATGACTGTGTGTTTATAAATGATTAATAAATGATATGTTGAAAAGCACAAAAATGCAATTATTTTAAAACTATTTTCTTTTTTTAAATAATAATAAATTAATTGCTGTCAAGTGAATAAACGTGTAAACGCTTTCTCTCATCAGCACAGACTTGTGTTCTGTGTGGAGTGTGTGGGATCTAGTGATGATGTGAACCAGTTTTATCCTCCACTGAAGATCACATCAGATGACAGCGCTAACATACTCCATGTGTTTACCATCTTTACCCTCACCGGTCAGTCCTTACATTGCAGTACACACAACAAATATTCAAAACCTGCTGTGTAAACACATGAATAAATCATCTACAAATCTTTCTGCATCCCCTAATCTAAAGTGTAAACTACTCATCAGTTGTAAATGTTTTACAAACCTGCCGATTACAGGTTGTGTGGTTATACACACTGGTGGGAAAGATCTGCCAATGATGACTAAAACATTTACAACTGATGAACTGTTAACACTTTAGATTAGGGGATGCGGAAAGATTTAAAAATGATTTCTTCATGATGTGATCTTTAACGGAGGGTAAACACT
The DNA here is from genome assembly GCA_036247105.1 of Cirrhinus mrigala. NCBI lineage: Eukaryota > Metazoa > Chordata > Actinopteri > Cypriniformes > Cyprinidae > Cirrhinus > Cirrhinus mrigala. The sequence goes on from CM070014.1 coordinate 38,107,154, forward strand.
TCAATGATTGACATTTCAATTATTTATAATTGATTAATAATATATTAACTAGTAACTTATTAAACATTGACTAAGGATCTGTTTGATTATTTCATGATATTCTATTTTTTTAAAGATAACTTATGACAGGTTTGTAAATCGTTAGCATATTACTTCATCATTTGTGAACGTATAGTGATGTTTTGTAAATTATTACTTAATCATTATCTAATCACTTGTAAATGATTTATAACTTAATCTACAAAGCATAGATAAAAATAGTAACATATCACTTATTAATCGTTTATGAATGCATAGTCATGTTTTGTAAATGATTAGTTAATTATTAACTAATTACTTGTAAATTACTTGTAAATGAATTAACAAAACATACACAAATTGTTAGCATATCTCTTAGTAATCTTTTATAAATGTTTTGTAAATGATTATTTCATCATTAACTAACTGCTTATAAATTACTTACAACTGAACGTTATTTTAAAGTGTTACCGTGGTTTTGTGCTCCAGGGTGACAAATCTTAAATAAAACCCCATGGAAATTAAGCCAAGCTCAGATAGAAAGATATATATATATAGGTAACACTTTACAATAAGGTGTCATTTGTTAATATTAGTTCATGTATTAACTAACATGAATGAACAATGAGCAATATTTATTACACTATTCATTAATCTTAGTTAATGTTAGTTAATAAAAATACAGTCGTTCATTGTTTATTCATGTTAGTTCACATTGCATTAACTATTGTTAACAAACACAACGGGATGCACCGAGACCGATACTGGTATCGGTATCGGGCCCGATACTGAGCTCCTGTACTCGTACTCGTACTCGTTAAAATGCCCCAATACCAAACGCTGATACCACACAGGATGTGACAAGTGCGTATTCAGGCATAGAAACACCGACAACAGAACAACAGACAGCAGAATGGAGTCATTAGAGATTAAGAATGTCTACAAAGTATATGTATGCAAGTAATATAATGTTAAACATTCAGTATTAACGCCTGTATATCCGGTGCGCGAGCTGATGCACGCAGAGTGGATTGAGCGCGCGGAGGCGAAGATGCGCGGGCTTGTCGAGATAAGATCCCGCCTTGACATCACTGTAAGGTTTGTAGTTCGGTCAGATACGTCAAAAACAAGTGAGTAAAGCAATGCACAAGTTATTTAACGGGAGAGAGAGAGAGAGAGAGCGCACTTTTGTTGCGTGATCTTTATTGATGTTCGCTCACTTAGCACACGCATCATTTGGATTAAAACAAATTCGTAAATATAAAACAACATTTATAGGGGTATTCACTATAAAAGATTATGTGAAACCTTAAGCAGACACGACTGTACGGCGAAAGTGAAACTAGCAGTCTGTGTGAAATGCGCTACTCTGTCCTGAACTTGAGCGCGTTGCGCTTGTTTTGCTTGCTTCATGAGTGTTTCTGCATTTGAGTCTCTTTAGATTAAAGCCCAAATAGCAGCATGTTTCAGATGAAAAAAACGCTGCTTATATTTCTGAAAATATCAGAGTTAGGAGATTCATGACGAGTGGTTCCCTGCATTATTACAACAAAACGCGTGATTACGTTACTGATCCGCTGCAGCGGAGCAGATAATGCTATTACATTAAAGATGTACCAGCAAAAAAATAAAAATAAATAAATAAATAAATAATAATAATTGAACAGTGAAAGTAACAAAACACATTTTAATAGGCATAATTAAGTGTAAAAATAAAATAACTAAGGGATATATAGTCAAACCAAAAATTATTCAGACACCAGATATACACTTAGAGGCTGACATTTTTTCGGGAATCCCGCGGGATGGGAAACAAAATCACTAATAATCACGGGATTGGGACGGGACAGGAAAAAATGTCAGCGGGAGTGGGCGGGACCGGGAATCGTAACGCTATGAAACCCAACTTTACAGACAAATATACCTTTTATATAAATAAACTATAAACGATATATTGTAATTTTGAACTTAATTCTAGTTGACCTGTCTCTTTATTCTCTCCTTCTGTATGCTTTGGTGTGGCTGGTTAAGCAAGTGAGTTCATGACAGACAGATCGTTAACGACTTGTAATACAGCAGGACATCCAAATGCTCACCTATCATTCATCGACCATATGGCTTTTCATCTGGAAGATGTATGTAGTAGCAAGTTTACATGGCCGCTCAATCTAATGTTAACTTAGAAAAATGTGCGCTTTTGAAGTGTCAGTGCGAGTGTGGAAGCTGAATAGTAGCGCGGTACTGCATGACAGAGGCGCCGGTGCGCTCACTTGCTCTTAAAATACCGTCATTTTTGGTCATACAGATAAGAGTGATAGGCATCTTTCGAATTTGTAAAGACTCAACGTTTATTTGTGTGCACTCAGAAAAACAAAGAAACGTTGCGCTTTTGTAAACTAATTAAAGCAAAAAGGACGCGCTTTCTGCCGCCCGTCTCTGTGAACTTGAGCGCGTCACTTCGAAACTCCGTGTATACTTGCTTTAGAGACATGAAAAATATATCTATAGAGTGAAATGTCTACTTTCAAATGGACCAATTCAAATAGGAAACGTGTGTCTGCATGAATGATTTACGTGAAATTTAATGTGTGTGCAATGCACACTGTGCATTTGTTTAAGATGGCTTTCAGTTCAATAATAATAATAATAATAATAATAATAAACAAAATTTTGCATTTTTATTCAACTAATGTAAAAAAAAAAAAAAAAAGTTACGGGCATACTGTGATCTGTACTGTATTCTTTACTGTAACTGGCAGATTCTAGCCAAATAATAATAATAATAATAATAATAATACGGGAGTGGGAGGGAATGGGAGTCATTCTTCCGGGATTGGGACGGGACGGGATTTTTTCCCAGTTTTTTCGTGGGATTGGGATGGGATGGGATTTTTTTTTGTGGGAGTGGGACGGGAGGGATTTGAAAATCCACTCCCGTGTCACCCTCTAATATACACCACCTAATGTTTGATTTATTTATTTTTTTTACTAGTTGGTGCAGGACACAGTTTATGATAATGTGATAATGTGAAAAATGTTGTCTGATAATGTGAGAAAAGGTATCTGAATACATTTTGGTTTGACTGTTTCTAATTAATAAAAGAAGTTAACCAACTAACATTATACATATTATTTTAGTTTCTGTACCCAATATTTTACAAATTTACTGGTTAAATTAAAAGAATATCGGTATCGGTACTCGGAATAGGCAAGTACCAAAAATAAAAGTATCGGTATTGGGGCGAGTACTGGAAAAAGTGGTATCAGTGCATCCCTAAACACAACTTGTGATTTTAACAATGCATTAGTAAATGCTCAGGCCCGTAGCCAGGGGGGGTTCGGGTGGTTTGAACGACCCACCCCATCCAGTCAAAGGTCCAGAATTTATGTACGTTTTTTTTTTTTTTTTTTTTTTTTTTCTAATAAACAAGTGTTCTTTTAAATAACAACGCACTTTTGAAGCCATAAAAAGTATTAAATACCTTAATAAGTATAAGATTATAATTTCAAGAGGTCTTAAATTTGGGGATGGAAAGACAAAAATCGCGTTATGGATTAAATGTGCTGGTCGTTTGAAGCGCGCCACACGGACCGTTTATCCGCTCGGATCACAGTTCAAACAACAGCGGAGCGCCAGTTTACTAGAGCAGGTGAGTTCACTCGCGATCACTAAACAGCGCTGTGAGATCCAGAGCGAAGCGCTTGAATTCGGTGAAGAACACAATGACATGGCGATTTAAACAGATGAAACAGCGCTGACTAACAGGAGAAACACTATAAGCAACGATAGTCAGAATCATTTAATATGGATTATTTTTACTGTAACACTGACTGCACTATGGTATTGCGGCAGAATTGTGGGACATATCGAACTGTGTTATATTATTATGTAGACATGTATTAAATCTATTAAAGGAGTAATGGAATATAATTACAGTATTTTGTGATTAATAACGTTTGTGCATTTATACTAAGACCACCGTTCTTCATACAAATACCTAGAAGCCATGTAGTTCATTTTTATACCATGGTATTGAGGTGAATAATTATTATTAATAAGAATTATTATTAATAATTTCATCATACAAAAACAATGTTGTTGGCGGCGCCGATGGCCTTGTGGGCAGCGCGCCGACGTGTGGCGCTGTTGTGCTCCGGGCTTCCCATGTTCGAGTCCAGACTCGGGGACCTTTCCCGATCCCACCCACCATATCACTTCCTGTCCATAATAAAGTTTTTTTGTTTTTTTGTTTTTTTTTTTAAAATAAGGTTGTTACTGTTTTTACAGATGTTACTGTTTTTGATAATGAACATTATCTGAGCTGTAAATCAGGATATCAGTTTAATATATTACTAGACATCTTGCTTTTTCCATATTAATTCTAATTCTGCAGGTCTTTAAAAAAGACAAAGCCTTAAATTTGATTTTAAAAAATCCTGTATAAATTTCCTTTCTTGATATTTGTATTTTGAAAAGAGGGAAAGACTGCATAGGGCTCAGAGGTTGAAAGGGGCCCAGAATGGGGCCCCAGAAAACTCAGTGGAAGGGTGTAGCATGGGTCAAGGAAGAACACAGTTTATTCTGACCAGGGGCAGTTCTAGAACCGTTTTTTCAGACTGACATCAACTTTTTTGTTTGTTCAATTTGCACAATGAACATGGGTTGGAGCTCTTACTTTTGAGTTCCTAAAGTGCACCAAATGAATGAATTTCACTTTAAAATGTGTAAAATTTTCTCCTGAGGGACCATGCCCCCAGACCCCCCTAGAGGGACACATGTCCACCCACCATTTGGACATGTGTCAGTATAAAGAATCTGTGAATTTACTGCATTAAAATGTCATTCATTTAAATAAATAACTTATTGCTTTAGGTATTTGTGTATATTTACTGAACAAGGTGATATCTTGGTAAGCAGTTTGATAACATTGTAGTAAATATTTCGGGTGGATCAAAAAATCATGCTTATTAAGATACCAGCACACATGATAATACAGCACAAATTGGTGCATGAGTAGTCAACAAAATGAAGCCTTTGAACCTCATAGTTTAATACAAAATGGGTGGGAACTGAAAAAGGTCCACTTTTTGGAAAAAAAGAACGACCCCTTCCACTAGGCTGGCTACGGGCCTGATGCTGAAATTAACATTAACTAAGATTAATAAATGCTGTAGTAGTATTGTTCATTTTTAGTTCATGTTAACTAATGTAGTTAACTAACTATACTTATACATATACTTACCTATATATATATATATATACAGTCATGGTGGCATCAAAGACGGCTGTGCAAAATGAGAGGCTTTGGAAGTCAAAAGGTTGATAAGCAAGATTTGAAATGATGGTTGACTAAACACTAGGTTAATTATAACATGTCGACAGCTTCCCATGAGTCTCTGCTTCCCAACATCTCCCCACCTGTCATGAGAAACAACGTTTACACACATTATGAAGATCATGTGAAGCGTTTGTTTGTTTGTGTAAACTCGGCGTCACGTTCTGCAGTGTTTTCAGCTGTTTTCCGGTCCAGCTGGTGAAATCGGTGTCTGAGGAATCTTTCATGTTCGGAGCACAAACACACACTCAACTTTATATTCTAACACTTAAGGAGGATTCATCACGATCAGCACTAGTACTAGTGATGGTTGACTGCTCCTGAAGAGATTTCAGCTCCAGCTCCAATCAAACACACCTGAAGCAGCTGATCAAGGTGTTCAGAGCTACTTGTCCACTGCAGACAGGTGTGTCGGAGCAGGAGTGGAGCTGAAGTCTACTAATGAGAGCAGGTCGCCCCCTTGTGTCCCGTTTCATCATTTCATCTCTCAATCTGTGATTTAATAAGGACATGTTCAGATGCAGATGACTTCATGTTTTTATTCAGTACATAAATACATTTTCCATCATATACTGTGTGACATCTTTAAAATCGTCTTAGAAAATATCAAAAATATGCTTTTTGTATTTGAAGGTTTTCTGTACAAAAACATAGAAGGTCTGTACAAACTTCTGATTCTCTGGCAGCGTTTGACTGTAGTCGTGATCTCCGTTACGGTGGATTATTAACAGCAGTTTTTGGTTTTTCTTCTCTAGCAGCGGCGGCTCTTCTTTAAAGGGTGACGTTATCAAACGCTGGGATGGTCCGGCGCTCGCTCGCTCGTTCCCCCGCGGAGCCGCTGTGAAGAACACCGATGTGATTTCCATTAGAATCCCGCGTTTCTCCGGCCGCCTCCGGGTCTTTCTGTCAGGAACCGCGAGCGCTGGCCGAAGCTCACGCGATGAGATGAAGATGATCAGCGAACGAGAGACCTGCAGGGAAATAAGAGAAATGCATGAAGCAGAAGAGCAGAACGTCCAGACAGACAGACAGAGATGATGATCGTCAGTGCTGTAGATGTGGAATGAGATGCTGCTGTGTAGGAGACGCTCATGAGGAGTATTGATTTCTGTCCTCCTACAGATCTGCAGATGAACATCTCTGAAAACACACACAAACTGTGTTTCATAACAGCGTCTCGTGTTTACAGACACTGAAAGCATCAGGTCTGACTGTAAGATCTGCTGACAGAGCATCACATCTGTCGTTCACAACGACACAAATATCCTCTAATCTTCACGTATATTAGAGCAGTGTTACTTCAGTATCATTCATAGCTTTTGTTCATATTTTGAATTAGAATTTATTTTTATATTTTCTTTTCATTTTGATTTTAGTTGATATTTCATTTTTAAATATACCCTGGACCACAAAACCAGTCTTAAGTATCACAGGTATATTTGTAGCAATAGTCAACAATACATTGTATGGGTCAAAATGATCGATTTTTCTTTAATGCCAAAAATCATTAGGATATTAAGATCATGTTCCATGAAGATATTTTATAAATTTTCTACCATAAATATATCAAAACTTAATTTTTGATTAGTAATATGCATTGCTAAGAACTTCATTTGGACAACTTTAAAGGTGATTTTCTCAATATTTAGATTTTTTTGCACCCTCAGATTCCAGATTTTCAAATGTCATATCCTAACAAAGCATACATCAACAGAAAGCATATTTATTCAGCTTTTAGATGATGTATAAATTTCAATAAAAAAAAAAAAATAATAACACTCATGTCTGGTTTTGTGGTCCAGGGTCACATTTATAAATTTATTTTAAAATTTAAAAACATAAATATTTTATTAAGTTTTAGTTTTAGTTATGTTAGTATTTCAACTAAAACAAAAATGAGAGATGTTGCCTTGGAAAATACACATTTTATTTCAGCAAATGTTTTTTTTTTATTTTAGGTAATTAATTTTTTTATTGTGTTTTTGTCAGGTTTTTTTTTATTATTGTGTTGCCTTAGAAACTAGCTCAAATAAAATGTACATTTTATTTCAGTAAATGTTTTTTTTTTAAATTTCAAGTAATGATATATATATATATTTTTTATTGTTTTAGCTGTAGTTTTAGTTAATTTATCTAGTTGCAGACATGTTCAACATGCTGTTGTGAAACACTAATCAGCACTGGATTCAGTGAATTAACTGCATCTACTGTATCTTCATAAATACTGAATGAAATATTTCTTATGTTTATATCTCACTGCTGAAATAACCCTTTTCTCATTTCTATGGTTTTCAGAAGCAGAAGTCACCACAGTTGGGTAAACTTCTATTTTTTCCTATATTTTGCATTCTCGTTTTTTGCAAAGCTGAATAAATAAGCTTTCCATTGATGTGTGGTTTGTTAGGATAGGACAATATTTGGCTGAGATGCAACTATTTGAAAATCTGGAATCTGAGGGTGCAAAAAAATCAAATATTGAGAAAATCGCCTTTAAAGTTGTCCAAATGAAGTTCTTAGCAATGCATATTACTAATCAAAAATTACGTTTTGATATATTTACAGTAGGAAATTTACAAAATATCTTCATGCAGCATGATCTTCCCTGAATATCCTAATGATTTTTGGCATAAAAATTGATAATTTTGACATATACAATGTATTGTTGGTTATTGCTACAAATATACCTGTGATACTTAAGACTGGTTTTGTACTCTAGGTACACATTTGCTCTGAAAGCAAAAGACAAAGTCCAAAATTATGTTTCTAGGACTTAAAAAAGAGGAAAAAAATATAATCAGATATAGTCAGAAGAGAGACAGATGGCAAATTAACTAATTTACTCTAATTCTGTGAGAGTCTCAGAAAAGAGAAAGTATAAAGTTATAATTCCATAATTTTTAAAAAATGTAAAAAAAAAAAAAAAACTTTGCTAGATTTATGATCTTAATAACTGGAAATGCATGACAGTCTGTGAAAAGCATCCATTGAGAATACCATGAGAAATGTGTGTAATATCATGAGGAACGAGTCTCATGATCACATCAATCACCCTCCAAACTCAAAGCTCTCATTTCACAGCAACAGGTGGATTTTTATGATGCTTTTAACAACCTGATGGCCAAAATGAGCCTCTTATAACTTATAACATATTTTTAACTTCCATAATCCATAAAAACGCTTCTTCCAGTGAAAAAGTGGTCTGGTCTGAATCAGGAGAGAAATCTGCACAGATCAAGCACCGTTTACAAGCCAAAACAGCTCTAAACAAACATGTGGCTGGATTTTGATGTGAGAAACAACAGGAGGAAGTTAAAAATGTATTTGAGCTAAAAACATCTTAATGATGGATTTGTTTCATCTTTTGTCTTCTCAAGATGTTAACGGATGGACTGGAGTGGTGTGGATTACTTGTGGATTATTGTGACGTTTTTATCAGCCGTTTGGACTCTCATTCTGACGGCACCCATTCACTGCAGAGGATCTATTGGTGAGACAGTGATGGAATGACACATTTCTACAAATCTGATGAAGAAGAAAGGCGTTATAAATGGCTGTTTCTTTCTAATTCTGAAGCTCTTACCGTTCAACATGTCCCCGCCTGTCTTTCTGTGGTTTCTCCTCTGCAGCGTCTCTCTAAACAAAAAGAAACTATAAAGAGAAGTGGGTTCAGATTCAGTCTGCGTCAAACGGTCGTGCTGGTGGACTTGCGTAAAATGGTCTTCTGTGGTTTCTGCGAGGGGAAAGCGAGGCCGCCGTTCTCCACGAGCGCCGCGTTGGAGCACTGATGTACGGGACTGGGTTTGCCGTCGATCAGTTCGGCGTGTAAGTGCAGATCCGTGCTGTTCATGTCGTACTGCAGGTCGCAGTCCAGGCAGTAGCCGTGATACTGGACCTTCTCGCTGAAGCGCACGCGCTCCCTCGTGGTCTGAGGACAGCGGCCCGCGTGACCTTTCTCGACGAGGCTTTTCGGGCCGCGACACAGAGAGTCTCTGAGCGGCGCTCCGTTCCGCATCAGCGCGCCGTTGGCCGTGATCTCCTCGGCTCTGGACGGGGTGGTGCGGGGGGGAGGGAGCGGCGGCGTGGGTCTCTTCAGGACGGTGAGGACGGCGGGAGGGACGGCCGACGGTCTGAAGAGCGTCTCCTCGGGGTAGATCTTGACGCGGTCGACGCTGGAGGCCGTGGTGGTGGTGGTGCTGCTGGAGCTGCTGTTGAGCGTGTCCGTCTTGGAGCTGTCCGTTAAATCCTCCTCCAGACGGAGATCGGACGTCAGGCAGTCGATCTCCTGAACCACCTGCAGTGAGAGTCAAACGTGAGACGAGCTGACCGTGCGACATCACATTGACGTGCACAAGAAACGAGGCGCTCTAGAGACACGGTTGTTACATAACTGCAAAATCAAATCAATATGTGAATGATCAGGCATGAATGACCTCTCATAAACGACTCAAAGCTGCACATGAAATCATTTTATCTAAACTGACTTACAAAACACAGAATGAGCGACTCATCCACTGCTGCCATAATGAATTATACAGATGCTGAACAATTCATGTGTACATGTTTCCATAAATACTGTAGGATCAGCATGAACATACTGTACTTTCATGAAGAGCTGCAAACATGTCAGACTCAATCCTAATTCTAAACAAAACCAGAACATACAAAACCTCAAAATCACCACAATACAAATGAATGACTTCTATAAATAACAATAAGCTAACAATATGTTCTAAGAACTCATCAAACATTCTTTGAATGTTCAAAATGTAGTTCTATGTTTTTTCTTGGTTATATGAACGTTAAGGGAACGTTCCATTGGAAACATTATGAGAATGTTATTTTTGAGCGTTCTGTGAAGTAATACTATTTAAAAACTGTTTGCCAAACATCCAATTAACATTTTAGAAATGTTCCACGATCAGTGTATAATGATGTTTTTGTGCTACCATTTTAAGAACATTATTAAAGACCAGATAACTCTGAACGAACATTCCATTCTCTTCACGTTCATCCAATAGTAACATGTCGGATGTTCAGCAGACATTTTTTAAATGTTACTTTTAAATGTCTTTAGATGTAACATTCAAAAGTAACGTTCTCATAATGTTTGCAGAATGTTCTCTTAACGTCCGAATAACCAAGAAAAACATCTATAAATCAATTTAAAAACTGTACGTTATGAACATTCAAAAATAGCGTTTTTATAACTTAATGGGAATGTTGGCAAAACGTTCTTAGAACATTTTGTTAGTTTGGTCCACATACACTCTCTAAAAGCGATATACACTACCACAAACCTCAAGCGCGTGATTGTTAATACAAAACCTCAAAACCACCACAAAATGAATTAACTCTAATCACAATATGTAGCAAAATGTTCTCAGAACATTCTGCTAATGTTCTCATTAAACATTATTTCTGAATGTTCTTTGAATGCTCAAAATGTAGTTTTTTAAACGTTTTAGAAACTTTTTTTTTTTTTTTTGGCTTATACAAACGTTGAGGAAACGTTCTGTTTTATCATTTGCAATCATTATAAGATTGTTACTTTTAAATGTTTCTCTGAACATTCTCAAACAAGTGGTAACATTTAAAAATGTTTGCTGAACATCCAACTAAAACATTTTCAAAAAAGTTCCACAATCGATGTTTTTGTGCTAACATTTTAATAACATTATTAAAGACCAGATAACCCTGAACAAGCATTCTTTTAACATGTTCATCCAACAGTAACATGCCGGATGTTTGCAAACATTTTTTAAATGTTACTTTTAAATGTTTTTAAATGTAACATTCAAGAGTAACATTCTCATAATGTTTGCAGAATGTTCTCTTGATGTTCGAATAACCAAGAAGAACATCTATAAAATAATTTAAAAACTGTACGTTATGAAATATTGTTTTTATAACTTATTGAGAACATTAGCAAAACGTTCTTAGAACATTTTGGTAGTTTGTTACACGTACATTCTCTTAAAGCGATATATTGCAAATCTCAACTGCGTGATTGTTTATATCGTCGCAAAATGTAACTATGTTACCGCAGAGCTCTAATCTGATACAAATGTATCTGATTTTATGCAAATGCGACTACAGACATGAAGATATTAAGACATTATAAACATCAACATCATGGTTTTCTGTAAAGCTGCTTTGAAAAATGTTGTGAACATCAGAAGACGAGATGATAAAACGCATTCTGACTCATGTACAGTAGAAATGACTTGTTTCAGGGTGTAAATGTTTAATATGAGACATAAGAGCAGACTGAGAATACGGCTGCTCTATAGTGAGGTCTGATTTCACTAGCTAGTTCATATCTGACAGACACAGTGTACTCATGAATACTGAATGACTGCATGACAGCTGTCAATCACACGAGCAGCAGAAACCAAACTCGCGCGTCAGAAAAGAGTCGACTCGCTGATTCTGACTCACACGAACGAACCCGAGAGGTTTGTGATGATGTCGAGCACCAGAGACAGTAAATGTCATGTTTACACGAGGCCTCGATGGACATGGGCATCAGATGAGCGCATCACACATCATCATCATCATCTTCATCACCAAATTCAGCGCTTGTAACGCTCGACACGCCAGGCACACGCACCTCTTTGAGTTCCTTCGCCACATCCTTCAGGTCTCCCAAGATGTTCTCGAGATCCTCCACGATGCACCTGATCTGCCGTTTGACTTGAACTTTATTCACGCCTCCGTCCGCGTCCGCCGCCGCCGCCGCCGCGCTCCCGGACATCCTCCGAAGCCGACCGGGTCACGGGTGTGCGGCGTGTCCTCTCATGACGATCACACATGTTAACGCTCGCATGTTTTCCTCCAGATGCAGAAGAATCTCGAGCTGCGCGTCCCGGTGAACACGCGCATGCGCGCTCCCGACACAAACACTGATGCTGGAAACACCAACCTCATGAATCCCGAACGATAATACAGAAAACACATTAGAAATCATCGGTTATGAGTCAGTCCTCTTCTGACATTTACTGACATCACTGCTGTGAGATCAGCTGTATCAGCCAACGCAAATATGCTACAAGCACGTAACATTGTTTCTGAACGTTCAAAACATCTTGTTCTTAAAACCAATTTTCTAATACGAACATAAAGGAAACATTCCATTGCATCATTTTGCAAACATTATGGGAATGTTACTTTGGAATGTTCTCTGAACGTTCTGGAACAAGTGTAACATTTTAGATGAACCAAATAACTTAAACTATGTTTCTGAAAAACTGTTCCATGAACAATGTGTAACTAGATAGAAAAGTTCGTCAAGGCAAACTTTAGGTGGGCTTCAGAAAGCCTAGCCTGAACATTTAAAGCAGCTGTAAAAGCTTGAAGTTTTAAACTGTATATAGACAGATTAGATGATTAGTGTGTTGCTAGAATGATTAGCGTGTAGTTAACATATTTCTAACTATTTTCTAACATGTTTAACATGTTACTAGCATGGTTAGCATGTTACTCGCATATAGCTAACATGTATGTTGCTAGCATGTTTCTGGCATGACTAGAAAGTTCCTAGCATGTTTTAACATGTTGCTAGCATTTTTCAGGCATGACTAGTTTGTTTCTAGCATGGTCAACAAGTTACTAACATGATTAGCATGTTGCTAGCATGTTTTTATCATGCTTAGTATGTTTCTGGCATGACTAACAAGTTATTAACATGTTGCTAGTCTGTTTCTAACATGATTAACAAGTTACTAACATGTTGCTAACATGTTTTTAATATGATTAGCATGTTACTAACATGTTGTTAACATGTTTTTAGCATGATTAACAAGTTCTAGCATTATTAACATGTTATTAGCATGATTAGCATGTTCCTAGCATGTTGCTTGCATGTTTATAACATGATTAGTAAGTTATTAGCATGATTAGCATGTAATTAGCATGTTGCTAGCATGTTTTCAACATGATTAACATCTTACTAGCATGTTGCTAGCATGTTAATTGCATGATTAGCACATTTTTAGTATGATTAGCAAGTTACTAGCATGTTGTTAACATGATTAACAAGTTACTAGCAAGATTCTAGTTGCTAGGCTTGGCTAGATAGATAGATAGATAGATAGATAGATGGATATATGTTACTTTACTAGTTATTTGAAAAAAAGTAATCTGATTACATAACTTGCGTTACTCCATGCACTGATTAACATTACTGGAAGATTTGAAAATGTTCCCTGTTAGCTGGGATTACACATGACAGCGGCACACATGAACTATAAATACAAATGCATTTTTTCTTTTCTGTAATATCACACATAAAATGTCGTTATTATCTGACAGATATCAGTAAATCAGGTGCCAAACGCAATTACACCCGTTTCTGTGAGAACATGAGATTTGGGGCCGCGCTTTGGCAGCCAATCAGAAACGCTCTTCGCCTGTCAGTCATTTTTGGTTATACGGGGTTTCTGACATCAGGTTGGCTGAGATAGATTTAGAGCGCAGAGTGCAACTCACGTCTAACAAAGAATAATAAAATAAAATTAGAAAATAAATAAATAAAATAAAAACGAATAGAGTTTAAACTTACAAATATAGTATTTTAAGTAAACTAAATCTGTACATATGTTAGTTTCTTTCAAAACGCTATAAAATATGACTATCAGCTGTTTGCTTTTGTAGGTTATTATATGAAAATAATAAATTCAAATGTATGTAAATATTCCTCACAGCAGTCAGAGCCGATAAACCACATCGAGAACCGTACATTTCACACAAACGGCAGATTTCATACATTTCGCAATTTTACACATTAACACTGTCACTGACAGTGTAAAACAGCAGCTCAAACATCAGCTGTGACACTGTTTATATTCAGTATTCATCACTGAAAATATATAAAGCGCACAAATAAGAGTCACGTGCCCCCTGGTGGAGTGAAGGCGCGCGGATCTGATTGGCTGTCCTCGGTGACGTCACGTGACGCGGAAGTGGGGCAAAAGTCACGGCGGAGTGTTTCACAGCAGATCCGCAGACTTTCACAGTGATCGGTCCCGAAAAACATTTCTTCCATTATCATAGACATAAAAACATCATCTGAACATGTCAGCGCCTTTGACGTTCGACGGCAGAGTCGTGCTGGTGACCGGAGCCGGAGGAGGTCAGTCTGTCATCAGAAACTCGTGCCTTTATGCCAATAAATGCAAATATGATAATGCAGAATCCATTAATAGACGCATTTAATGATTGTTGCAGAAGTTTAATGCGTTAATGCATCAGACAGACGCGTTCTGATCAGTAAACAGAGAACACAAACCACAAACTTCTGTATTATTCACATTTTATCATGCAAGTTACTCCTGACGCATGAATATAGATGTTTGATATTTGTCAACGTGCATTATTTTGTTCAGGATATCGAGTTTAAAGCTTCTGTAAGTACTTAAGCGTGTTATTTGGCAGTGGTGCAGCTTTTCTGTGTCGATCAAAGTACAAACAGCAGATAAGAGTCAATGACTCTTTGCTCATGATGGTGTCATTCAGTTTAGATAAGCTTGATATTCACAAATCACTCAGATAATTATGCCACTCTCGTTAATCGTGTGTGTTTTGCAGGTTTGGGGAGGGAATATGCGCTGGCGTTCGGTCAGAGAGGAGCCGCTGTCATCGGTGAGTCGCTCTGATCGAATCATTGATTCAGTTCAAACGAGTCGATGCTCACGATTCGCTTTCTGTTCTGCACAGTCAATGATCTGGGAGGAGATATTAAAGGAGGTGGCAGGAGCTCAGCGGCCGCTGATAAAGTGGTGGAGGAGATCAGAGCTAAAGGAGGCAAAGCCGTGGCCAATTACGGTAGCAGATGAATCGATTCCAGAAACATACCCGTGATTCAGATGTGTTCAGTTCATGTTGATCAGATCTTTGGTCTCTTCACCTCTCAGATTCAGTGGAAGATGGTGAGAAGCTCATCCAGACGGCGCTGGACGCGTTTGGCCGAATAGGTGCCGTTTCCAGACCTGCAATATGATTTAATATATTGATTAATCATCTCCAGTATTTCTATAGAGCACATCTGAGCCTGTTCACCTTGTCAGTGGCATCAGAAGTATTATTCCCATTAATTTTTCTCATAGGGATTTTAAAAAACTATTTTTAAAGGGTTAAAAGCCATTAAACAAACCAAACAGCTTTGAGAAGAATCACAACTTTGGTAACATCTATATATATATATATATATATATATATAGCATTACAAAAGTAGTTTTAATGCATTAATATAATGCATTTTATAATGCACTGTATGATCTTATGAATAATTGCAACCATGGTTACAGTGCTTTATAATAATATAAGTAATGCATTAAAACATATAACAAACAAAGCTTTAAATATTATAATGCATTTTACCTTTGATTAAAGTTATTTCTGAAAAGATATAATGCATTATTGTTGTCATACACTTTGTAAAGCTTTATAATGCATAATCCATAAAGGCTTTAGGTAAAGTGTTCCCCAAACTTTGATTTGATTTTGATTTGGAAAAAAAAACAAAACAAAAAAACAACCATGTTCATGCGATGCATTGTAAATGACAATTAAATTAAAAATGATAGTAAAATATAAAACCATTAACTGAAAGTTCTTGATTGTATCTATAGAAACAAAATAATTTATATTCATTGCAAAAAAATGCATATGTGACCCTGGACCACAAAACCTGTCTTAAGGGTACATTTTAAAAAAATAAATAAGCTTTCCATTGATGTATGGTTTGTTAGGACAGGACAATGTTTGGCTGAGATACAACCATTTGAAAATCTGAGTGTGCAAAAAAAATCTAAATATTGAGAAAATCACTTTTAAAGTTCTTAGCAATGTATCTTGCTAATTCAAAAATTAAGTTTTGCTGTATTTACGGTAGGAGATTTACAAAATATCTTCATGGAACATGACCTTTACTTAATATCTTAATGATTTTTGGCATAAAAAATAATTTAGACCCATTAAATGCATTGTTGGCTATTGCTACAAAGTGCTACTTTAGACTGGTTTTGTGGTCCCAGGTCAAATTTTTAAGCATTTTGACTCACTTGGGATGACTGATTGGTGGATTTTTTTTATATGCAGCATCATAGGTAATTTAGTTTTCAGCCTTTAAACATGCTTAATTTATCAAAAGGAGTTGAAATAAAGACCACAGATTTCCCTGTGGAGAAAATTAATGGAGTTTTTACTTCTGGAATGGCTGTTGCACTCTATAGCTTTGAATTTTAGTACAAAAAAAAATATTAAACACGTGCAGAAGGAATTAATGTGTGAACCGTTCTTTAAATAAATGATTTAATTTCCGACAGCAGTTCTGAAAGCTCATGAACAGTTCACACATGCTGAAGTGTGTGTGTTGTTTTTCAGATATCGTGGTGAACAACGCAGGGTAAGTTGATGGTAGTGTTTGGTGACTCTGTGAGCGTGAGCGGCGTGAGCTGTAATTCTCCTCTGGTGTTTTGTGAAGGATTCTGCGGGACCGATCGTTCGCCAGGACCAGCGATCCGGACTGGGGTACGTACTTACTGTACATCAGCACGTCATACTGTACGTGCGTCGCCCTAGATCTAATACTCAAACCGTCGTGTTTCAGACCTGATCCACCGCGTGCATCTGAGGGGCTCCTTCCTCGTCACACGGGCCGCGTGGAACCACATGAAGAACCAGAAGTTTGGGAGGTACGGAGACTGATCTGTAAATGCTATCTGTGAATTTTCCCCGGCTGAGAACGGCGTCTGTTCTCAGGATCATCATGACGTCGTCCGCGGCGGGAATCTACGGGAACTTCGGCCAGGCGAACTACAGCGCGGCGAAGCTGGGTCTCCTGGGCCTCGCCAACACGCTGGCCATCGAAGGGCAGAAATACAACATCCACTGCAACACCATCGCGCCGACCGCAGGATCACGCCTCACCGAGACCGTCATGCCGCCAGGTTCACGAGCGCTTCCACCACAACATTTCTGTGAGTGAAGCATCTCAGACTGACAGCCTGCGCTCTCTCTTCTCTCTCAGATCTGGTGCAGTCGCTGAAGGCCGAATACGTAGCGCCGCTGGTGCTGTGGCTGTGCCATGAAGCGTGTCAGGAGAACGGAGGACTGTTTGAGGTGTGTGGAGCAGCGCTCGAGGTTCACCTCCCTGCAGAGTTTAGCTCCAACCTTGATCAAACTGGCCTGCCAGTAACTTTGTAGTGATCCTGAAAACCTTGATTTGCTTGCTCAAATGTGTTTGATTAGAGTTGGAGATAAACTCTGCACGAAAGTGGACCTTGAGAGCCAGAGTTTGAGAATCACTGCAGTAGAGAAATGCGAGTGTCATGGGTTCAGTTCTCAGATGCACGAACTGGCTGAATATATACTGTACATTGAATGCTGTACTCACCGCCTTGTCATCCAAGATGTTCATGTCTTTCTTTCTTCAGTCATAAAGAAATTATGTTTTTTGAGGAAAACAGTTCAGGATTTCTCTCCATATAATGGATGTCTATGCAGCTTCAAGGGGCTCTAAACGATCCCAGCTGAGGAAGAAGGGTCTTATCTAGCGAAACAACCGGTCATTTTCTAAAAAAAAAAAAATGTACAATTTATATACATTTTAACTTCAAATGCTCGTCTTGTCTATCTCTGCGACGCGCATGCATGTGTAATCTGGTTCAGTACGGTTAGGGTGTGTCGAAAAACTCCCGTCTCATTTTCTCCTCCAACTTCAAAATCATCCTACATCGCTGCAGAAGCACCGACCCAGTGTTTACAAAGTGAACGTGTAAAGGAGATCAAACACCCTTAACAAAAAAGGTAAAACAGTGATATAGGATGATTTTGAAGTTAGAAGAGAAAATGAGACGGGAGTTTTTTGACGTACCCTAACTGTACTGACCCTGATTACACAGAGTACGCATGCATCACAGAGCTAGACAAGATGAGCATTTGAGGTTAAAAAGTGTATAAATTGTTAATTTTTTTTCTTTTTAGAAAAGAACTGATTGTTTTGCTAGATAAGACGCTTCTTCCTCGGCTGAGAATGTTTAGATCCCTTTGAAGCCGCATTTCAAACTGTATTTTGTAAGTTCAAACTCACAGCCCCATAGAAGTCCATTATATGGAGAGAAATCCTGAAATATTTTCCTCAAAAAACATAATTTCTTTATGACTGAAGAAAGACATGAACATCTTGGATGACAAGGGGGTGAGTACATTATCTGTACATTTTTGTTCTGGAAGTGAACTTCTCCTTTAATTGCAGTTTAGATGAAAGCATCTGATCAATGCATACATGTAAATGTGTTTATTCTAAACTCATCAGCTGCTGTTTGTGTTTCTAGGTTGGCGCAGGCTGGATCGGCAAATGTAAGTTCTGCTCTGCTGATGATCTCTGTGGGAGAAGATCAGCATCAGTAATGGAAATAGATCCATGACTCACACTTATACACCCATTTTATACATTTATGTATATGTATATATATATATGTGTGTGTGTGTGTGTGTGTGTATATTATATAATGTGTTTTACATGTATATATGTGACCCTGGACCACAAAACCAGTCTTAAGTATCACGGGTATATTTATAGCAGTAGCCAACAATACATTGTATGGGTCAGAATGATCGATTTTTCTTTTATGCCAAAAATCATTAAGATATTAAGTAAAGATTGTGTTCCATGAAGATATTTTGTAAATCTCATACAGTAAATATATCAAAACTTAATTTTTGATTAGTAATATGCATTGCTAAGAACTTCATTTGGACAACTTTAAAGGTGATCTTCTCAATATTTAGATTTTTTTTTCATCCTCAGATTCCAGATTTTCAAATAGTTGTATCTCAGCCAAATATTTTCCTATCACAACAAACCACACATCAATGGAGCTTATTTATTTAATTGTAAAAAATGACCCTGGTTTTTGAAAACTGGTTTTGTGGTCCAGTGTCACATATATGGATTTAAACAAAGGTCAAAGGTCACATTAACAACATTTATCATTGTGTATTGTATTTTAAAAACACAGAAACACTTGTCATAAACACTCGACACTTGTCAAGTAATACATGTGTCAAAATACTTGTCAAAAAATGTCATTTTGGGACATCTGCTCCATGTGTGAACGAGGATTTGGGAAGAGAGTCAGATATTGATCAGTAAATCAAGTCAAGTCAGCTTTAGGGAAATTCCTGATGTTAACACAGGGGGGTCAAACTCAGTTGCTGGAGGTCTGCAGCCCAGCAGAGTTTAGTTGCAACCCTGTTTCAACACACATACTGTCTAGTTTTCAAATAAGCCTGAAGGAGCTGATTATCTGGATTAGGTGTGATTAATTAAGGTTGAAACTGAACTCTACAGGGCTGTGGCCCTCCAGGAACTGGGTTTGACACCCGTGTTAATGTTTATAATACTTAAATGCTTAATTCTCCACATACAGCAGTTTAGAGCTGGTTATGTGGTAATAGTGTCATTTTTTTTTTTTAACTCATCTAATATGAAACTAATTCAGTTTAAGCTGTAAAGCAAATGATCAATTTTTCTTTTGTGTCAATAATCATTAGGATATTAAGTAAAGATCATGTTCCATTAAGACATTTTATAAATTTACTACCGTAAATCTTAATTTTTGATTAGTAATATGCATTGCTAAGAACTTCATTTGGACAACTTTAAAGGTGATTTTCTCAATATTAGATTTTTTTGCACCCTCAGATTCTGGATTTTCATATAGTTGTATCTCAGCCAAATATTGTCCTATCCTAACAAACCACACATCAGTGGAAAGCTTATACATCATCATATTTCAGATGATGTATGAATCTCGCATTTTATGACTGTTTTTATGGTCAGGGGTCACATCTGTGCTAAAAACATGTGCAGTGACTGCAGTGTCTTTTGTTGTGCAGTGCGGTGGGAGAGGAGTCTGGGCCGAACCGTGCGGCAGAAGAACAAGAGCATGACGCCGGAGGCCGTTCGGGACACCTGGAGCGAGATCTGTGACTTCACTGACGCCACCAAACCCGCCAGCATCCAGGGTAAAGCACACGCTCACGCTCGTCTGATAGCAGCTATTACAGCTCGTTACGATACCAGACGCTTTGATGAAGTTTGATGTGCACATCGGAGCTAATGATCGTACTCACTGTGTTGATGAAGAGTCGCTGCATACGCTGGTGGAGGTTCTGTCCAGAGTGGAAGATGAACGTGGAATCGGAGCCAATCCGACCGGAGCGTCCGCCGGCACAAACCCTGTGAGAACATCATCAACACCACAGAACTACACTACAGATGCTGCTCCTCTCATTTTCCTGAACAAACATCCTTAAATCAAGATACTCTTACTAGAGGTGCAAAATGACAAAGGCCTTCCAAGATGTAGATGAGTTTGTTTGTTCATCAGATTTGTAAAAATGTGTCCATCACATTCCATCACTGTCTCACCAGTGGATGTGAATGGGTGCCGTCAGAATGAGAGTCCAAACAGCTGATAGAAACATCACAATAATCCACAAGTAATCCACACCACTCCAGTCCAACAGTTCACATCTTGAGAAGACAAAAGCTGAAACAAATCCATCATGAAGATGTTTTTAACTAAAACACACTGAGTCCATAATCCATAATAACGCTTCCTCCATTGAAAAAGTGGTCTGGTCTGAATTAAGAGAGAAATCTGCACAGATCAAGCACCGTTTACAAGCCAAAACAGCTCTAAACAAATATGTGAGAGACAACAGGAGATGGACTTTTACACTATGGATTATGAACTCACATTTTTTTGTTAAAATGATGGATTTGTTTCAGCTTTTGTCTTCTCAAGATGTGAACTGATGGACTGGAGTGGTGTGGATTACTTGTGGATTATTGTGATGTTTTCATCAGCTCTCATTCTGACGGCACCCATTCACTGCAGAGGATCCGTTGGTGAGACAGTGATGGAATGACACATTTCTACAAATCTGATGAACAAACAAACTCATCCTAATCTTGGATGGCCCAAGGAGGAGCACATTTTCTTAAGCCATTTCACTTCTTCAGTAATCTTAATTTAAGAGTGTCTGTATATTTGCACTGGAAAACAAAAAATGCTGAAGAAAAACAATTTTTGACAGAGTACACATTCATCAGTAGTCGGTAGCATCTCTCAGTGGCTTCTCTATAAGCCGTCGTTGTGTTTGTCAGTCGGCGGCTGTAGGACAGACTCTCCCGGAGATGAGCTTCTCCTACACACACATGAACTGTATCCTGTACGCTCTGGGTGTGGGAATGTCCACCAAAGAGCCCGACCACCTCAAGTTCCTCTACGAAGGCCATGAAGACTTCAGCTGTCTGCCCACGTTTGGAGTGATTCCAGCTCAGAGCGCCATGATGGGCCTCGGCAGCATCCCGGGACTCAACATCGACTTCACCAGGGTGAGCGTCCGTCCATTTACCGCACCTGTTCGTGTTTGATGTGAGTTTGTGTGATCAGCGTCTGTGTGTTGCAGCTGCTGCATGGAGAGCAGTATCTGGAGATGTTCAGACCACTGCCCACCTCAGGTGATCACCACAAACACGCCTGTATCTGCACATGATGTCTGTTCAGGCAGATGCTGAAGATGTTTCTGTCTCCTCAGGGACTCTGACGTCACAGGCCACGGTGGCAGATGTGCTGGATAAAGGATCAGGAATGGTCATCCTGCTAGATGGTGAGTTACTGATGAGATTAAAATCTCTCCTGCTTACAGAGAGTGCATTTCCTTGATCAAAAGTACAGTTAAAATTGCTAAAAATAATTAGAATTTCAAATAGCTGTTTTCCATGAGAATATCTGTTAAAATGTAATTTATTTCTGTGATGCGCAGCTGAATTTTCAGCATCATTACTCCAGTCTTCAGTGTCACATGATCCTTCAGAAATCATTCTAATATGCTGATTTGCTGCTCAACAAACATTTATGATTATTAGCAATGATGAAAACAGTTGAGCTGCACAATATATTTGTGGAAACGCATACATTTTATTTTTTAAGATTCACAGATGAACAAAGTTCAAAAGAACACATTCATTTGAAATTGAAATGCCTTTACTGGCACTTCTGATTAATTTAGTGCATCCTTGATGAATTAAAGTATTTATTTCTTTTAAATCAGTACTGTATATATTTCTATATTTGTATTTCAGTTCATACGTACAGCGGGCGTGAGCTGGTGTGTTATAATCAGTTCTCGGTGTTCATCGTCGGCGCTGGAGGATTCGGAGGGAAGCGGACGTCCCAGAAGGCTGTGGTGAATGAAACGCTGCTCTCACAAAAGCCATTTAACATCTTCAGCTGATTTCTATCACAAACAGTGATTAATGAATGGATCATCATTTCAGGTCACAGCTTCTCTTCCTGACAGACCTCCAGACGCTGTGATTGTAGAACAAACATCTAGAGACCAGGTGAGATTCACATGATACAAACAGATTCGTTTGGGTTTTCCTAAAGAAATGAAC
The DNA here is from genome assembly GCA_036247105.1 of Cirrhinus mrigala. Taxonomy (NCBI): domain Eukaryota; kingdom Metazoa; phylum Chordata; class Actinopteri; order Cypriniformes; family Cyprinidae; genus Cirrhinus; species Cirrhinus mrigala. Next base: position 38,129,981 of record CM070014.1, read on the forward strand.
ACGGTTATTCATCAATAAAGCATTCAATTGATCGAAAGTGCCAGGGAAGACATTTACAATGCTACAAAAGATTTCTATTTCAAATAAATGCTGTTTTTTTTTGTACTTTCTATTCATCTGTGAATCCTAAAAAAATTAAATGTATGAGTTTCCACAAAAATATTGTGCAGCTCAACTGTTTTCAACATTGCTAATAATCAGAAATGTTTGTTGAGCAGCAAATCAGCATATTAGAATGATTTCTGAAGGATCATGTGACACTGAAGACTGGAGTAATGATGCAGAAAATTCAGATTTGATCACAGAAATAAATTACATTTTAACAGACATTAACATGGAGAACAGCTGTTTTAAATTCTAAAAATATTTAACAATTTTTACTGTATTTTTGATCAAAGAAGAGACTTCTTCAAGAAACAAATCTTACCAACCCTAAGCTTCTGAACACTAGTGAATATAAATGTGGTTTATGTTCGTGTGAATCATATCTGTTTGGTTCGTGTTCAGGCGGCTCTGTACAGACTGAGTGGAGACTGGAACCCGCTGCACATCGACCCCAGTTTCGCTGCTATGGGAGGTAAAAGATGCTCTCTAACAGGAAGTGTGACTAAAAAGTCATTTTAGTTTAAAAACACCACAGAATGACACACTTTAGCTTTAAACACTGTTTCTAAATGTTGAAGCTTCATATTGAAATGATCCACAGGATTCAAGTCTCCCATCCTGCACGGCTTGTGTTCGTTTGGCTTTGCCGCCCGTCACGTTCTGAAGCAGTACGCAGGAAACGACGTGTCCAGATTCAAGTCTATCAAGGTAAAGCAGCAACAACACCGAGATGTGACGGGATTTGACTTTAATAAATAGGGCTGTCAATTTAGAGGTGATTAGATGTGATTAATTATGAATAAAAAGTGTTAAAATGATTAAGGCGTTTAATGCAGTGCCATGTCCAGACCTGTCATTACTGAATCAATCTGTCATTTGAAGAAATTGAGAGAGTCAGTGATTCAGTGACTCATTCAAAAAAAGTCAATTGCTTCATTTCTGAATGGATCAACAATTTTGAATGAATCAAGTGAGTCAGTGGTTCAGTGACTTGTTGATAAAAGCAGTCACTGCTTCGTTTCTGAATGAATCAGCAGTTTTAAATGAATCAAGTGAGTCAATGATTCATTGACTCATTCATAAAAAGTCACTTGCTTCATTTCTGAAATAATCAAGTGTTTGAACAAATCAGTTGAATGAATGATTCAGTGATCACCTACTGACACTTTTAGTATCATTTCAATTTTTAAAAATCATTTTATATTTCAGTATTTATTAAAGAAACATTCATACGCATTTATTATCATTATTCAATATTTGATCTAAACATTTTTCTCTAAAGCTGCTCTCTATAATGTCTATTCATTGCTTTTCTCATTGAACACACAAATGATTTTAATGATCTTTTGGGGTGTCATTTCTCAGCCCAAACTGATTTGCAATTTTTTTTTTTTTTTAATTAATTTGATTAATTAATCTGCACATCATGTAATTAGATGAAACGTTTGAACAGCTCTATTAATAACCCTAACCCGTGTTTCAGGTGCGTTTCGTGAAGCCCGTGTATCCGGGCCAGTCCCTGCAGACGGAGATGTGGAAGGAGGCGAACAGGATTCACATCCAGTGTAAGGTGAGGAAGCGTTCGCTCTCCCAGAATGCCCTGGGCCGCAGTTCTGTCCTATTTGCGAACGCGGCAGCCGGCGGCCACGAAATCATTCTACGTGGGTCGGCAGCAGCGGTTGCAGTGATTTGTTCTGGCTTTCTAGGTCAAGGAAACGGGCGGCGTGGTGTTGTCTGGAGCGTATATAGATCTACACGCAGACGCGTCCGTCAGCGCCGGTCCGCCGCAGGCACGTCACCATTCACTCACTATTAACACGATCTGTGATCAGACTCTCGGAGAGAGTAAGACCGTGATGATGATGATGATGATGATGATGACGGTGTTCATTCACACAGACGGACGGCCTGCGGAGCGATCTGGTGTTCGCCGAGATCGGACGCAGGATCAGAGACACGGGCGACGAGCTGGTGAAGAAGGTCAACGCCGTGTTCGGATGGGAGATCAGCAAAGACGGCAAAATCGTCCGAAACTGGAGTGAGTGAGACTGACAAACTCCTGCACCTCACAAAAAACATCTTATTCAGCCTCAGTGTTTCTGTCTTGATTTCCAGTACAAACATCTGAACACCTTTCATCCTTGTTTTGACCCACAGAGGATTTTCTTTTTCCTGAAAATGCTAATGTTTTCACATTGGACTAAAACTTACTGACTTTGCTCACACAGAGCAGAACAACTTCATTTAATTTTTTTTTTGATAATCTGGGCTTCTGGACCTCAGTTTTTGAATGAAAAAAACAAGATTTGAGGATAATTTTGGCAATATTAATTTAAAAACTGAGGTGGATAAACTCAGTGAGGTCTGTGATTAATCAGAGTCAGAAGGAAACACTAAACCTGCACTGACTGAAAGAAAACAAGCTGACAACAACACTGAATCCAGTATTTGCTGTTAATGTGAAAACCAGTCTTAAGTATCTTGAGTATATTTGTATCAATAGCCAACAATACTTCGTATGGGTCAAAATTATGGATTTTTTTTTTTATGCCAAAAATCATTAGGATATTCAGTAAAGATCATGTTCCATGAAGATATTTAGTAAATTTCCTACCGTAAATATATCAAAACTTAATATTTATTAGTAATACGCATTGCTAAGAATTTAATTTGGACAACTTTAAAGGTGATTTTCTCATTATTTTGATTTTATTTTGGCGCCGTCAGATTCCAGATTTTCAAATACTTGTATTTCAGCCAAATATTGTCCTATCGTACGATGATGTATGAATGTATAAATCTCAATTTAAAAAAAATTGACCCATTTTTAAAAGGCAGAATCCACTAAGAGCAGCACAAATCAGCAACTGTCACAGTCACATCAAGCACAAAATGGGTTCAGATGTGTTTGTTGGCGTTAAATAATATCATTAAACTGACTACATTTTCTGCTTTCATGTTAATTTTTGTTAAAGTTTTAGTAATTTTGTTGTGTGTTTTAATAATTTTTATAATTTTTTGTTTATACAGTTATTAGTTTTTATTTTAGTTATAATTATTTAAGTACATCAGGTTACACAATGAAAATGAGAAATGTTGCCTTGGAAACTAGCTAATTTTTTATTTTATTAAGTAATATTTTATTTATTTATTTATTTTTTTAATGATTTTAGTTTTAGTTCACTATAATTACCCTGACTAAGAATTTGTTTGCCACAAAATGACTGAGTTTATGATTGAAACAAGAACAAATATCTGTTAATAATTTTCCCTTTGAATTAAGTTGATTTTTCTGACCCCACTGGCAGATTATTTGGTTTTGTTTTAAGCATAAACTCATTCTGTTTTGATAATTTTTTTTTTTTCAGAAAACAAGACTTAATATCGTCATTTTGCTTCAAGTAAATGTATTTTGATTTAAGATTTAACACTTAATTATGTATAAAATCTATTTTCTGTAAAGCTGCTTTATATATTGTGAAAAGTTCTATACAAATACATGATACATCATTTTTATGTATTTGTACTAGACAACAAAATGACTTAAGATATTATTTCTTATTTTCTGAAATAAAAAGTTAATTACACTTTTTGACAAGTTTATGCTTAAAACAAGAAGGAAAAAAAACATTCAGTGGGGTCAGAAAAATATATTTATTTTAAAGAGAAAACAAGATTATTTTTCTGACTCCATTGGCAAATATTTGTTCTTTTAAAGCATAAATTCACTTCATTTTGATAATTTTTTCAGAAAACAAGACTTCATATCATGTCATTTTGCTTCAAATAAATGTATCTTGATGTAAGATCACGCTTAATTATGTAGAAAATCCATTTTAATACGTTTTTCAGAAAACTTGGTTCATTTTATTTTAACCCCTTAACTGTCAGCCCCCATTTTTGAACACAGATGTGAAAGTGCACTATCCAAAGCTTTTGAATACAGACCTGAAGTTAGTCTCTTCTTAAAGGAAACAATCAGCAAATTTAAAAAAAATCATAAAAAAAATCATTTTAAAAAATGAAACTATAAAAAAATCAGAAGTTTAAATTTACTGTACTGAAAATGTACTGTACTATTTTTTTACATTTTATATAAAATAAATATTTTAAAGCCTCCTGTTACGACACTGATTTTATTTTTTATTTTTTGATCTTGTTGTAAATTAGTAATTTGTAACAAAAAAGGAGTCTTAAGGAGTCTTAGACCTTTCCAACGATAAACAGTCACGATCAGATTTAATTGTAATGTGGTGAAGGCGTCCTGCTAGCGGGACGTGGCAGTTAAGGGGTTAATGAGTATTTAAGTACTGAGTAATGTTAATTAACTACATGTACTTACTATACGGCTAGGTTTAGGGTTATTTGCATGTACTTACACATAATTAATTGTTATTATAATAGTAAGCACACGTAACGTGTAACAAGGACACTTTAAAATAGTGTTACGGAAAACCTCTTGTCTTTTAAGTAAACGTGTCTTGATTTAAGAATCTTTAGATATTTGTACTGGAAAACGAGACAGAAATACTGATTCAGAAGATGATTTTTGTCTGTGTTTGCTAAGCTCACATGCGTCTGTCTTTCAGCCATCGATCTGAAGACGGGCCGTGGATCTCTGCACAAAGGAGCCGCTCAAGCTGACGTGACCTTCACCATCTCTGACGAGGACTTCATGGAGGTGGTGATGGGCAGACTGAATCCTCAGAAGGTGCTGCATCTCACACACACAAACAGCTCCTTTCAGTCTCCTCTAGATTGATCCTGTTATTCTCACTCTTTCTGCTTTGTTTCTCCCGCAGGCGTTTTTCGCTGGCAAGCTGAAAGTCAAAGGGAACATCATGTTGAGCCAGAAGCTGGAGGTCGTGCTGAAGGACTACGCCAAACTCTGAGGATCCACACCATCGTCGACGAGACACACACACACACACACACACACACACACGACTGACTGCATTAATCAAATCATCGACCGATTCAGATTCATTCAGAGTTTCTAATAATGCTGATACAGATGCTAATACTGTACTGATGTTTATAATAAAAGATGAGATCACCATTAACAAAAACACAATAAAAACTTAAAACCCAGCAAAGAAATACGGATGTTGCATTAAGTCATTTATTTTCTCATTACAGTAATGTATATTACAGATCTCTTCATACTCATTATAAAATTAGATTCATTTGTGTATATTCACATTTGAGAGGTTAAAGGGCAGAAAGCATGATCACTACAGCCGATTCCTTATGACAATTATATCAGCAATCATCTGGGTGAAGAGAAAACACCGCAAAATATGATTCCGCTCAGTGTTTCTGTCATTTTACAGTGCAAATACAGAAACATTCTGAGATTAAGACACATTTACTGGAGATGCAGGATGATGTAACTCTCATAATATTACAAAAATCATCAAAATGAAGTGAGTTTATGCTTAAAACAGGAAAGAAATGGTCAGTGGGCTCTTTTTCTGACCCCACTGGCAGATATTTGTTCATTTTAACTGTGTGTAATTATTATGCATATATAAATACAACCACATTCATATATATATTTAAGAAATATTTGCAAGTATATGTATTTATTATAATATTTATCTAATTTATATTATATATATATAAACAAAAATATTTTGTACATAAATGACATATTTCTCTTAAATATATACGTTAATTTGTGTGTATTTATATATACATAGTAATTACACACAGTACACACACATATATTAGGCAAACTCAAACTTTTATTTTGTATGCGATTAATCACGATTAATCGTTTGACAGCCCTAATTTTAAGCATAAATTCACTTCGGTTTTTCAGACTTAACATCTTAAATTTTGCTTTTCCAGTAAGTGTTTGTTGATTTAAGGATGTTTAGATATTTGCACCGGAAAAGGAGACGGAAACACTGAAGAAGAGCATCATTTTCTGCGGCGAAGAAGAACACCATGACCTTCATCGGATAAAAATCTCTCGAAAGAACGAACGAAGATGTGCCGCGTTTGTGCCCGAGTCGATCGACGGCAGGTAAAAGAAAAGCGTAAAAAATAAACCCTGAACAACGTTCCTAAAAACAAACGTCTGCAGAAGCCTCTGATTATAAATATGCTTTATATTCAACACAGAATCTTTTCATCAAGTCTCGTGTTCATCTCCATATTTACACCGAAAATAAAAGTAGCTGTGATCTTCATTCCAGTTCGCGGACCGTCAGCCGTGAGGTCGAGCCCGTCGGGTTTAGTCGCATGGAATGATGTTTTGCTCCTCACGGCTGATTTTCACACGCAAAGTGCTTCGTGTTCATCCACAGATACCATTAGCAGTATATCAGTACCTGTGTGAGAGGAATCGATCAGCCAAAATCAAATCCTGTCATCATTTCCTCTTCCTCAGGCTGTATGAGCGTCTCAAAAGATGACGTTCTGAAGCGCTAACAGTTGCCGGCGCCCATTGACTTCTACAGTATGGGGAAAATACTGTGTAAGTGAATGGCTGCCAGCAACTGCTTGGTCTTTAAAACACCATCTTGTGTGTTCAGCAGAAATAAAGTCACTCGTACAGGCGAGGGAGAGTGAACGATGACTGTTTTTATTTTTGGGTGAGCTGTCGCTTTAAAGCTTTTCAGCTGAGCTTATCAGCCTGCTAAATACTGCTTACTGTAGTAATATACAATACCTTCCCATAGAACGATTATTACGACGACAGGAACTACCGCACGCGTTCGACAGCGATCCGACGACGGGACGTCCGGCGCGAGAGATGACGGGTAGAAATATAAGGACACTTATCACTATATTGAGTCTAGAGCACGATCACAACACCGCTGAGCAACAGTTTGGCTAGTTAAGGCTTTACTGATATATATATAGAGATATATTTCAGGTTAAGTGTGTATGCTGAAGAAATCGTACAGTGTGCTTGACGCGGCTACCCAGGAATCCCTGCGTTTTCGGATGGGAGCGGCGACGTCCCGCGAGCGTCTCTCTCGTATTGCTTGCCTTACTGTGTGCAAAGAGTCACGAATGTGCTACATGATAAACTTGACGTCGTTCTTGACGCCGCTGCAGTAGAGGCTCAGGGCGTCCGGCAGAACGCGCATCTTCATGGTGCCGTCGGCCCCGCAGGAGAAGACGTGATTGGCCGGGCCCGTCTCGATCTGCATGACGCCCGTGCCGAGGTTGCGGAAGAGCGACTGGCGGGCGTGTTCGTTGCTGAAGGTGTGCAGGAGGCTCTGGGTGGACATGCTCCACACCTGACACACAAAACACAAAAACAGGCACGTGACTCCTGACTAAATTAAAATAACAGGTCAAGGTTTCATATATGTGACCCTGCAGCACAAAACCAAAATATCTGTAGCAACTGCCAAAAAAAAAAGGCATTGTATGGGTCAAAGTGATACATTTTTCTTTTATGCCAAAAATCATTAGGATATTAAGATCATGTTCAATTAAATTTCCTACCGTAAATACATCAAAACGTAATTTTAGATTAGTAAAATGCATTGCTAAGAGCTTCATTTGGACAACTTTAAAGGCGATTTTCTCAATATTTAGATTTTTTTGCACCCTCAGATTCCAGATTTTCAAATAGTTGTATTTTGACCAAATATTGTCCTATCCTAACAAACCATACATCAATGGAAAGCTTATTTATCAGCTCTCAGATGATGTATAAATCTGAAAATCAATATATTGACACTTAAGACTGGTTTTGTTTTTTAACAATGTAAAAATAAAAGCAGTATTTTTTTTCCACCATAAATGTATAATGCTACACATTAATATTAATAATATTAAATAATAATTATATATATATTACTTTTACACTAATATACAAATATATAAATAATATACTACAATATAATATACTAATCAATATACTATATATATATATATATATATATATATATATATATATATATATATATATATACACACACACACACATATATACACACATACATACATATATATAAAACTTTTATAATAAATGATTAAAAATGAAATTAATATTTTTGTATTTTTTTTTTTAAGATTAGATCATAATGTTAAAAATGCAGTAATGTTTTTTCAACAGACAAACATAGTAACTTCTTTTTTATTATTATAATATAAATAATAACTTTTTTGTATTATAGTAACAGGAATTTTTTAAAGAGGAAAATATTTTGAATTTTTATATGAAAAACTCTAAACAAATCTTGATGATTCTAAAAACATTACAGTAATACGAATTTTAAGGCGAGACATTGCAGGTGAATAGGGTAAAAAAAAACAACTAATAAATAGTTAACTAACTAATAGTTATCACCTTACCTACCCAGTTGACTGATTACATTAATAATTGTATTTTTTGTATTACAAGTTTTCTAAAATGTTACATTTAAATATGCAAATGAGGCATTATTTTATTAAATCTGCACACGTTTGCATAAATTTCTAGTACAAAAATCTAAACACTGGATGAAGTCGGTTTAAAAATTCTTGTTTCATTTTTTGACATATTAGAGTCAAATGTTTTTGCAGAGGGAATTTTGGGTATTTCATTTTTGTCACTACATCATTCAGAAAATACTTAGAAAACAATATATTTTTGCAGATTTTGGGGTAATAAAATGTTGTATAAAATCAAGCAAATTATATATGAACAAATCCCTCTGTAAAAACCTTCAGGATACGGACAGGAATAAAAATGTAAAGTGTGGTGTGTGTAAGTGCTGCTGAAGTGGAGATTTATGGCTCAGTGTAGGAGAAAAAAATAAAAAATATGTATTGTAACATATTTACAATAGAAACACTTTATGAAAAACCAAAAAGCCCAAAATCTCAAACTTGACAGCTGCATAAAAAAAACAGTGTCTCCCCTTAAAAATATGTTGAATTTTTATGAAAAACAAAAACATTTTTGATGGTTATAAAAACAGGCGTCATTTACATACAAACTCTCTCATTTCAGATCACTGAAAACCTGTTAACTAAATCTCCTTTTATCCAGCTACTTTTATTCCTTTATTGCTCAAAGCACCCAAAAAGTGTTGTTATTGTTAACTAAAACTGAAACTACTAAAAAAACTGTTTTCTGTATTTGAAAAGAAGGTAAAATGAAATGAAATGGATAAATATTATACATGAAACCTGTAAACCTAAAAACTTTAAATTAGAAATGCTGCCTTGGTGAATAACTGAAACAGTACTACAATTACTAAGTAACCCTAACACAAACTAATTTTACAAAGGTTTTAAGTACTGAAATTACTAAATCAGAAATGAAAAACAAAATTGCCAAAACCTAAGCTGAAATTAAAATGAAAACAGACAATATAAAAATAAAGCTCAGTTCTGTAGCAGCATATCAATCAGATTCAGACCTTGATGTTTCCCTCGGCCGATCCGCTGATGAAGCAGCTCTCGGTGGAGTCCACGGCCAGCGCTTTGACGGGCGAGTCGTGCGCCTGGAAACTCTGGCGCTGGATCTTCAGACTGAGGTCCAGGACGCTGATCCAGCCCTTCCGGCCTCCGCTGATCAGCAGCTGCTGTTTGGACGCCAGAGCCAGAACCGTGGAGCCGGACTCGTGGCAGCTGAAGGCTGGATCACACACAGTGAGTCGGACTCCATTCGACGCGTTTGTACGGTGTGTGTGTGTGTGTGTGTGTGTGTGTGTTTAAGATGATGACTTACCATGAACCAGACTGTATGCTGGCGTGACCAGCGTATCCCACAGACACACGTTCCTGTGATGAGAGATTGCGTTTGAATTGTTTTTATAAATTTAAGTCTAGATTTTGTCTGATTTAACTGCTGTATTTTCATGCTCCAGTGATGTGTGTGTGTCTGTACCTGTTGTCTGTGGACAGGCCTGCGGTGGCGATCAGAGACGACGAGCCCACAAACACAAAGTCATTCGCCGTCTTATTGTGACACTGAAGCGTCTGAAGGAGAACGAGGAGACGATCACACACAGAAGATGATGAGAAAAACTTGACTCAGATGCAGCAACATCAAGGTTTCTCACTTAATAACGCTTTTACGCTAAGAAATGTAGGTTTATTCCACACACACACACACTGACACACACACACACACACATGTCTGGTTTATTATCCTTGTGGGGACTCTCCATAGGTGCAATGGTTTTTATACTCTCCACACTGTATTTTCTATCCCCTTACCCTAACCCTACCCCTAAACTAACCTTACGAAAACTTTCTGCATTTTTACTTCTCAAAAAAAACTCATTCTGTATGATTGATAATCTTTTGTACCATGGGGGACCTCAATTTAGGGTCCCCACGGTGAACTAAGTCCCCATGAGCTGTGTGTATTAGGTTTAGGTCACACAAGGATATAAAAACAAGTCCACATGTACACACACACACACACACACACACTGATACACACACACACACTGACACACACACACTGATACACACACACTGATACACACACACACACACACACACACACACACACACACACACACACTCTGGATCACACACACTGATACAACACACTGTATTACACACACATGATACACACACACACACCCAACCACACACACACACACACAGACACACACACACTGACACACACACACTGATACACACACACTGATACACACACACACACACACACACACACACCCACGGGACACACACACACCCATGATCCCACACACCACACACACATGATACACAAACACTGATTACACACACATGATTACACACACACACACACCAACTGAGATACACACCTACACTGATACACACACACTGATACACACACACTGATACACACACACTGATACACACACACACACACACACACACACATTTAGAACTGCAAACTTGAGCATCCAAACCAACAGAATCACAATCACTCAGAGCTTCATTCCTAAACATCCAGTGCACACATACAACAACACACAATAACGAAATTAAACTATAAAATAGAAAAAAAAATTACAGTTTGGGACACAAACATATTTAAAGATTGCAAACATACTTGGAACATTATGAATAAATAGGAGTGAATCTGCTAGATCAGTGGTTCTCATATCCAGTCACAAATACAGTCCTATTGTGAAATAATACTGGAGTTTGAAATAGATGTTTTCTATATGAATGTAAATTAAAACGTAATTGACTGATGATCAAAGCTGAATTTTCAGCACCATTACTCTCATCTTTAGTGCAGGATTTGTACTTTACTGCAAAATGAATTTTTTTCTTCAAGCACTATTTTTTGATTTTCAAGGACTTCAAACAGAGATCTCACTTATCAAACAATGTCTTATCGTTCACATTCTAAAAAGAAAAAAAAACAAATAAAAATATACTAATACAACAAGATGGCAAAAATAAAGCAAAGCACATGCGAAATATAAAATGATGTCAACTTCAAAAACAAAAACAGAGAAATAAAGCACATTTAACATTAAACTCAGATGTCCCGATCTGAAGCAAAAGATTCACGAACCCGCGCCGAAGTTTCGATCTAAATCAAATGATTCTCGATTCGAACCCAAATCTGAAATATGATTCACGAACCATCATTTCAGATCAGGACTCGGTGCGTGGACCGCGAATCTTTTAACACGTGTCAAGTCGTAATCTGAACCAAATGATTCGCAAACCCGCTCCAAAGTATGAATCGCGATACGCGATTTAAATTCCCGATCTGCGTCAAATGATTCATGAAACGCGATTCGATTGAAGCACTTCGGAACGGTGAATCATTTTGCGATGCAATGATTTTACTGAGTCGGAGTTTCAAAAACCTCCGTTTCACCCATCACTATAAGTGCTTTTTAAAATCATAACAAGAGATGTCAAAATTCTAAAATGAATGGCTCTTATTTTTCGGTTTCTGCTAGTGAATCGCTTGAACTGAATGATCGAAGTCACGAGTCTGAATCAAATGGAGCGGTTCCAGCGAATGACTCACTCAATTGATTTGGTTTGTCTGTCTGTTTGTTTGTTTTTTCATGTCTTCAGTCATGTTTACACGACACTGTCAGTACTACTACTGGCTAACTGAAATAAGCGAAACAAGTATGATGTTTACAAACCAAAAAAAATATCTATATTTCCATTCCAAAAATAACATCCAACACAAATGTACTCCATATTGAGGTGAGGTAACCGGTTTACTGCTAACTAGTGAAACACTCCGTTAATATGACGAGCTGCAGCTCAAAATACACGTTAGATGGAAACACTGTGTATGTTCCATTTATCACTATACATTTAGTAATAAACATATTTGAAAGTGATCATGAGTATTGTAATGTTTAAAGCTGTGCTTTAAGATACATGTTTATTTACTTACTTTCAATAATTCAAACACTTTTCAAGTACCTCTTCAGGTATATTGCTATTTTCAAGGGTTTTCCAGGCCTTACATTTGAAAAAGTCAAGTTCAAGTACTTTAATCACTTTAAGTACCTTGTAAACCCTGTCAGTGTCACATGATCCTTTAGAAATCATTCTAATATGCTGATTTCCTGCTCAGGAAGCATTTCTGATTATTATCAGTGTTGAACATGTTTGTTATCAGTGTTAGTCTTGGTGAGCTGAAGAGACTTCTTTCAGAAACATGTAAAAATCATAATGTTTCCAAACTTCTGTACATGAGGAGTATAAAGAGTTCATACCAGGTAGGGTTTGGGAGTGTTTCCTGAGGTGCTGGTCTGCCAGAGACTGAGCGCTCCGTCTGCATCCACGATCCCAAACTACAACACACACACACACACACACACACGCACACACACACACACACACACACGTTTGTTTTTGTGAATTGTGGGGACTTTCCATAGACTTCTATAGTTTTTATACTGACCAAACGATACTGTTTATCCCCTCACCCAACCCTAACCCTACCCCTTACAGAAAACATGTTTGCATCGTTACACTTTCAGATAAACATCATTTACTATTTTTAATAATTTTTTAACATTGTGGGGACCGCAGGGCTAATTTCAGGTTTTACTATTCTTGTGGGGACATTTGGTCCCCACAATGTAGCAAGAACAAGTACACACACACACACACACACACGTGTGAGCTGGTTTACACACACTGCAGTCACACACACTGCTCTCTCACATGAGTGTTTGCCACTGACGCACCTTATTGCCCTGATAGTTGAAGCGTATCCTGGTGACCCTGGAGTTTCCGGGGCTCCTGAAGCAGGTGATCTGCTGTGAGTGACCCCATTCAAACATCCGAACACTGCCGTCCTGAGCTCCGGTCAGATCTACACACACACACACGTACCGCTGAGCATGATGGGTGATTTCATTCAAGTGCACTGGCACGAATATCATCATTTCAGTATACTATTATAGTTTTTCTTAACATTTTGAATTAGATTTCAGTCTAGCAACACCATTCTTATTTACTAGTTTTAATTATTTTAGTCCAAAATGGCATGTCACCTTAGCATCTAGCTGCAATTAAGTTAACATTTTCATATTTTACTGAAATTAATGTTTATTGTAACTGATTTAAAAATGGTCTTAATGAAAAACCACTGATGACCAACTCACATCATAATTACAAACATAGAAAAGTTTTCATTTCAATATTTGATTTAAAAAAAAGCATGATTATTCCTGATGGAACATTTTTGAAAACATCCATTAGAGAACCTTCTGAGAGAAAATGTTGCCTGGTGACATTAAAGGATTAGTTCACTTCCAGAACAAACATTTACAGATAATGTACTCACACCCTTGCCATCCAAGATGTTCGTGTCTTGAGGAAAACATTTCAGGAATGTTCTCCATACAGTGGACTTCCATGGTGCTGTGAGTTTGAACCTCCAAAATACAGTTTAAATGCAGCTTCACGGTGCTCTAAATGATCCCAGCCGAGGAAGAAGGGTCTTAACTAGTGAAATGATCGGTTAAAAATAAATAAATAAATAAAAAAAAATGACAATTTATATACTTTTTAACTTCAAATGCTCGTCTTGTCTAGCTCGGTGTGAACTCTGTGTATTCCGGTTCATGTCAGTTAGGGTACGTCAAAAAACTCCCGTCTCATTTTCTCCTCCAACTTCAAAATCATCCAATATAACTGTTTTACCTTTTTTGTGAAGGGTGTTTGATCTTCTTTGCATTTTCTCTTTGTAAACACTGGGCTGGTACTTCTGCAGCGATGTAGGATCATTTTAAAGGTTCATGAAACCCCAGACTACTTTTTCTGAGATTTTATCAGAGGTGTTTGTGTTGCACATCATAGATAACAATGTCAGCATCCGTTAATTTTAATTGTTGGAGAAAACTGGTTAATTTTGAGCTTTTTGTGCTATTTTCATCTCCCGGGTTTAAAATCTACATTGTGTTGATATCACAGTTTCTGACGTGGCTATAGTACTTCAATGATGCGTTGTTGTCTCAAAATTATTCATGAGGCTGCGTGTTCTTATCCTATGAGAAGACGCTTCGCCTAATTATTCACGACAGCGTGTGTTGATTTGCTGTGACAGACTGTGAGATTGTGTTTATTAACTGGGAAAAACATTCATGGATCTAAGGAGACTGTTTGTTTTTGTTTGCTTTGTAAAATGAGATGGGAGTTTTTCTACACACCCTAAATGTATTGAACCAGAATACACAGATTTCACACAGAGCTAGAGAAGATGAGCATTTGAGTTTAAAAAGTCTATAAATTGTAAATTTTTTGAGAAAATAAGTGATCGTTTCCCTAAATAAGACCCTTCTTCCTCGGCTGGGGTCGTTTAAACTGCATTTTGGAAGCTCAAACTCAGAAGCACCGTAGAAGTCCACTATATGGAGAGAAATCCTGAAATCTTTGTTCTGGAAGTGAACTTCTCCTTTAAAGCAGTTCATTCCAATTAAATCTGCTCTAGAGACAGAGCAGAGTCTGAGAGCTATAATGACAGCGTCATGTGAGTGCTTGTCTGCGGTTCAGTCACGTACAGTAGGGGAGTGTGGGGTGTGACGTCATCCGCCTCACGTTGTTGATGTTGCGTTTGATGAGCTGCATGAACACACAGAAGAGCATGAATGAGCGCTAGCGTGTTTAGAGCGTTATAGGTTGAGTGTTGTTAGCGTGTCGTTGCTGCTCACCACGGCGGCTCCTCTGCCCGTCTGCACGCCGCCCAGCCAGGGCATGTTGATGGGCGTCCCGGGGCTGCTGTGGGTGTAGGGCGTGGTGCCGTGCAGCGTGGTGAAGTCGTCCCGTGCGTGAACAACCAGGAAATCATCCGTCCTGCCGAACAACACAATCACATGATCAGACGCACTTCCTCTCAGGAACACCAGATACATTCTGACAGTGTTATCTAGCATCAACGTGAGTGTGTTTACGCCAGAAAAACACTTGCTGGTAGCCATTGACTTCCTGTTTTTTTTTTTTCATGCAATGGAAGTCAATGGCTACCGTCTGTTTGTTCACCAACATTTTTCAAAAAGTCTTCTTTGATGTTCAACAGAAGAAAAAAACTCATACAGGCTTGGAACAACATGAGGGAGAGTAAATGATGACAGAAGTCAGAGACACTGCAGGCAAAAACACTGTTTTTTTCAAGCACCTGTCAATTTTGAGATTTTTGGCTTTTTGGTTTTTCATAAAGTGTTTTTTCAGACTAGTGGAAAGAAAACATCCAAAACACACTGTTGAGTGTTTCTTTTATAGCACTTTATCTATTTGTGTCAATAGATTTCAATTACAATACATATTTTTAAAGGCCGTTTTCCTCAAAATGAGTTTTTTCTCCTACACTGAGCCATAAATCTCCACTTCAGCAGCACTTACACACACCACACCACACATTTTTATTCCTGTCTGTATCCTGAAGGGTTTTTACAAAGGGAATTGTTCATATATAATTAGCTTGATTATATGCAACATTTTATTCTCCCCAAAAATTGTGAAAATATGCTGTTTTTCTGTCTCTTAAGTGTTTTCTGAATGAGATGCACAAAATTCCCTCTGTAAGAACATTTGACTCTAATATGTAAAAAAAAATTTAACAAGAATTTTAAAACTGACTTCATCCAATATTTAGATTTTTGTACAAGAAATGTATGCAAATTAGCGAATATTTCATTAAATAATGCCTCATTTGCATATTTAAACCTAACATTTTAGAAAACTTATAATACAAAAAACGTTTGCAGTTATCACTGTAATCAATCAGCTGAGTAAAGTGATAACTATTGCTTAATTTTTTTTTACCCTGTTCACCTGCAGTGTCTCGCCTTAAGAGCGAGTTTTATTACATGACTCTATGTCTCACCCTTTGACCTCGGTCTCGTTCTCGTCATCGATCCAGGTCAGGATCTGCGTGGCGAGGATAGAAGACACGTCCAGCTCCTGGATGTCGTGGGTGGAGGCGACCACTAAACAGTTGCGATTGGCCTGGAACACAGAGAGAGGCTGTTTACGCTTCTGCCGTCACAGATCAACCACAAACACACCGCAGCACGTCACAAACCTTATTGATGGCGAACGCCGTGATGATGTCAGACTCCTTATGGATGATACGAGCTTTTCCTCCAGGAAACCCCAGATCGGCCTCAATCTGCAGGAGGAACGAGAGCGCAGCGACATCACTAACACTCGTCTCAGACGGGACAGTGAACAAAATCATTTATCCTGACTAGAGATGTGACGATGCACACTGAGCCAGTTGAAAATCAACAGAGATACGTGACGACTGGAGTCGTCGCAATACAGCTGGGGTTTATATAAACGTATAGAACAGGTATTTTCTTTTCATCTTTTCGCTATATAATGCATATTAAAGCAGTGTTTATAAGTGCAGCGCTGCTTTGTTAACAGCGGAAACACGGGAAACGCTGTATTGCTGCCGTTCCACAAGCGCCACCTGCTGTCAGAGAGTGAATCTGTGTCTCATTCAGCCCATCTGCTGTTTCGATTTCATTCAGATATGATTTAGGTTGTATAATTTCACAAAGCTAAAGTCAGACCATTCTGTTTTTGCTTCAGATTTTGAAATTATACAATCTAATTTAAATCAGAATCTGCTCATGATGCATGTGTGCAGTATCTTTGTTTGGTCCGTGATTAAAATGCAGTGGTTGACTGTAATCGTAAATGGAAAGAGCACAGGCAAAGCCTTAGTTTTTTTTTATATGAGGAGATTTCTTTTATTTTATGATTTACTTCATTTGGGATTCGTTTTTTTTATTTTTATTTCAGTGTAGTTTTGTTACTTGACAAATTTCAATTCCACAAAGTAATGTGCAGCATTCTGTCTTAAAAATAATAAAATAACACCTTTTTTATTTACAATTTGTCTTAAAACTCAAAAAAAAAAAAAAAGAATGTGAAATCGTATCGTGTCGTGAGTTGAGTGAATCGTTACATCCCTAATTCTGACACAGATCTCAGAGATATTCACATTCACATGTAGTGCTGTTTAAAGACTCCTTTAAGCTTTTCTGAGTCATGAGCTGCTGCTAGAGGAGAATATAAATATTCAGTGGAATATGTGTGGAACAATCCGATTCATTCATTAAAGCTCGGTGTTCATGCTTTAAATCAACAGGAAATCACATTTGATGTTTCACTCAGATACAAGGAAAACAGAACTAGGTCAGCACTTGATGTTCAGATCTCACTGGGCATTTGCAGTGCATTGTGGGCGATCGACTTCTGAGGAGGCTTTCTGACTAGATAGCTGTTTGCATAAACAGCTTAGACTAGTCTTACAAGTTAGTCATCTGTTTTTTGCGGACTGGTCTAATTTGAATCTGAAAAGTAAGACTGATTTATTCGTGGCTAACTGCTTGTTGATCTAACTAGTTCACCAGTTGGTTAACTAGTTAAAACTCACAGTCTTATGAGGTTGCAGAGGCTGAAGGTCATGTGTCCCAGTTCTTTCTACCATTATTTAATGTTTTCACTTTAAGTTTAATCACATTAACAAGTTAGTCTTACAAGTTAGTCTTTTTTTTCCCCTCAAGACAGTTACATAAAAAGGTAGACTGGTCTAATTTGAATCAGAAACGTTAGACTTAGATTAGTTAGATTATTTTTTGGCTAACTGCTAGTTGGTCTAAGTTGGTTAACAAGTTAAGACAAACAGTCTTTGGAGGCTAAAGGTCATGTATCCCAGCACTGACGCCTCTTTCTACCATTATTCATTGTTTTTGCTAAAATTTTAATCACATTAACCAGCGGCCAGTTGCATGAACTACTTAGACTAGTCTTACAAGTTAGTGGACTGGTCTAATCTGAATCTGAAAAGTAAGACTGATTTATTCTTGGCTAATTGCTTGTTGATCTAATTAGTTCACTAGCTGGTTAACTAGTTAAGACTCACAGTCTTAGGAGGTTGCAGAGGCTGAAGGTCATGTAACCTAGCACTGACGCTTCTTTCTACTATTATTTAATGTTTTTGCTAAAATTTTAATCACGTTAACCAGCGGCCAGTTGCATGAACAGCTTAGACTAGTCTTACAAGTCAGTCATCTGCTTTTTTCCCCTTCAAGTTAAATAAAAATGTAGACTGCTCTAATTTGAATCTGAAAAGTTAGACTTTGATTGGTACTTTTTGGCTAACAGCTACTTGGTCTAAGTTGGTTAACTAGTTAAGTTAACTAGTTAACTGGTTACTAGTTTACTAGTGAACTAGTTACTTTCTACCATTATTTATTGTTTTCGCTAAAATTTTAGTCACATTAAACAGCAGCCAGTTGCATGAACTACTTAGACTAGTATTACAAGTTAGTCATCTAATGTTTTTTTTTCTTTAGGACTGGTCATAATTTTTTAAGCCAAAATCAGATTGGTCTAATTTAAATCTGAAAAATATGACTTGTTACCACTTAGTAACTGCTAGTTTCGAGGCTAAGTTTATGTAAATCCTGAGCAGATTCCAGAAAGCTGCTTCAAATACAACAGCAGCACAAAACGATCACTAGATAAATATCTGACCAAATGTAAGTGAAGCTCTGATGAATCGTTCACTATCAGAGCAGGAATATAAATGACAGTCGTCTGTGATTTCATGTTGATTTGCAGAGACACGTGCATCTTAAAGAGCCTCACGAGTGGACGATGAAGATGATGAAGGAGCAGAAGCGGTGTTAGATACCTGGTTGTGTGTGGACTCCGGCGGCACAGAACATTTCACACTGTCAGTCTCCTGATTCAAACATGCAGGTCAATCACACACAGCACAACACACGATTAGACGTTAATTACAAACATCATCAATTAACACAAGTACAACACCAGTTAACAATATTAATGACAGTAATGACTCGACGGACTGGGGTGACTGTTAAAAACACGATCAGGAGGAGTGAAAACAGGCAGCTGATGGGAACAGACTGTTCTGTAGAGAGCGAACAGCAGCACGAATACCTCGTTCTGATCTCGTTTCTTGGTGAAGATGTTGCGTATGAACGTCTCCTGAACCTCTTCCTGTTTGACCAGATACTGCCACAGGCGTTTGACGGGCAGAGCGGAGCGCCGGCGAGACCTGAGAGCAAAAAAAAAAAGGTAAAAAATTCACACGCACAGAACATCATTGCAAAACACCAGCAATGGACTGAAATTATAATTCTGCTTCGAAACCAACATTTCTGGATGCAGCCAAAAGTGAAAATAAATGTTATTTAATAACCAATTTATTAATCAAATATATTTAATAATCAAATAAAAATTAGTTGTACAAACATTTAAACTGTACATAAGGCAGTTTTTATGTCAATATTTAAATAATGAATTGTTTCCAGCCCATTTTGTTGCTGAAATTAGGGATGCTACTGGGGAGCTACTGAAAATTTTCAGCCAAAAAAGCAATTTTTGGCTTTGGGAAAAAAAAAAAAAAAAAAAAAAGTCATGTAATGTCACAGTGACCTCAGAATTGCCATTTAATGACTGACCATATCTTGTTAGATAGCTAGAAAAATAACTCTAGAGAGAAGCATTTTGATAAATATATGCACATTCACACATATTCATTATATTTTTAATGAACCTGCTAGTGATGTTTATTATTTATTGTTTGATTACAATGGTCTTGAAAACAAATTATTACAGACATTGTTTAAATGTTCACAGTTCACCAACAAACTGGAGTAGAAACATAATTCACTTATTAAAAAGTTGACATAAAAACTGCTTTATCTGAAATTTAAATATTTGTTGCATTTTTACATTTTTGTTTTATTTTATTCTAATAATGTAAAATAATAAATAAAAAATTTTAAAATAAAAATACAACACTTGCTAAAAATTGATTACATCCTGAAAATGTAAAATAATAAATACATCATTCTGAAATATAAAATAAAAATAAATCACTTAATTAAACCTAAACCCTAACCCATAAAAATGCAAAAATGAAATGCATAACAAAAAAATGTAAAAACATAAATCAAGTCAAACTGAAGTAATTCTAAAGTCTAAATAAAACACATT
Organism: Cirrhinus mrigala; assembly: GCA_036247105.1. Lineage (NCBI taxonomy): Eukaryota > Metazoa > Chordata > Actinopteri > Cypriniformes > Cyprinidae > Cirrhinus > Cirrhinus mrigala. Next base: position 38,150,522 of record CM070014.1, read on the forward strand.
AAAACGAATTGCATGATATAAACTCAAAATTGAAATAATTACTTAACATTAAATTAAAACACTTTTTAAATAGAATTAAATATAAAAGTGTAAAAATGTGACCCTGGAGCACAAAACCAGTCTTAAGTAGCACAGGAATATTTGTAGCAATAGCCAAAAATACACTGTAAGGGTCAAAATGATCAATTTTTCTTTAATGCCAAAAATCATTTAAATTATTTTTACATTTTTACATTTTTGTTATTTGAGTGTTGACTAAAAAAATTTGATAAATGAATTGATCATTAAGTAACATTCATTTTCATTTTAGAAAAAAAAAAAATACTTCGGTGCTTAGGTAAAATGAATTAAATTAATTATAATCTCCAATATCCAATATATTTTATAATAAGTAAAAAAAAAAAAACTTTTTTGATTTTTTTTTCTTCAGTTTTTGGCCTAATGCATCCTGAATTTTCAGTTTCAGCCCAAAAATTTAATTTCAGTGCATCACCAGTCAAAATATAAACATTTAAACAGTGGCTGTAATAAAAGCTTGTTTTCTTGACAGATTTATTGATGCCATAACGAGCAGGAAAGAGGAAAAGACAACCAGTTTACTACAGACGTCTGTCAGCACACATTAAAGAGCCACAAAAACACATCTAGTTTCTTGTAAATATCAACAGAATTTAAAAGCTGAGACTTTATTTCATATCAAAATGAGCAAAGATTACTGAATGACAGGAGCTACAAATCATGTTTAGTGAAGTTCACACAATAACAGAAAACCCTTCAGACTGAAAGACTCACACTGAGGTTTAAAAATCTATATTATTATCGATTATAAGCGAGAAATCAAGACACGCCAGATAGAAAAACACTAATTAAAAGTCGCAGTTTCAGGCAATGATTTCCGCTCTACAAAACCAGAAACCGCTGCTTCAGCTGAGTATTTCGGGTTGCATGAGTGCATGTGATGAGTGCGCTGTACCTGAAGGGCGTGTTGGAGGGCTCGAACAGGGCCTTGTGCCTTAGCAGAGCCGGACCCGACGACACGCTCTCGTCCAGCAGCTGCGTGCAGATGAACTTTGACGGAGGACCTCCGAAAATCTCCAGCCTCTTGAGCAGCAGCTGCTCCCATCGCTGAAGCGTCTTGAGAGCGGCGTGACAGAGCGGCGAGCACACGGGCAGATCTGACACACACACACACACACACACGTTACACGCTACACACACACATCATATGTGCGCTGCAGTTGTTATGCCTCGTTACCTAAGAGGTCGTGACCTGCCATCGGGTAGAAGGTCTTGAGGTTGAAGAGCACCGTCTGTACCATGGCCAAACGCATCAGACACCAGCTACACGGGAACATCATCATCATCATCATCATCATCACCATCATCATCACAGGTGCAGCTCATCACTGACTCACGGCTCACCTGTACGAGTTATTGTTGGAATGTTCTGCTAGCGGAGAGTTGGGATCAAAGGCATCTTCCTCGTCCTCATCTTCATCATCCTCCTCGTCCTCACTGCCCTGGCTCTCCTCAGAGTCGTACTCCACTCGGCTGGCGGACGGAGGCAGGTACGGCTTCACGGGACAAACGAATGAGTTCACAAACACGACAGTATCAAAATACAGCGAGCTAAAGAAGAAGAGAAAAACCTTTGCGATGAAATAATCCCAGATGCTGAGCTCAGGCGGCACGAAACGCTCTTTACAGACGGATGATTCCGGCTCCGGCGCCACGGGTCTGGGACTGAGCGGACTGTCCGGAACCTCTCTGGAGTTACTGCGTGACGAGCGCAGACGGAAACGCCGCTGCTTCCGCTCCGCATCCTCCACTAACACACAAATCAAGAGGAGCAAAGAGTGAGCAAGATGACATAAAATCACTCAAACACAACAGAAGGCTTTAATATCTCTGGAGCTCAATACTGTACCACACACTGCATAATTGCCATTTTGATAGTTTCAGGGTTTCCCAAACAGGGGTTTTTGAATTGAGAAAATGTTAATAATGAATAAAAATGTAAAATTAAAATTCATAAAATAAATATACATAAATAAATAAATTATTAAAAATTAAGTGCTAAAAATTAAATAAATAATTACAGTTAATACAAATATTTATTTAAATATATATTATAAAAAAAAATAATAATAATAATAATAATTTTAAAATAAAAATATAAAAATACTACACTCACTAAAAATGTATTCAATCCTAAAAATGTAAAATAATAAATAAACGATTTTGACATATACAATCAAAATAAATCACTTATTAAAATAAAACCATAAAAAAGCAAAAATGAAATGCATAATTAAAAAAAAAAAATCTAAATATGACACTTTTAAAAAAATTAATTAAATCATAAAAATCAAACTGAAATAATTCTAAAATGTAAATAAAACATATATTAAAAAGAATTACATGATAAAAATGTAAAATTGAAACAAACACTTAAAATAGAAACACTTAAATAGAATTAAATATAAAAATGTAAAAATGTGACCCTGGAGCACAAAACCAGTCTTAAGTATCATGAGTATATTTGTAGCAATAGCCAAAAATACATTGTATGGTTTAAAATGATCGATTTTTCTTTTATGTCAAAAATCATTAGGATATTAAGTAAAGATCATGTTCCATGAAGATATTTTGTAAATTTCTTACTGTAAATATATCAAAACTTAATTTTTTTATTAGTAATATGCATTGCTAAGAACTTTAAAGGTGATTTTCTCAATATTTAGATTTTTTTGCACCCTCAGATTCCAGATTTTCAAATAGTTGTATTTCAACCAAATATTGTCCTATCCTAACAAACCATACATCATTACAAAGCATATTTTGTATAAATCAATATATAATTGTATAATTGATAAATCAATTTCACAAATTTTACCCTTATTACTGGTTTTGTGGTCCAGGGCCAAAAAAAAAAAAAAAAGTACATCATTTTAAAATAAAAAAAATACTACTAAATTAAATATTATATTTGTTTATATATTTATTATTGAAATATTAACCTCTCAGGGGAATAATATTTTTTTTGTTTGGATGACTAAGAAGATGTTTTGTTTGACAGTGTGCAAGTATTAACCACCCCATCCTTAAAAAAAATACCAGTCTGCAGCAGTTTTTCACTATATATTATACTGCTACCCTTAACAGGAACACTGGAAGTCAACTATAATATCTCAGCAGACGATTCATGAACAGGTGAAAGTATGCGGGCACCCGAGGTGAGACGGGTTAAACTAGCAGACAAACAGCACAACCTGTGGGTGAGCTGGGTTTCTCCGGCACATGAACACGCGCTCCGCCGCCGAACACGGCCACCCACAGCTTGCTGTTGAGCGGGTGAGCGACGATGCGGAAGAGCTCGTGGGTGGAGTGAGTGGCCAGACCGTGGACGAACAGGCTGAGGAAGACGGCGGTCAGGATCTCACACAGAAGCACAGGCAGGCCCGGCTGGTTCTCCTCTCCGGACGCTCTCAGCAGCCGCATCAGGACGCTCACACCTGCGCACAGAGACACAGGTGAGTCTGGAGTGCGATCGTGAGGTCAGAGGTCAGTCAGAGGTCACAGCGCTTTACCGGGCCACTGCGCGGGAGAGGTGTTGGGCAGGACGGCCTCCTCCATGCTGACGCTCCTCACCGGGGGCTGATGGGTAAGCAGGACGCTCTGGTAGGTGATGCCCGTGAACGGATTCACATGGCTGAGGAAAAACATACGTATTAGAGCTACAGCGTTAATTTGGTGCTATTAATTATGGCGAAATCATTTAATGTAGATGCATCAATGAACATGATGCAGGACGACTGACTGTGTGATGAAACCTATTAGAATGTAGTTACATGAGCTGAAAATTCAAGATATGAATGCAAAAAAACACCCATTTACATTTATATCAAATGATATAGTTCAGCAATGTCTCACCAGCATGAGTGATAAGTAATATCATTTGATATAAAATTTTAATAAACAAGTTTATACTGTTTTAGTTTCAATACTGTCTGTTTTGTTAATTTCGCAAATGTAAATAGTTCCAAAGTCACAGCAGAACCGTTCAGCGTCTCTGATCAACACACAGCGGTGATTCATTACTGAATCAATCCATAGTTTTGAACAAATCGAGTGAGTCAATGATTCAGTGACTCGTTCATAAAAGCAGTCACTTGCATAATGTGGTTTGAACAAATCGGTTAAATGAACAATTCAATGACTCACTCATTAAGAGTGACTTGCCGCCACTTACTGGCACTTTTAGTTTCATATTTAGTGTATCATTTGACTTTTTTATAAATCACTTCATATTTCAATATTCATTTTTTTAATTAAATACTTCACTAATACCTTTTTATTATCATTATGCAATGTTGGATCAAAATATTCCAATCTAAAGCTACTTTTTATAATGTCTATTCAACACTTTTTTCATTTAACACTAATGATGTTTTTTGGAATAATTGTTCAGCCAAAACAGACATGGGCGTGGCAGTCTATAGTGGAGGCGGAGCTGACATTAGAACGCAGGGGAGGAGTTTAAGGCGGACTAAATGATTGGAGAAGTTCTGCATCACCTGAGAAAAGATAGAGTTCTGACATTTAGATTATACGAGTCAAAACAGTAGTAAAAATGGTTAAAGCGAAAAAAAATCTTTTGACTGAAAAGTCACACACCCAGTTTAAGAGCAGTTTTTCTTCTTGTAATTAGGAGTGCTTGTCCTCTTAATTAAAAAAAAAAATTAAGAGCACCTTCTGATCAATAATCAAAAATTCTGATCAAAAATTTGCCTTCCTAATATGAGGTGATATTTAACTTCTTAAAGTGATTTACAGGGGCATTTTCTTTTTACCTTTGTAATGGCATTTTTCTAATTTTGTTAAAAGTTTGTTTTCATTTGTCAAATTTAAAAATGTATGTTTATAACCTTTGTAAAATTTCTAATTAAAACTAATTAATTTAATTAATTAGTAATTAACTAATTAATTTAATTCTAATTTAAATTTCTAATCTAATTAAAATAAGAAGTAGAATAAGACAAATAAGTTACCAATCATATGAAATTAGTGGCACAGAAGAACACAAAAGTTTAATGAGGCTCAGAGGTGGCATGAGTGCAAATAAATTCATAAATTCATGCTGATTTAATGTTTTAAATATAACATTTTGAATATAGAAATATTAAATGATTTAATTAACTGAAATTATACGTTAAAAAATGAAACTAAATCTGCTAGCAGGTGGCGGCAAGTCAATGATTATATTACCGAATCATTCAATGAACTGATTCGTTCGAACAGCTGATTCATGAGTCTTTATGAATGGGTAATGATGAATCACTGACTCACTAGATTCCTTCTAAAACGCACCTTCATTCATGAAACAAACACCGCTGTGTTTGCTTTTAGAGATGTGCAGCCGCTGGGCTGTTACTTTATTTGGAACTATTTTCATTGATTAAACAAGAGTATAATCAGGCAATAGCATTATACTCAGACAACATAAGTCACTTAATATCAACTTCTTGTTTATTGAATTGCTGTAATAAATCAATATCACATTTGCAAACACCCTTTAACTTTAAGCCCTGCATTTAACACTTTTTTTTTTAACACGTTTTTCGGAGGGATAACTGCTCAGCCAAAACTGATGTGGGCGTGGCACTTAATCGTGGAGGCGGAGCTGAGCGTTATAATGTAGGGGAGGAGTTTAAGTGGACTAAAAGATTGTAGAAGATTGTAGTCACATTTATTATACATCACAAGCTCAAAACATTGGTGTGCATAGATGAACTATTCATTGTAAGATCTATATCATGCATTTAGAAAACGTTGGATTTTCATTTCATGGTGACTTTAAAAGGCTCAGCTCATACTAATGTGGGTTTTTGACCCTCATATCATCACAAACCCGCATCTCTTCAATCTCACTCGCTCTCTCCGCTCTCTATTCATTCACTGTCCGGAGAAGAGCAGCATGAACATTCATACAAAAGCCATACGGGTTTGAGACGACATGAGGGACAATAAATGAAGACAGAATCCCAACTATTCCTTTAATCATCCAGGCTTCTGTTCCAACACGTTTGCGCTGCTACAGCGCCGATAAAAACACGTTTAATCTGCCGTGACGGAGAATAAAAGTGCAAACGGTCTCACACAAATACCACATTCATCTGAGCAGAGTGTGCTGCAAATGCCACACGTCACACGAGCGTCACATTCATGGGTCACTCGCTCATTATCAGACCGAACGATTACAAGACGAGCGAATGAAGAGAAACACTCCGTGACACAGAATCAAATCAGTAATGAGGGCAGAGGTCACGGGGTCACACTCACCTGTAACTGTGTCCGTCACAGAGACACTGATAGATGCAGGCGGAGAGAGAGGCGGCCAGCGTGTGCATCACGTAGATCTAAAACAGAAGACAGATGCGTTAGAGGACGGATCGTGACAGTTACGACATCGAATCACGACGAGCCGCGCTTCACCTCGTTGTTGACGACGTCGGGGTGCGGAGGCGCGTCCAGAGCGTTGATGGTGTGCAGTATGTCGTGCGTGAGGTTGGTCAGGTGCACTATGGGATTGGCCACCACCGTTTTGGAGCTGGCGGTCCACGCCAGGAAAAGAGGAACTGACAGGTGCTGCGGAGCGGGAGCGGAGATCTGCAGACCGCCGTCCTGATGAGACAGAGAAAACACATCGATAATTCACTTGTGCAGATGAAATAACGCACAGCAGCAGCAGACACTGGTGTAGTCGGTGTGAGTGATTCTGTTTGAAGCCTCAGAGCATCAGGAACTGAGCAAATCCAAACACAGCAACCGCCTCCTGAGCCCAGCACTCAAAACCAGATCAGAAACGTTCCCACGCTTGTGTGACAACATAACACATCACAATGCATAGCATGTGTTTACGTGACAGTGATGCACTACAAAAGAGAAAAGTTTTTCTTTGCGTTTTCGGAAAGTTTCAAGTCTACAAAAATGACTAAAAACACTGTATTATGCATGACAAGCCTGCAGCTGCCAATGTCACTTTGGAAAGAAACTAGAGCACGCCTACAGGCCGAACACGGGATACGTGTGCATGTGCATGACGTCACCATTTTCACAATATTGCATTTTTGTAGTTTACACAGAATCTCCGTACTGTTTACAGAGACGATAACAGTATAGTTTTCAAAAACCTGCACTTTGAAACCCATTTTCAAAAACTGCACAAATGCCACTGTCGTATAATGGAACAGCCAAAATGCACAAAACGTGTTTTGGTTTTTAGTTTAAAATGGTGTTGTGTAAACACCCCCTTACTTTTGGGCAATTTTAACTAATTTTAATTACCTGATGATAACTGTTGAACACATTCAATAGTTCTGTTAAAGGGGTCATCAGATGCAAACTTCACTTTTTCATGTTGTTTGAACATTAATGTGTGTTGGCAGTGTATGTACAAATCCACCCTATAATGATAAAAATCCATGCAGTGGTTTTTTTAATGAATCTTTGCGATCGCCTTTCCTAGTAACGTGGTAGTTAGCAAGTTTAGCGGCTAAACGCGGCTAAAGTAAACAAGCTCGTCTTTCCACAGAGAGAAGAGAGGGGCGGGGCGAGCAGAGCTCATTTGCATTTAAAGGAACAACCCCTTAGAATGAGATGATTTTTGCAGAGCTGATTTTGGCGAGGTAAAAAGGTGTTGTTTTACAAAACCATTGAAAATTTTTAATCAAAGTATATTAGAGACTTTTCATTAAGACCCTAAATAATTATATCAACTTGTGGAAAATGCGATGACCCCTTTAAAGCTCAGTGTATACTTCAGTTCTGATGAGAACGTTTAAAGCTGAACACACAGATTCTCTAATTATACTCCATGTGCAAACACATGCACACTAGAGAGTCTGGTCTCAAACTTCATTGCTAAAAGGGGCACAGCTTTGCACAGTTTAGCTCGAACCCTAATCAAACACACCTGATCCAGCTAATCAAGGTCTTCAGGATCACTAGACACTTCCAAGCAGGTGTGAATTGGAGCTGGTTGGAGCTAAACTCTGCAGAGCTGCGGCCCTCCAGGAACTGAGTTTGAGACCTCTGGTTTAAATCTCGTCCAGTGTCTGTTCTCAGAATTCAGGAGCAATAAAAATTAAGAGCGATAAAAATGTCTTTTTGTACACCAAAACTCAGACACGACTTGCATTTTAGCACTTCCAGCTCATCGTCAACACATTTTTTAAAATGAGTTTATGGCTGAAAGGCTCAAGATGTTGAACACAGCCTCAAGATATTTTCATGCTTTATTCTACCACATAAGCTTTTTATTTCTGTCAGTTGTTTTCAAGAGAATCAGGGTGATGCAAACTACAAAAATACATCATCACTGCAGCACTGCATGAACTCTGACATCCCTCATCAGTGTGGGCAATTTGTTGTTGTGTCTCCAATAAGTTGTTGTTGTTCCATCTCTTCAGTTTTTCTTTATTTCCAGGCCAGAGTCAGCAACTCTTAAAAAGAAAAGTTCCAGTGATTCCATAGAAGAACCACTTTTGTTGCGATCGGAATTAAATGATTCGTGAACCATCATTTCAGATCAGGACTCGGAGTGCGGATAGCGAATTATTTAAATCGCGAAGCCTCGATCTAAAGCATATGATTCGCGAAACCACTACAAAGCTCCGATCAAAAGCAAATGATTCCCGAAACCACCACGAATCTTCGATCTACATCAAATGATTCGCGAACCCGCTCCGAAGCCTCGATCTACATCAAATGATTCCCGAAACCACCACGAAGCTTCGATCTACATTAAATGATTCGCGAAACCACCACGAATCTTCGATCTACATCAAATGATTCGCGAACCCGCTCCGAAGCCTCGATCTACATCAAATGATTCCCGAAACCACCACGAAGCTTCGATCTACATTAAATGATTCGCGAAACCGCTACGAAGCTCCGATCAAAAGCAAATGATTCCCGAAACTACCACGAATCTTCGATCTACATCAAATGATTCCGGAAACCACCACGAATCTTCGATCTACATTAAATGATTCGCGAAACCGCTACGAAGCTCCGATCAAAAGCAAATGATTCCCGAAACTACCACGAATCTTCGATCTACATCAAATGATTCCCGAAACCACCACGAATCTTCGATCTACATCAAATGATTCCCGAAACCACCACGAAGCTTCGATCTACATCAAATGATTCGCGAAACCACCACGAAGCTCCGATCTACATAAATGATTCGCGAAACCACTACAAGCTCGATCAAAGCAAATGATTCCCGAGACCACCACGAATCTTCGATCTACATTAAATGATTCCCGAAACCACCACGAAGCTTCGATCTACATCAAATGATTCGCGAAACCACCACGAAGCCTCGATCTACATCAAATGATTCCCGAAACCACTACGAAGCTTCGATCAAAAGCAAATGATTCCCGAAACCACCACGAATCTTCGATCTACATCAAATGATTCGCGAAACCACCACGAAGCCTCGATCTACATCAAATGATTCCCGAAACCACCACGAAGCTTCGATCTACATTAAATGATTCGCGAAACCACCACGAATCTTCGATCTACATCAAATGATTCGCGAAACCGCTACGAAGCTCCGATCTACATCAAATGATTCCCGAAACCACCACGAAGCTTCGATCTACATCAAATGATTCGCGAAACCGCTACGAAGCTTCGATCTACATCAAATGATTCGCGAAACCGCTACGAAGCTTCGATCTACATCAAATGATTCCCGAAACCACCACGAAGCTTCGATCTACATCAAATGATTCGCGAAACCACCACGAAGCTTCGATCTACATTAAATGATTCGCGAAACCGCTACGAAGCTCCGATCTACAGCAAATGATTCCCGAAACCACCACGAAGCTTCGATCTACATTAAATGATTCCCGAAACCACCACGAAGCTTCGATCTACATCAAATGATTCCCGAAACCACCACGAAGCTTCGATCTACATCAAATGATTCGCGAAACCACCACGAAGCTCCGATCTACATTAAATGATTCGCGAAACCACTACAAAGCTCCGATCAAAAGCAAATGATTCCCGAAACCACCACGAAGCTTCGATCTACATTAAATGATTCCCGAAACCACCACGAAGCTTCGATCTACATCAAATGATTCGCGAAACCACCACGAAGCTCCGATCTACATTAAATGATTCGCGAAACCGCTACGAAGCTCCGATCAAAAGCAAATGATTCCCGAAACCACCACGAATCTTCGATCTACATCAAATGATTCGCGAAACCGCTACGAAGCCTCGATCTACATCAAATGATTCCCGAAACCACCACGAAGCTTCGATCTACATTAAATGATTCGCGAAACCACCACGAAGCTTCGATCTACATCAAATGATTCGCGAAACCGCTACGAAGCTCCGATCTACATCAAATGATTCCCGAAACCACCACGAAGCTTCGATCTACATCAAATGATTCGCGAAACCGCTACGAAGCCTCGATCTACATCAAATGATTCGCGAAACCGCTACGAAGCTCCGATCTTCAAATGATTCCCGAAACCACCACGAAGCTTCGATCTACATCAAATGATTCGCGAAACCACCACGAAGCTCCGATCTACATTAAATGATTCGCGAAACCGCTACGAAGCTCCGATCAAAAGCAAATGATTCCCGAAACCACCACGAAGCTTCGATCTACATTAAATGATTCCCGAAACCACCACGAAGCTTCGATCTACATCAAATGATTCCCGAAACCACCACGAAGCTTCGATCTACATCAAATGATTCCCGAAACCACCACGAAGCTTCGATCTACATCAAATGATTCGCGAAACCACCACGAAGCTTCGATCTACATCAAATGATTCCCGAAACCACCACGAAGCTTCGATCTACATCAAATGATTCGCGAAACCACCACGAAGCTTCGATCTACATCAAATGATTCGCGAAACCGCTACGAAGCCTCGATCTACATCAAATGATTCGCGAAACCGCTACGAAGCTCCGATCTACATCAAATGATTCCCGAAACCACCACGAAGCTTCGATCTACATCAAATGATTCGCGAAACCACCACGAAGCTCCGATCTACATTAAATGATTCGCGAAACCGCTACGAAGCTCCGATCAACATCAAATGATTCCCGAAACCACCACGAAGCTTCGATCTACATTAAATGATTCGCGAAACCACCACGAAGCTTCGATCTACATCAAATGATTCGCGAAACCACCACGAAGCTCCGATCTACATTAAATGATTCGCGAAACCGCCACGAAGCTCCGATCAAAAGCAAATGATTCCCGAAACCACCACGAAGCTTCGATCTACATTAAATGATTCGCGAAACCGCTACGAAGCTTCGATCTACATCAAATGATTCGCGAAACCGCTACGAAGCCTCGATCTACATCAAATGATTCGCGAAACCGCTACGAAGCCTCGATCTACATCAAATGATTCGCGAAACCGCTACGAAGCTCCGATCTACATCAAATGATTCCCGAAACCACCACGAAGCTTCGATCTACATCAAATGATTCGCGAAACCGCTACGAAGCTCCGATCTACATCAAATGATTCGCGAAACCGCTACGAAGCTTCGATCTACATCAAATGATTCGCGAAACCACCACGAAGCTCCGATCTACATTAAATGATTCGCGAAACCGCTACGAAGCTCCGATCAAAAGCAAATGATTCCCGAAACCACCACGAAGCTTCGATCTACATCAAATGATTCCCGAAACCACCACGAAGCTTCGATCTACATCAAATGATTCCCGAAACCGCTACGAAGCTCGATCTACATCAAATGATTCGCGAAACCGCTACGAAGCTTCGATCTACATCAAATGATTCCCGAAACCACCACGAAGCTTCGATCTACATCAAATGATTCGCGAAACCACCACGAAGCTTCGATCTACATCAAATGATTCGCGAAACCGCTACGAAGCTCCGATCTACAGCAAATGATTCCCGAAACCACCACGAAGCTTCGATCTACATTAAATGATTCCCGAAACCACCACGAAGCTTCGATCTACATCAAATGATTCCCGAAACCACCACGAAGCTTCGATCTACATCAAATGATTCGCGAAACCACCACGAAGCTTCGATCTACATCAAATGATTCGCGAAACCACCACGAAGCTTCGATCTACATCAAATGATTCCCGAAACCACCACGAAGCTTCGATCTACATCAAATGATTCGCGAAACCACCACGAAGCTTCGATCTACATCAAATGATTCCCGAAACCACCACGAAGCTTCGATCTACATCAAATGATTCGCGAAACCACCACGAAGCTTCGATCTACATCAAATGATTCGCGAAACCGCCACAAAGCTTCGATCTACATCAAATCATTCGCGAAACCGCTACGAAGCTTCGATCTACATCAAATTATTCCCGAAACCACCACGAATCTTCGATCTACATCAAATGATTCCGGAGACCACCACGAAGCTTCGATCTACATCAAATGATTCGCGAAACCGCTACGAAGCTCCGATCTACATCAAATGATTTCCCGAAACCACCACGAAGCCTCGATCTACATCAAATGATTCCCGAAACCACCACGAATCTTCGATCTACATCAAATGATTCCCGAGACCACCACGAAGCTTCGATCTACATTAAATGATTCGCAAAACCACCACGAATCTTCGATCTACATCAAATGATTCCCGAAACCGCCACAAAGCTTCGATCTACATCAAATGATTCGCGAAACCGCTACGAAGCTCCGATCAAAAGCAAATGATTCCCGAAACCACCACGAAGCTTCGATCTACATCAAATGATTCGCGAAACCGCTACGAAGCTTTGAAGTTTGAATCAATAGCGTTCCAGCGTAAATGACTCACTCAATTGATTCAGTTTGTCTGTTCCTTCACTTTTCGCGTCTTCAGCCATGTTTACACGACAATGTCAGGACTGCTACTGGATTAACTCGCTAGTTTTATGACATTAACTAAAATATCAATATTTCCATTCCAAAGATAACATCCAACACAAATCTACTCATATTGAGGTGAGGTAACCGGTTTACTGCTAACTAGTGAAACACTCCGTTAATATGACGAGCTGCAGCTCAAAATACACGTTAGATGGAAACACTGTGTGTCATGTTCAGTTTGTCAGTATTCAGATCATGAGCACTGTAATGTTTAAAGGCAGAAAAGGAGCATGATATGTGCTTGTTGAAAAAATTAAACGCTTATTTCATAGATACACTGACTTTCAAAAATGAAAGCACATCTTCAGGAATATTGCTATTTTCAAGAGTTTTCCAGGCCTTAAAATTTTAAAGTATTGCAAGCACTTTAAGCAGCTTGTACGAACCCTGCTATAAACAACTTTCTGTGCACTGGAAAGACTCATGGAACCAAAGATGTGACCAATACAGCGCTGCAGTGATGACGTAGTTTTGCACACCAAAAAACTCGAAACACGAGTTGCATTTTAGCACTTCCAGCTCATCATCAACACGTTTTTTAAATTAGTTTTTGCCGGAAAGGCTGAAATAATGCGTGTGTTGAACACAACCTCAGGATATTGTCATGTTTTATTCTACCACATAAGCTTTTCACATAAAGAACCTTTATTTTTAAGAGCCTGGCATCTCGTGGACCAAAAACAGATGTTCTAAATCAAGCGCGTTACCTGCTGAGACTCCTGCAGCAGCAGAATGAGCTCCATCCTGACAGAGGCCAGTCCTCCTCCGTGAGATCCGTGCAGGCTGCAGTAACTCAGGAAGATGCGCAGCAAAGGCTGGTTCCTCTTCAGCCACAGCCTGCGCCGGCGCTGCAGCTCTCTGGCCTGCTCCGCCGCGCCCTGCTCCTCCAGATCCTCCACCTGGCTCAGGTCGGCCGAGATGCCTTCGGGCAGGTGCTGGAGGAAGGGGTTGTATCCGCAGCACCTCTGCAGCGCCGCCACGGCACGCTCCAGCCAGTGGCACAGCTGATGGCGCAGCTTCCCTCCGTCCAGCTCGTAGCCCGTGGAGAGCGTCCGTAACTCCGTGGTGAGGATCTTCAGGCAGGAGCTGAACTTCAGCTGGGCGGCGAGGATGTCCTCGGTCAGGGCGGGCGAATCGTCCGCGACGCGATCCGAGGGGGTGGACGTCACTTCCGGAGCGCCGTCGTCTTTCTCCGGATGGATGGTCTTCATCGCCAGCCCCGATTCTTCTTCATCCGATTCGTCCTTGTCGCTGTCCCACTTGAGCTCCAGAGGCTCGTCCTGCAGGGTGAGGGACGGCTGACTCCAGTCGAAACTGAGCACCGAATCCGACTGACTGTCCTCTCTAGGAGACGAGAGCGAGGACGCAGACTCCAGACCGTTCAGAACCGGCTGAGACCAGTCCAGAGCCGAGGCCCGGTCTTTGTGCTCGCTCAACGACACGGACGGGTTCTCGCACGGCCTCGAGCGCTTCACCACCTTTGGCATTTTGGAGAGCACCTCTAAAGCCAGCATGGGACAGCCGGCCTGTAAGTGAGCGTAAGCGGCGGTGAAGAAGAGCCTCCGCTCCGTGAGGCTGATGGAGTCGACGGCGCGGCCTTCGGCGGTCAGACCCACTTTAGCTTTATCCGAGGAGCCGAAGTGGCGGCGCAGCAGCAGCGGGTGCGTGCGGAGGTAGGTGTAGAAGTTAAAAACATCAGGGCTGCAGGGAGAAGATCCGGCGCTTCCTGAAAGAGATCGAGTCCTGTCAGTAACATTCAGTTCTGGAAGCAAGTGAGGAAACAAAAAACCTTTGGTTTGCCTAGCTGGTGTCTAAAAGACACGATTCTGTAATATTATCGATTTAACTGCACCAGGGTTTCTGCAGGTTTTATGAGGGTACTTTAAGAGTTTAAGACCTTTTTAAGACCAATTAAGAAAAACAATACAGCAAAAAGAATAAAAACAGTGAAATGCAAACTCAGAATATGACGCAACCCTGCAATAATTAAATATGTTAAATAAAACAAATATCCTTTATGTATTTAATCCCATTTTATTAACCAGTGTCTTTGCTGCTGACCTTCGATGATGCAATTCAACCATACTAATAAGCAAAAATTATCTAAATTATTAGATAAACTAACATTTGTGCTTAATTTTTTTTTTTCATAGCTGAAGAGTGATCTTCTCCTGCAAAAATGTACTTTTCTTTCAGCCTGAAGTGAATTCATTTCACTTTTGGTGTAAAAGGGCTTTTATATTAGAATTGTTTTATATTAAAAACAAAGAAGCAAGCGCTGCACAGATTTAAAAAGTAACGCAAAAGTAACGCAACGCATTACTTTCCACAAAAAGTAACTAAGTAACGTAATTAGTTACGTTTTCAGGGAGTAACGCAAAATTGTAATGCATTACTTTTAAAAGTAACTTTCCCCAACACTGGCCATGATCAGATGAATTTAAGACTTGCTGCTCTGATTTAAGACCTTTTCAAGTCCTTAATTCATGGAAAAACAATTTAAGACTTTTTTAAGACCCGCGGAAACCCTGTGCACTGACAGAAGAGAACAAAACTTGAATTAATCTGTATAATGACTTCATCTATGCTTCATAGACAAAATTCAAAGTTTTTCATAATTAACAAATTTTGACCCAAGACCATAAAACCATAAAAAGGGTCAATTTTTTGAAACGGATATTTAAGCATCATCTGAAAGCTAAATAAATAAGCTTTCCATTGATGTATGGATATGCTAGGATGCTAGGATAGGACAATTTTTAGCTGAGATACAACTATTTGAAAATCTGGAATCTGAGGTGCAAAAAAAAAATTCTAAATACAGAGAAAAATGGCCTTTAAAGTTGTCCAAATGTTCTTAGCAATGCATATTTTACTAATCAAAAATTATGTTATATTGATATATATAATGACTTTATGGAACATGATCTTTACTTGATATCCTAATGATTTTTTGACCCATACAATGTATTGTTGGCTACTGCTACAAATATACCCGTGATACTTAAGACGGGTAAAAAGTGGAGTTTTGAGCTCCACTTTTTATCAATGTGAAGCTGCCTTGAAACAATCTGCATTGTGTATCTGTATACAAAAATAAAGCTATAAAAATAAAGGTGATTTCTGATGTCATTTTACAGGGTTCCTACACATTTTCCGTTTTTTTAAATAAAATATTAATTGATTTTCTCAAAGTGACAATATACAGAGCCCCTAAAATAACAAATAATAATAATAATTTTAAAAAAATATACAAAATACAGACATGCACACAGGAAACTTTTTTTATGCCCTTGAGAATGTTTTTGCATCTTACGCATTACAATTTCTAGTTTTATATAACCTCTTTTCTCTGTGCATCAGTGCCATCTTACTATGAATAAAACAAGAGCATGGATTAACATGAATTAACAGAGATCTGCTTGCTCAAAATTTGGATCAGTGTTCATTATCCTGTATGCTACGTTTAATGGTTTCTTGTGTGCACATAAAAGTCTGTATATTTTTTCTTTTGGCAAAGGTCTCTGAGGCTATATAGGTATAGTATAGTATATTTTTATTTAATGCCATGTCAGCATCTTAGGCTATTTTCATGGCAAAAACAATAAAAAAAAAAAAAAAAACAAGTATAGGAAATACAATAAAATCCAGCAAACAAACAAATAAGTTATATTACACTAGATTTTTTTACATTAACACATGATAAAAATTCTAAAACTTTTCTGAGGCTATATAAGAATATATTGAGAAGAAACCCAAAATGCTTAGAACCTGAATTTTGCATAATTAAAAAATGCATCTTGAATTCATTCAGTCATATTTAACAATCACTAAAGAATCACTAAACCGCTGCCATTACGCATTGCTTCTTGTATGATAAATTTATTTTCATTTCATTCTTTATATTATAAAGAACTGAATAGGGGTAAAAGTCTGGAAACACAAATATTTTTCCATACTCTGCTTTCTTTTTTCCATACTTTTCCAGACCTGGAAAATACTTGAATCAAATTCCATACTTTTCCAAACCCCGTAGGAACCCTGATTTTACTGCTTTCTTACTGCATTTTTCTCTACGAGCGTCGGTCTCGTCTCTCACCTTCATGTGACGTGTCTATAGTGGGCTCGAGCAGCGTGTCCAAAGCTTTGCTGTAGTCATCCAACACCCAGTACGCCATGCTGCGTAAGAACGGGTCCTGATGGGCCGCGATCTGGTGGTCCTGACCCAACACGTGCCTCTGCAGGATGCGCTTGTAGGTGCAGGACATCTCGAACTCAGACTCGTACAGCCGACAGACGACCAGAGCCAGCTGAAGGTCCTGCATCTTCTCTATACAAACCTGATGGTGCGAGTGAAACCGACAGATCTCATGAGAACGTCATCAACTGACAGGAAGAGTTTGCAAAACATACTCTGACAATAACAAGGAGGCACTAAGATCCTTTTTTCAGCAGCTCATTACAGAGCAAGGTCTAAAACAGGTCTGAGAGAGACTGAACAGATGCAAACGTACCTCAACAGCGTCTTTCAAGGATCCGGCCAGCAGAAAGAAAGCCGCCGAATGCTGAAAACGCTGCTTTCCGAGCAGAGAGAACGCGTTCTTCAGCGCTGCCTTCCTCCAGCGGTCTTCACTGAAGTTGTTGCTGAAGAACGCCGTCATCTTCACGTTCTGGTGGGACCTTCAACACGCAGAAGCTCTCAGTGGAATGAAGACTCGCTAACAGAGCAATTGACGCTTCAGCGTGTGTGTGAGTGTGTGTGAAGAGTGTGAGAATTACCTGTAGAGTCCCCAGACCACAGCTTTCTTCTTCATGGCCAGATAAAACAAGGCTGCGTCTAACGGGTCGTTGTTTCTCTGATAAGCAGCTTTTGCTACCTGGTAGGAGATGAGGATCACTGATTATTAAACATGATTTCATAAAGCCCATGCTCAAAAAATGTGAGACAAAATTACATTTGAATAATCTGAGGATCCTCAAATGTAAAGTGTGTGTGTTTTGCTTCAAGAGAGCAACCATACATTAGTGTGTGTTTTTATTTTTCTTGTCTTTTATTCATTTATAATCATTTGTGACCTTTTGTGATCATTTGTGATTTATACATCATCTGAAAGTTAAATAAATAAGCTTTCCATTGATGTATGGTTTGTAGGAAAATATTTGGTCGAGATACAACTATTTATAAATCTGGAATCTAAGGTTGCACAAAAATCTAAATATTGAGAAAATCACCTTTAAAGTTGTCCAAATGAAGGTCTTAGCAATGCATTTTACTAATCAAAAATTAAGTTTTGATATATTTATGGTAGGAAATTTACAAAATATCTTCATGGAACATGATCTTTACTTAATATCCTAATGTTTTTTGGCAAAAAAGAAAAATCGATAATTTTGACCCATACTTAAAACAACTTTGTAGCAATGAACTGTTGGCTATTGCTACAAATATACCCGTGCTACCTAACACCTTGTGGTCCAGGGTCACATTTTTACATTTTTATATTTAATTCTATTTAATAAGTATTTTATTTAGATTTTTATTTTAAGTATTTGTTTCAATGTTACATTTTATCATGTAATTCCTTTTAATGTTTTTTATTTAGATTTTAGAATTATTTCACTTTGACCTTTTATGATTTAATTTATTTTTTTAAGTGTTTTTTTTTAGATTTTTTTTGCATTTTTATGATTTTATTTTAATAAGTGATTTATTTTGATTTTGTATTCCAAGATTATTTATTTATTATTTTACATTTTTAGGATTTAATCCATTTTTATCAAGTGCTGTGTTCTTATTTTAAAATTATTTATTATTTTACATTTTTTGGATTACATTTTTTAGTGATTTATGTATTTTAATTTTACAAACTCAAGGTTTACTACTTGTTGAATTTGTGTTTGTCAGACAAAGTCTAAGCACTGAGACACACAGATACACAGCTAAGATTGTACAATAAACTCTGCTCCTGTTTTACCATAATCACTTTGTTTCCTGCTTCTGCTCTTCTCTGGATTTTCTTTTTTTAGCTGATAGAAGACTCGTTTTGGGTATTTTGGGTACCAGACAAGATGTCAGATAGTCTCTTAAGACATGCATGTGATGCACATGCACAGAAAAAACAAGCAGCAGTTTGGGTCAAACCTTCTCAATGCATCTGCGAAGCTTATTGGTGCTCCTGAGCCACCAGCCCACTCCCATGGCTCTCAGCTCCGGCCACGTGGGCTCTCCTTTCTGCAGGGCCGGAAGCATGTTGAGAAGCTCCTCTTCAGCCTCGGAGTGGAACGCCCAGGCGTAGTGGCAGGTGGACAATCCTGTAGACCAGTGACACCTGAGTTAATCAGCTCAGAGTCTTTCAGATCACACAACATCTGAGCAAGACCAGCTGAGATTTACATTTACGCCATTTTATAAGTGCATGCATTCCATTGGGAATTGAACCAATGACCTTTAGCGTTGCAACGGCATGATCTATTTGGACATCAATGTCAATGTGTGTCTTCTGAGACACTCACAGACACTGAAGCAGAACACACTGAGGCGTACCTTGACAGAGGAGCTGAGCTCGATGAGCTGGAGGCAGAGACGTGAGGAGGAAGGTGTGCAGACGAACGGCCAGCAGAAACCTCAGCCCACATTCATCCAGTGTCTCTCCACCTGAGTAAAGACTCATCACATCATGACATATTCCTACAGGTGAAAAACTGCAGTCATATCAGTGAAAGATAGGGATGTAATGATATCAAAATCTTACGATAATATAAAATTGTGATACGAAGTCCACTATACGACGATATTTATTGTGATATTTTCCAAAAAAAAAAAAAAAAAAAAATGAAGACTATTTTTTTTTACATTTTAAAGTTAAATTCTTCTAATGCAATCTAATGCACATTGAGAGTTCAAAATTAAGAGCTCCAACCTGTTCTTAACCAAGAACAAAAAGTGAGTGAATTGACTTGTACCTGAACATTAAAAGGGACTCAACCCTCTTTTTAGTTGTGAAATACTGTCTGAGTCTAAATTACATTCACACTGGTGTTTTAGGAGGCCAAACAAATTAGAATATAATAATAATAATAATAACAATTTTATCTTAATGTTATTCCTATGACAGCAATAGACATACTTTGTAAAACAACTGCACTCTAAAATAAACTAGATAAAAAAAAGTTCATCAAGACAAACTTTGAAGTTGGCCTGAGAAGCCTGATGAGATCGTTTTAAAAAGTTTTAAAAGATTTAACAAGTATTCAGTCTGATGTTTTTCAGTCTGAAATAGATTAGATAGATTAAAGTAGTTTTAAAGCTTAAACCTTAAGTGTTTTGAAGGCAATACAGTCTGTCAGATAGATAGACAGGCAGACAGATAGATAGAAAGTTTCTAGCATGATCAGCAAGTTACTAACATGTTGCTATCATGTTTCTAGCATGATCAACAAGTTACTAGCATGTTGTTAGCATGATTAGCATGTTGTTAGCATGTTTTAACATTATTAACATGTTTCTAGCATGATTAGCATATTGCTATCATGTTTCCAGCATGATTATCAAGTTACTAGCATGTTGTTAACGTTTCTAGCATGATTAGCATGTCGCTAGCATGTTTCCAGCATGATTATCAAGTTACTAGCATGTTGTTAACGTTTCTAGCATGATTAGCATGTCGCTAGCATGTTTCTAGCATGATTAACAAGTTACTAGCATGTTGTTAGCATGATTCTAACATGATTAGCAAGCTACTAGCATTTTGCTAGCATGATTAGCATGTTGTTAGCATGTTTTAACATGATTAGTTAACATGCTACTAGCATGACTCTAGTTGCTGGGCTTGGCAAGCGAGATAGATGGCTTAGAAATATTAGATAGATATTGTAGAAAAACACTGGTAACAAGTGGAGGTAAACGGGTAAAATCCATGGAATAAGAGAATTTTTTTGTGCCTTTTGATGTCAAAAATGGAACGCAAATAATTTTTGTAGAATACTGTCGTCAAAGACGCCGTTTGAAGCTAAATGCAGACGTGTAAACAGACGTACTACGGATGAAAACTGCTATGATTACTCTACTTTTAAAGCATAAATTGGAGTTAAACAATAGGTCTACATAATATTCACAAATGCTGTTCACAGGGGACGTATTGTATAATCCCTACAGTTACAGCATGAAGTACTATTTAAACCTATTACTATTAACATTTTTACATAACATTTATTTATTTTATCTCACAATTCTGACTTTTATCTACACTTTCTACCCAGAAGACCTATATCGTTTCATATCGTCGCGTGATCACGATAGTATGGAGACAGTTTTGCTATCGCGATACCACGATACTGATAATATCATTACATCCCTAGTAAAAGATAATGACCTTGTGCTTTCCCTTGGCTTTCTCCAATGTCAGTGCTGGTGGAAGCGATGGTGTCCGCCAAAGCCATCAGAGACATCTGCTCCATGCGCGTAAGCCCCGGTAAGCTAGAGTGAAGCAGGTGTCCGGATAACACCTGTGCGTGCTCCGAGCCGAAAAACGTGGGGCTGTACTTCGACAGATCGATGACTTTAGCGTTAGCGTCCTCCTCGTCCCCCTCAAAAGGATCCAAGTCGTCCGTGCTGACGCCGGCGTTCTGGAAGAGCTCGTCGTAAGCGTCGGTTTGGCTGGACGTACGGGCGCCGCGGGCGCTCACGCTCTCCGTTCTTTCTTTGGCGCTAGGAGCCGTTTCCTCGTCGCCGCCTATCAGCGCGTACAAAGGCAGCGGCGGGATGGAGTCGATCTCGGTGTAATCCGAGCTCTCGGCTTTGCTGAACATCTTCGGGTCTCTAGAAGTGCTTCCGCTGGCGCTGATGGTGAGCGAGCGCAGACGGCGCTCCTGGTTAATCGTGGTGTCCTTCATAGACACGATTTCCCCAGCGATGCATTTCACCAGATGGGACAGGATGGCTTTGGCCCGTCGCACCTTCCCGAGGTCCATGAGCTCCAGCAGCTGCACCGGATGGTACTGCGGCAAAGTCGGGAACAGGTGATACGCCGCCTCAAACAAGCCGGAGTCCTCCATCTCGGCCGGGAGGTCGTACGCGGTTCTCTTTCCGCTGAGTTTCTGAGCCAAACTAGTCATGGATCTGGTGAGGGTCTTTTTACAAGGATTCGGACTAAGTCCGTCCTGTTTCACCACAGAGTTGAGCGACGTCACGCTGCCGCCCAGCGTCGGTTTGATCGGAGCCGGCGGCTGCCACTGGGAGTACACGTGCATCTCGCAGTCCATCCCGACTACTAAGATGCCGTCTCGCACCCAAGACAGAGAGACAGGAATGGGTAGCGAACCTTCGACCGATGACACCAGGTCCACCACTCGCAGGAGCACCAAGCGGGAGCTGCGGCGCTCCCTACTGCTATCGGACAGTCCCAGATCTGGAGGTTTTCCCGAAAGCATCCCGTACATGTAAAGTTTGGATCCCAGACCCACAGTTAATGTATGAGAACCGTCTTCTCTGGACACCCAGTCTAAGTGCACCTGCCTCTTACCGCCGACAAACAGGCAGTTGTTATTCAGGCTCCTTTCACAGTCGTTCGCACTCGGGCTGTAGGAGCCGCAGACTTTCAGCGTCTGCTCTAGTATCCACTGAGATCCTCCAGTAGAGTCGCACTGGAATATGCTGACGTGCATGAGCGGCTCAACGGCGGTCGTTACGTCGCTCCTGTGCGCTACTGCAACTCTGCTGGTGTGGCAGCAGCTGAGAGCCATGAGCTGACCGGACACGCTCAGAGCGCTGCTGCTGGCCACGCCCTCCTCCACCAGCAGAGGCCACTCCTCCCAGACGTACGACGGGACGGCAGAGCCGCCGGGGTCAGAGACGGCGCTGCACCTCCAGAACCTGACGGATCCGTCCGAACAGGACGTGGCCAGCAGGTACGGAGCCTGGCCGGCCGGCTGCAGAGATGAAGCGCTCAAATGACCTGCAACGCAAATGTTAATGTTTGTCAGATTATTATTTTTTTTTTCAGATTTAGGAGGCACTTCAGGTTTGGGAAGTTCCACTTAAAAAGACTGAAACAAATCATTTCAAATCATAAGGCTGCATTAGAAATAATCCTTATCTGTCATTTTCAAGAGTCGCTGCATCATTTCCTAACAACTGTCTTTATGATTTCATTTGTACTCTGCTGTAAAAATATGACTGAAGATAACATATACTGCAAATTTATGCTCTGCTCTCCCGAGGTCAAAAGTTTACATCCCCTTTTCTTAATCTGCAAAATGTGAATTATTTTACCAAAATAAGAGGGATCATACAAAATGCATGTTACTGTTTATTTAGTACTGACCTGAATAAGATATTTCACATAAAAGAAGTTTACATGTAGTCCACAAGAGAAAATAATAGTATAGTTTAGTTTATAAAAATGATTCACTGTGTTGTTTCCTGAATGATCCACAGCAGTGTTTTTTTGTTTAGTGATAGTTGTTCATGTTTTTCCTGAACAGTTAAACTGCTGCTGTTCTTCAGAAAAATCCTTCAGCTCCCACAAATTCTTTGGTTTTCCAGCATTTTTGTGTATTTGAACCCTTTCCAACAATGACTGCATGATTTTGAGATCTATCTTTTGACACTGAGGACAACTGAGGGGCTCATATACAACTATCACAGAAGGTTCAAATGCTCACTGATGCTCCAGAAGGAAAAAAAAAATGCATTAAGAGCTGGAGGGTGAAAACTTTTGGAATTTAAAGATCAGGGTAAATGAAACTTATTTTGTCTTCTGGGAAACATGTAAGCATCTTCTGTAGCCTCTAAATGGCAGCACTAAATGAACAACATGATATTTAGGCAAATAATAAAAAGGTACACATTTACATTCGGTTCAAAAGTTTTCACCTCCCAGCTTTTAATGCATGGTTTTCCCTCAGTTGTCCTCAGTGTGAAAAGATCTCAAAATCACACAGTCATTGTTGGAAAGGGTTCAAATACACAAAAATGCTGAAAAACCAAAGAATCTGTGGAAGCTGAAGGATTTTTCTGAAGAACAGCGGGCAGTTTAACTGTTCCAGTCAAACAAGGGACTCATGAACAACTATCACTAAACAAAAACACACAGCTGTGGATAATTCATGGAAAAACACAATATTAAGAATCAAGCGTATGTAAACTTTTGAATCGGGTCATTTTTATAAATTCAAGTATTATTTTCTCTTGTGAACTATATGTTAATATCTTTTATGTGAACTATCTTATTCAGGTCAGTACTAAATAAACAATTACATGCATTTTGTATGATCCCTCTTATTTTAGTAAAATAATTAACATTATGCAGATTCTGAAAATGTGGGATGTAAACGTTTGACCTCAACTGTATATCCCATAAATAATTAAATGCAAACAGATGCTTTAAAATGTAGTTGTCCCCCGTTTTCACTTGTACTCCGTATAAGCAGCGTCTACTGAAATGGTTCTAAAGCAGGTATATACAACGTTTATTGTCTGTATAAAACAATAGAAATAACTTTAAAATATTATCACTCAGTGTTCTTTCAGATTTTAGATTGAGGCAACGTTACAATGTGATATTTAACATTGCTGTGGACATATTCACATTTTGGGGTTATTTATGGTCTGTTGCAGTAATTTGTCAACACTTTTACACTTTTAAATTTAATTTTATTGTTGGACGACTGAAGGGCGAGAATAATAATGTCACCTCACTATACCAAGCTTTTAAAAATCCTTATTATTGCTTTCATAGAGCAAATCTTTCTTTACTAATGTAAGTTCCTCCAATAATTTGTGCAAGGTGTCATGAGGTGAAGGAAAGAGATGGATAAATACAGGACTTAATACAGAATAATCAGGACCGCACTGAATGATGTCATCATCAAAGGTACACATGGGAAGCTCACCTGCAGCAGGTGATACACGCAAGACTTCCACACCCTGCGGCAGATCGAGCTCCTGGCTGAAGACTTTGGTGTTGGTCAGAGTGAGGCGGCAGGCGCTCTGGAGGTTGGACGTGTTCAGTTTGGGTCTCGGGGTTTGTGGTGAGCCGACCGTCTCGAAGTTAAACTGTGATTTGTTCACAGGCGACGGAGTCACATTCTCTCTGTCTGGAGTTTGAGTTTGCTCTGAAAGAACGACACAAATTCAGTCAGTTGACAGATAGAGTCAAAAATAAAGACTTCATGGATCATCTTTTATCAAAATGCAATTATTTGGTCTGCCTTTAATTTACAGGAGACATCATAATTAGTTGTTGACCGATATGGATTTTTTGACGGCCAATGCAGACGCCGATATAAAGTCGATATATATCACACTATTTGATCGCTTCAAGTTCATAAAAAATAAATCTGTAAAAAAAAATTAAAAAAAAAAAAAAAATTATTTGAAATGGCAATTTCTTGATTCTGCAATTCAACTATAGTACTTTTCACAAATTAAGAAAAATAGTTAAAAATATGAATAAAAAACACTGTAACTAACAATGCACTCTGTGTGTGATGTCAAAATAAAAGTCCCATTTTCCACATATCGGCCAAAAAGAAAAAATACTGACCGATATTGACTGATACATCGATGACCACTAATCATAATCTTAAAGCAGTGCTCATGCTGTTATTTAGGCTTGTTTTTTTTGTTGTTTTTTTTTTTTTTTTAAATCAAACTTGCACTCATGTCTGACTCCAATCTGGCACTTTCACAGTCCAATCCAGTGTGTGTCACATTATATACCATAAAATCCATTACAAACCCATAATGACAGGAACTGCATCCAGCTGTAGATGCCACATGTGCAGGAGCGACCTGCCGCTCTGAGTGATCTCCATCACCACCAGGAAGAAGCGAGCGGAGAAGAGTGTCCGGCTGGGAACTGAAGGAAAGACAAGTGTTCATGACACAGCACTGAAACACAACAAACGTTGCAGCGCTATCAGAGAGAATGAACTCCTACCAGAATCCTGGAGGTAATCATCTATTTTCTCATTTCCCAAGATCAGGTCCTCTTCAAACACGTGCAACAGCTGCGTCTCTTTCCCCTGCTGCACAAACAATGAGAGAGACATGAGCGCTGAGCACTCTGGGAAATTACACGATGCTCATGTAACTTGGCCGCAAACTTTTACATCATTTCTAAAAATGCCTAAGAACACTGTATGGTTTAGTGCAATTATAAAACTGCAAAAACTGCATTGCAGTTATTTCAATATGTGATCTTATGCACTGCGTGTTCCAGTACGGTCATCTTTTTACTCTCTGCAGTAAATGCAACTTCACACAAGCTCCATCTCTGCAGGGCCTGAGAGTTTGAATTGCTTATAATGTGCATTTGAAAATGCAACATGCACCAAACATCTTCTCAAGTTTGTAATGAGAATGGTCTATAAATCTCGTCAACAAAAGAGAGGGATTTCAAAATAGTATGTTTCCCTACAGTCTTCCTCCACAATAAAAGCTCTATAATTAAAAAAATAATAATTTTTTTTTATTATTATTGTTTCATAAATTAAAATGATTATCGTAAAATACAGTTCCATAGTATTATTTTAAATGTATATATAAATAAACAAAAAATAATCAAATTAATTAATTTTAATGTAAGTAACAGTAACAATAATGTTAATATTATTTTGTTATTATTAAATAACAATTAATAAATAATAATTAAATTAATAAAATAATAATTAAATAAAATAATAATTATTATTATTACTATTATTATTATTAATACTATATTTCAACCAGATATATTTTCCTATTTTTTCCTGCCTGTTTTTTTTTTTTATGAAAAAATGCAGCAGGTGTTGTTAATGTTAAGCGTCTGTAGTGAATCTTATACATACAAAGTCTGTGATGGCATCAAGCTCAATGATGCATCCTGGTCTGGCCGTCGACTGCTGGCTGATGATGTTAAACACCTCTCCGACATATTTCTGTAGGAAAAACACATGACAGATGAGCAGGACTCCACTATTTGACATACTGATATAACAGCCAGGCTCATTCTTACGGAGATGTCGGGGTTGGAGAGTTCACTCAGCAGTTTTTTGGCCTCGATGATGGCCTGATAGAGCCGGAGCGAGTGTCCGTCACTGGCGATGAAGCAGGCACTGGGTGAGTTTCCATACACACCTTTGGGAAGGAAATGAAATATGAATAGAATATGAATGAACAGACCAACAGTATCGTCCAATCAGCTGCAAGCTGAAAAATAGACAGGTGCTTTTAAACTTTTAAAGATGTGCATTAAATGTTAATGAGCTGTATATACATTTATGAATATTATATGCAGCAGAGAACCGGGATGCTTGTAAATGTTTCCGCTCGTTCATTAAAAATCTCTGAAAACACCACAAAGTGCTTTTTCCTGTACTGTACTCCTGCTTTGTTTTTACCTGAACTGAACTCATCTAAACTCGGAAGGTTTTCTTCCACAGTAAATCAAAGGAAGCGGTTCTCACCGAGGCAGTTGCTGGGGATGAGCGCGGGTAACCAGGCCACGTTAGAGAAGGCGGACGCGTGCAGCGAGTTGATCCTGGCCAGCTCCGACACGCCGCCCGAGAACGACAGCGGACCCACCGGATCCACCCGCCACAGGATCAGCTCGCTGTAGATGGCGTTGGGGTCCTGGGAGACGCCGCCGGACGACGCTCTGCTCCTGCGGGACGGTGCGGCGGCGGGCTGGGTCAGAGCGGCGTCCCCGTCGGGCGTCCTCAGGGCGTTGTGGTGCGAGGTGGTGAGCAGCAGCGGCAGCAGCGAGTGGCAGGCCAGATCGTTGAGGTGGAAGCGGTGGCCGCAGTATCGCGACTTGTGCGAGACGCTGAGCACCGTGGAGAAGGCCGAGTCCTCTGCGAAGCTGACGGCCCACTGGTTGAGCGAGCCGTCGGCGTGTTTGGAGATCATCAGGACGCTGGGGGTGAAGATGCTGAGCCGCAGGCTGTTGGAGGACGGTTTGTTCTGACCCAGGCCGATCAGAGCGGAGGACGAGTGCGGGAGGCCCGCGGGACGCTGACGGCCGTGCTGGATGGCCAGATCCACGTTTCTGTTGCAGGCGTACATGACCACGCTGCGGCTGAGCGAGTTGGCGTCGCCGGTGGGGAAGGCCACGGGAATCCTGGACACGAAGGAAACCTGGAAACAGAGAATGAACTTATCACAGATGAAGGATCAGAGATGCCCTTGTTAGGGGTGTGTGATACTGACAATAATAACTCCATATTTTGTGGAATTTGGTAACAATAATTCATATTTTGCTGAGTTTTTGCTCTGGTACAAGCCTGTCATGGATAAATGTGACCCTGGACCACAAAAACCAATCACAAGGTTCAATTTTTTTAAATTGAGATTATTACATCTTCTGAAAGCTGAATAAATAATCTTCCCATTGCTGTATGGTTTGTTAGGACAGGACAATATTTGGTCGAGATACAACTATTTGGAAATCTGGAATCTGAGGGTGCAAAAAAAATCTAAATATTGAGAAAATCACCTTTAAAGTTCGTAGCAATGCATATTACTAATCAAAAATTAAGTTTTGATATATTTACAGTAGGAAACATGATCTGTACTTTATATCCTAATGATTTCTGGTGTAAAAGAAAAATTAATAATCTTGGCTATTGCTACAAATATACCCATGATACTTAAAGGAAAAGTCCACTTCCAAAACAAAGACTCACATATAATATACTCACCCCCTTGTCATCCAAGATGTTCATGTCTTTCTTTTTTCAGTCGTAAAGAAATTATGTTTTTTTGAGGAAAACATTTCAGGATTTTTCTCCATATAATGGACTGATATGGTGCCCCGAGTTTGAACTTCCAAAATGCAGTTTAAATGCAGCTTCAAACGATCCCAGCTGAGGAAGAAGGGTCTTATCTAGCGAAACGATCGGTTATTTTCATAAAAATAATACAATTTATATACTTTTTAATCTTAAACGCTCGTCTTGTCTTACTTCTCAGAACTCAAGACAGTTAGGGTATGTCGAAAAACTCCCTCAACTTCAAAAATCATTTCAAAATCATCCTACATCACTGCAGAAGCACCGACCCAGTGTTTGCAAAGTGAACATGCAAAGAAGATCAAACACCCTTAACAAAAAAGGTAAAACAGTGATATAGGATGATTTTGAAGTTGAGGGAGAACATGAGATGGGAGTTTTTAGACGCACCCTAACTGACATGAACCGGAACAAAAACAGAGTTCAGGCAGAGTAAGACAAGATGAGCGTTTAACATTAAAAAGTATATAAATTGTATTATTTTTATGAAAATAACCGATCGTTTCGCTAAATAAGACCCTTCTTCCTCAGCTGGGATCGTTTACAACCGCATTTGGGATCGTATGAAGCCACATTTAAACTGCATTTTGGAAGTTCAAACTCGGGGCACCATATCAGTCCATTATATGGAGAAAAATGCTGAAATGTTTTCCTCAAAAAGCATAATATCTGTACGGCAAGAAAAGAAAAGAAAGACATGAACATCTTGGATGACAAGGGGGTGAGTACATTATATGTGAATCTTTGTTTTGGAAGTGGACTTCTCCTTTAAGACCAGTTTTGTGGTCCAGGGTCACAATAAATATGAAACTACAGTTGAGGTCAAAAGTTTACACCCCCCTTTCAGAATCTGCAAAATGTTCATTATTTTACCAAAATAAGAGGGATCATACAAAATGCATGTAATTGTTTATTTAGTACTGACCTGAATAAGATACTTCACATTAAAGATGTTTACATATAGTCCACAAGAGAAAGGAATTTATAAAAATTACCCCGATTCAAAAGTTTACATACACTTGATTCTTAATACTGTGTTGTTACCTGAATGATCCACAGCTGTGTGTTTTTGTTTAGTGATAGTTGTTCATGAGTCCCTTGTTTTGTCCTGAACTGTCTGCTGTTTTTTTGTGCATTTTTGTGTATTTGAACCCTTTCCAATTATGATTGTATGACTTTGAGATCCATCTTTTCACACTGAGGACAACTGAGGGACTCATATGCAACTATTACAGACGGTTCAAACACTCACTGATGCTCCAGAAGGAAAAAACATGCATTAAGAGCTGGGGGTGAAAACTTTTGAACAAATGGTTATGTGTACATTTTTCTTATTTTGCCTAAATATCATATTTTTTTCATTTAGTGCTGCCCTTCAGAAGCTACAGAAGATACTTACATGTTTCCCAGAAGACAAAATAAGTTACATTTACCCTGATCTTTAAATTCCAAAAGTTTTCACCCTCCGGCTCTTAATGCATCATGTTTCCTTCTGGAGCATCAGTGAGCGTTTGAACCTTCTGTAATGGTTGCATATGAGTCTCAGATGTCAAATTCATCATTGTTGGAAACAGTTAAAATATTCAAAAATGCTGAAAAAACAAAGAATTTGTAGGATCTGAAGGATTTTTCTGAAGAACAGCAGGCAGTTTAACTGTTCAGGACAAACAAGGGACTCATGAACAACTAAACAAACAAAAACACACAGCTGTGGATCATTCAGGAAACAACACAGTATTAAGAATCAAGGGGATGTAAACTTTTGAATCTGGGTCATTTTTAGAAATTCAACTATAATTTTCTCTTGTGGACTATATGTAAACATCTTTTATGTGAAATATCTTATTCAGATCAGTACTAGATAAACAATATCATGCATTTTGTATGATCCCTCTTTATTTTAGTAAAATAATGAATATTTAGCAGATTCTGAAAGGGGGGTGTAAACTTTCGTCCTGAACTGTAAAACCATCAGTATGTGGTGGCAAGTCATTTAAAACGGCTGATTAATTTTGAAAGAGTAACTGAATCACTGACTTAAATGATTCATTCAACAACAGATTCATTCAGGAAAGAAACACTGCAGTGTTGCTCCAGCTTTGTTTGAAACTATTTTCATTTCAAAACAGACAATAATGTGTCTAAAATTAAACTTCTCGTTTTTTGTTTTGAACTGCAACTGGGCGGATGCCAGGTTGATTCTGTACGGTTACAGTGCGTTCCGAGTTGTTTTCCAGGAATAATTTGAGGAATCGTTCACATCTGCAGCACAAAGTCTCTCTCAGCACGCGGCGTCCGTACCTGCGCCTGTCGGAACATGCCGGGCTGGTACTCGTCCAGCCAGTCGACGTGCCACACCAGCAGCGATCCGTCCATGGGGTGGATGCTGAACAGCATGTCTGCCGCTCGGTTCCAGTCGCCCAGCAGCACGTCCACCTGATGATCCACAGCCGCCGCAGGGAGAGCGATGGAGCTCGGAGCCGCAGCATCAGCACCAGCAGCGCTCCCCTCCTCATCAGCATCTGCTCACAACACAGAGAGATTTCAGCTTCATATAACTCATGAGAATCCTTGCATGTTCACACAGGCCTATTAGTGAACAAATGCTCACTTTTACTCACAAAGAGCAATACCTACTTCTACACCTACATCTTAGATGGCCAGAGGATGAGTAAATTAACAGCACATTTTCATTTCTGGGTGAACTGTCCTTCCTTAATCGGTTCAGTCTTATCTTGACTTGAATGATTCGCATCCTGTTCTGTATGCTCACATTAGTGTCACTCTCACATGTAAATGATGAAAATCAGTCCTGCACTATATTACACAGATAGAGAGGATGCACACGGTACCGTAGCGCTCTGCGGGTCCGTTCTGCTCGCCGCTGCTCCTCAGCTGCTGTAGAAACACCTCCATGCTCAGCGTCAGGTGCAGCTCTTTGTTGTTGAGCCAGTGAACGGTGAACGGGCCGCCCGGTTCCTCCTCATCAGAGCCGTTCATGGACGAGATGGAGGGCAGCAGAGGGATGTCTGCGCATAAACATCACCATTACATACACACTTATATTATCTGTCTTCAGGCAGACAAAACTCAGTGCTTCCTGCAAGTTAAGTGAGGAGCTACATTGAGATGAGATTTAAGAGCAACAGCAGGAGGAAATTTGTAGTCAGTTTCGTCCTGTTTGTCACACAAAGCTCTCGTATGGAGGGTTAAAGAGTTGAAAACACTCTTGTTTAAGTGTATTTGTTTACAGGGGCAATGCACATTAATGAACAAAAGGCCATTTTTCATCTATAGAGCCTTCAAAAAAAAAAAAAAAAAAAAAAAAAGTCACCCTAAAAAAAAAAGTCTTATATTTATACAAAAACAAAAGAGAAATGATCAAAAAATAAAACTCTCTTTAAAATTGGAAAAAAACAACAACAACAGCACATCATAGTTAATTCATTATCAATCATCCTGGATGTTTATTCACATTTGTTTAACATGCAGACAAACAAATGAAGAGTTCATTTGCAAAAACAGACTCCGTTTTTAGCAGTTTTCAAAAATCATGTTTTTTCATTGAGCATTCCAATTAATCTCAATCTAACCACACTTGGGTTATTTTGATTAAGTAAAAATAACTAAAAAAAAACACAACTAACACAATAAAACATGATAACATCATAAAAAACAATTTTTGAACATTTAAAAACTGAGTTATCTGTTTTTGCAAATAAACTCTTCAAATATGATGTATTGCTTTTTTAAAGTGTTTTAATTAAATTAAAGTTAAATTAAAATAAAATAAAATTAAATTAAATGAAAGTGTTTTAATTGTTTTTATTTAGTTATTTAATTTTATTTTTTATTATTGCATTAATTATTAGCTATCACCTCATGAACTATTGAATTTATTTGTCAAAAACAGTTAACTGAGCCCAGCTGAGCGAGTTCACACTACATCTGTGTATTTATCCTAAATTTACAGTTATATTTCATTAATTATTAGCTTTTCATCATATACTACTGCAACTGATTTTTGATATTTTTATATATTTTTGATATTTTGATTTTTTTTATTTTAAAATGTATTTATTCATTTACATTTAACATTTTTATGAGCATTTTAATTGTTTTTATTTTAAAATGTATTCATTTATTTAATTTGATACTTTTATTATTTCATTAATTATTAGCTATCAACCCATAAACTACTGTATTTATTTGTCAAAAACAACGACAATTAAGTTCAGCTGAGTGTCTTTGTGTTTATCCTGTAGACAGTTTCCCCTCCTGAGTTTTTCTGTGTCACGTGTGCGTCACACGTGAAGACTGTAGGTCAGGCATGTGTTACCTGTGGCTGGGTTAATGCTGGCGGCGATGTGGAAGTGGCACAGTGCGTTGGCGTGCAGCATGTTGGTTCGGTGGGCGTAGTGTTTGTTCTGCTGCTGGGGCAGGGGTCCGGTGTACGAGAGCTGAGATAGACAGCGCACCTCCTCTCTCCACGACGGCTTCAGCTTCAGCTGTGAACACAAAGCAGACGGCGCTGTAGTCTTTCGTCACAGTGAACACGCGGCACGCGGCGCTCCGCTCCTCCGTCTCACCTCCATCGGGTTCTGGTTTGGCGCTCGCGCATTGCCGGAGGATTTCTTCACGTTGTTAGCCTTCACGTCGTTGCCGCTGTGGTTGTGTCTGAGTCCAGACAGCAGACAGTCGCTGGGCAGCAGCGTTTCGGCCCACAGGCGACACACGCTGTCCTTGCAGCAGGTCAGCAGGACGTTACACACGACGCCACTGAAAGAGCGGGACACAGCGATCAGCGGGAACCACAGACGTCTGCAGGGTCGTCTGCCAGCCGTCACGCCTCTACTCACCTGGGCATGTATTTGCTGGTCTTCCTCCAAGAGAAGCCGGTGACGGAGCGAGGGTGAGCCAGGTAAATGAAGGAGAAGTTGATCTCGGCTTCGGAGCGCAGGTCCAGCGGCGTGAAGAGTTTGGTGACGTCCGCCTGCCATTTACTGGTGCTGTACCACACCTTCACCAGACAGTCGTCCTGCAACAAGACAATCACTTAACAATAGCGCGTACCTGTCACGTCAGGAAGACCATAATTAGGAGTTAAGCACAAATGAGTTTCTAGTTTCTGGCACGTGAGAAGCAATAGACGCAGCTGTACTGATGCCAAATTTGTTTATTTATTTGTCATTTTTTATGGCAGCATTTAATGTGAGCCTGGAGCACAAAACCAGTCATGAGTAGAACGGGTGTATTTTTAGCAATAACCAAAAATACATCGTATGGGTCAACATTAGTGATTTTTTTATTTTTTTGCCAAAAATCATTAGAATATTAAGATCATTTTCCATGAAAATATTTTGTACATTTCCTACTGTAAATATATTTAAAAACCTAATTTTTGATTAGTAATTTGCACTGCTAAGAAATTCATTTGGACTTTAAAAGCGATTTTATCAATATTTTGATTTTTTGCACCCTCAGATTCCAGATTCTCAAATAGTTGCATCTCAGCCTAATATTGTCATATCCTAACAAACCATTCATCAATGGAAAGCTTATTTATTCAGCAGATGATGTATGAATCTCAGTTTCAGAAAATTGACCCTTATGATGGTTTGTTGTCTAAGGTCTAATTTTTACTGTATTTCTTCTTGATTGTACTGCAGTTTTATTGTTTTAAATATGCTTTACAGATAAACTTGAATTTGAATTATATTCATGGCAAACTCAAGAGTAATATGATTTCAAATATAGTCTTAATGACAATAATAATTCTATGAATTATATACAATAATTTAACAATAATATTTGTAAAAATAAATAAATAGAAATAAAATAAATAAATAAACAAATAAATACTATATATATAATAATTTTTTTATTTAATATTTGAACAAAAATCTAATATTTTTTGTAAATTTGTTTAAATTAGATTTTTTATTTACAATAAAACCAGCCAATTTTTATTCAAGTTGCATGTATGAAATATGATCATATTCTACAATTACAATAGAATATATATAATATAATTTGCTACATAATATAATTTATTTTAATTTTCTAATTATATATTTATTAGAGAAATATTTGTGACACTGGACCGCAAAACCAGTCATAAGGGTCAATTTCTTAAAACTGATGTATGGTTTGTTAGGATAGGACAATATTTGTCTGAGATACAACTATTTGAAAATCTGGAATCTGAGGGTGCAAAAAAATCCAAATATTGAGAAAATCACCTTTCTTAGCAATGCATATTACTAATCAAAACTGAAATTTTGATCTATTTACGATACACAATTTACAAAATATCTTCATCGAACATGATCTGTAAAAAAAAATGTATTGTTGGCTATTGCTACTCATGACTGGTTTTGTGCTCCAGGGTCACATATAATATATATTATATAATATATAATAATTAATATATTTAAATTATTACTTCTTCAGCAGATGATGGAAATCTCAATTTTAGAAAATTGATTTTATTATGTTTTGTGGTCCAAGGTCCCAAATTTTCTCTTTTTTTCCTGTTTGCTTGTTCTGTCATTCACATTTTTACTGTATTTCTTCTTTATTGTACTACAGTTGTATTGTTTTAAATATGCTTCATAAATAAACTTGAATTTGAATTATATTCATGGCAAACTCAAGAGTAACACGATTTAAAATATAGTCTTAATAACAATAATAATTCTATGAATTATACAATAATTTAACAATAATATTTGTACAAAATAAAGTAAAAAATAAATAAATAAATACTATACAGAATTTTTCAATTTTATATTTGAACAAAAATAATCAATATATTTATATATAATCATTTATACATTTCAATTAAATAAAAACATCAAAAGCAAAAATACAGGAATGTGCGTTCCTTATTCATCATTTTGTAGAAGTAGAGCTGAAAAAATCTTAATTATATGCAGAACAGGTACACTGACACTCGCATACACTCCAAACAACACAACTGACTGGATAAGAAATTGTATTTTCTTATTTATCTTGCATGAGCTTCATATTCAACTAAAGAATGGCAAGATTTTGGGTGAATCATGACTACAATCTCATCTTGTTTTCTACACAGTCAAATGACTATAATGTGCACACGTCACGTACGCACAAACACTAACCTGTCCTGCGGTCGCAAAAAACTCTCCATCCGGGGAAAACTTGATGAAGTGAGTGGGAGCGGCAGACCTGTAACAGCCAGAGAGATTTTACTGGAATTGCTCGACGTGAGCTCAGAGAAACTCAGTGTGATGTGACGGACGAGCACTGACTTGCATTGCCATACGCATCTCCAGGAGCGCAGAGGACCGGCTGTTTCAGCCTCTTCTCCGGTCTCTGCGCCGGACCGAACATCACACCACATCTGCAGACACGCCGAGCCCGTCAGAAGACATGAACCTGCGGACGGCGTTATAAAGAGAGAGGTGAGCGGCCCGTCTGAGACAGCACGAGCATACGCTGAGATCTCACGTACCGCTGGGGTGCCACGTCAGGATGTGCGCGACCGACTGCAGGACGAACTGCCCGCTCTTCTGCCAATGATAATTCAGCTTCTGCTGAGCACAAACACACAAAACAAATCATTTACATGCATGCATTTGGCCTTTACGCATTGCATTCAACGTACACGTGTTACCAGTTCACGCATTCCCTGGAAATCAAACCCATGACTTTGCGTTTCATGACCTGAGTGTATTTATTCCAGAAGAAACTCACTTTTTGTGCTTTCCCTTGTGGACTGACCTCCACCGGCTCAAACACACAAACAATGTTTCCGTACGACGCTGCGATCTGAAAACAGAGCAGATTTAGAGTTTGCACAGTAATAATCCTGTTCGGATGCCGGTCCAACTCTCAAAACATTCCCTGATCACTTCAAACACCATTGTTTCAACTCATTCAAACGCGTCTGTTGTGTTTCCCACTTCAGAAACGTTCCCACGCTCATGTGTTTGCCTGAACAATGAGCTGGTAACGTGAGCACACTATGGGTGGATGGTTTTAATTAAGGGAAAGCGAGAGACCGTTGCAAAGCTCCTGAGGCGAGCAGGACGTCTGGACCGCCGCACGTCTGGCATGTCAATGACGTCTAGTTAACAGGTTCGGGAACGGGCCTGGAAACTCTTACGGATGACGCAGGGCTTCAGTTCAGTGCGTAAAATGTGTATCGTTTCAATCAAGAAGTCAGTGGTGGATGATGATCAATCAGACAGTTATAGGCAGGTACTTGATGTGAAAATGATACTGTAAGTATTAATTACTGCTCCTCATGTCTTAACGTACCATACATGACAGCTGACGAACAGCATTTGCTTTACAAGTATCACATCTCAAATCGCTGGTGTTGAACTCAAGCAGGGAATCATCAACATAAACGAATAAAAGGATGAAGAAATCCAATATCTTACTCTACTGAAATGGCATGTTATCCATAATAAATCATAAACAAACTAAAGAGTTTGCATATGACGGCTGTTCAGTATTTATTATTCATTCAAGATCAACATAATTAGAGTATCTGCAAACAAACTTCACACCCTAATGATAAATAACATTTATAAGGCCTCTGAAATATGTTTACTTTCCTGGATCCTGTTTTAATTGTTACATTTAAGTAATTAAGAAAAACATGTCTAATCAGTTGAAATCATGAAATAAATACAATTTAACAATAATTTATTAAAAGTTTAACAATAATTTTTAGGGCCCTATGAAATCCATTTTTTTCCCCAAATCCTGTTTTATTTTATCTAAATTCCATGTATTCCATTTACTGGAAAAAAATTTTTTTTTTCTAGATTCTGTTTTAATTTAATTTAAATTTAATTTAATTTAATTTAAAGTAATCATGTCTAATTAACTGAATTCATGAAATGTATACAATTAAACAACAATATATTAAAAGTGTGAAATAAAACTTACATTTTAGGAACCTATACATTTTTTTTTTTAACAAAATATATTATTTATTTATATACACACATATGTGTGTGTGTGCTTTCAAAAATTCTGTGTTATCTACTTTATTTTTCTGGATTTCTGATTTAATATAAATGTATTATCCAAAGTTGTGGTAATCAAAACAAGGCATAAAACAAAAAACATTAAACTTTTAAAATGTAATCAAATTAAATTTATTCTCACTATTTTTATTGAGAATAAAAACATACCACTCATTACCACAAAATGTAATCCAATTTTTTGCTTTTTTTTTTTAAATACTTTTTACAAATTCCATGTTTGTTTTTTTGTTTACTGGGTTACATTTTGGCAGTTTTCCAAAATGTAATGAAATTATGAAATTTATAATTTTTTTTTACAAAAACAGGATCATATGAAATGCTTTATTTATTCATATACATACGTGTGTGTGTTTTAAAAAATTCTGTTATCTACTTTATTTTTTTGGATTTGAGATATATAATTTTATAATTTATTATAAAAAAATGTGGTAATCAAATTAAGGCATAAAAATGTATTATTAATATTTTAAAGTGTAATCAAATGAACTCATTAACACATAGCCACGTAGACTTTTGGTGTGTTAATATTCACAGAAACTCACTTAAGTGTCATTTTCTTAAGTGCACAGTCCTATTTTTAATGTATTCATCTAAATTTTGCCAAATTAGTTCATGCATTCCCTGGGAATTGAACCCATGACCTTGGTGTTGCTATTCTGGTGTTGCTCTACTGTCTGCACTACAGGAATGTGACACTAGATATGATAACTAAACATCAGTCCTTTCAAAAGTTTAAGAAATGAGGACGTTCAGAAATGAAGAAATGACAACGAGGCATGTGTGTGTGTGTGTGTGTGTGTGTGTGTGTGTGTGTGTGTCTCACCTGTCCGCCCTGCAGTGAACAGTCCACGCAGCCCACCTGAATGTTACCATGTTTGGCCCCCGGGATGATCTGGATCCTTTCAAAGTCACTTCCCAAAATGACGATGTCACAGCCAGAGGCGTACGCCTGTCCCACAAGCACCGCACACACGGATAAAACATGATCAGCAGCATAAACACACACTGAGTCTGTGTGAGCGTCAGCTAGGACTGGGTGATTTTTCAGATTTTCTTGATTCATTTGAATGTAATGTTTTGCTACAGTTTCATTTTTTTTTTTTATAAGAAGAACTGTGGTTTTGAATAAAAATATTAGCAAACGTTACAATCAGACACATTGTCAGTCCACCAAATATTTAGCGTAATTTTTTTATTATTTTTGAACATGCAGAATATTTTGAAGACAATATTTGTCTATGTATTTCATGCATCTTTTCTGCACAGATATTTAACAAGTTTACAGGTTTACCGTGAAGGGCTGGTTGTTGACGCTGCCCACAGAGAAGCAGTTGTCTCCGGGGTTGACGGCCCCCGTGAGCACCTGGTGCAGGTTCATGCTTCTTGGCACACTTGAGTTTCAGCACGAACCCCTGCAAACAGACGGAGAATCAGCGACTGGAGTCAGCAGCAACACACAACAAACACACAGCCGTAATGACAGACACACATACATCATGTGGAAGTTACTAGAATATGTAAAAGCACAGATATATTCACAAATCACAACCATTATGATCACAATATAATGCTACACATAATCCATAATGTGTCGCAGGGAGCGCAGGACAATTAGGCCCATAAATATACATTATATCCATATATCATCCATTTTACTTTTTCCCAAATACTGTTTTTTTTCTGTTGTTGTTGTTGTT
This sequence comes from Cirrhinus mrigala, assembly GCA_036247105.1. Classification (NCBI taxonomy): domain Eukaryota; kingdom Metazoa; phylum Chordata; class Actinopteri; order Cypriniformes; family Cyprinidae; genus Cirrhinus; species Cirrhinus mrigala. The sequence continues at coordinate 38,190,035 of CM070014.1, forward strand.
GTTTTAATTATTACATGTACTCCACTTACATTTTTCTGGATTCTGTTTTAATGGTTAACTTTAATTTTAGTAGTCATGTCTAATAATTAACTGAAATCATAACCCATAATGTGTAGCAGGGAGCGCAGGACAATTAGGCCTATATATTTTTATTTTAAATTAATTTCAAGGCAATACACTACAAGCAAAACAGTATTTTTTCATGCACTGGTCACTTTTGAGACTTTGGGCTGTTTTGAATCCAAAACACACATTTAAGTGTTTATTTTATTGCACTTTCTATTTGTGTCTGTAGATTTTAACTCCAATCTGTAACCTGTTTAAGAAGTTTTTTCTCTTACAAACACCAAACTTAAAAGTTTTATTCCTCTCTATACTCTGAAGGTTTGTTCATATTTCATTCACACTGATTTATACAACATTTTACTCCTAAAAACATGGTGTAAATGTGTTTGTTTTCTGTCTGTTGACAGTATATTCTGATTTATGGAGTGATGAACAGAGAAATCCCTCTGGAAAAACCTTAAACTCTAATATGAAGACAAAATCAGACAAGAATTTATGAATCTGACTTCATCCAAGGATCTAATTTATGTGCTGGAGATGTATGCAAATCAATTCATATTTAATTACATAATGCCTCATTTGCTTATTTCAACATGACATTTCTCTACATAATGTCTTGATGTACTGTAATTAATTAACTGGGGAAGAATGGTGATGTCTGTTAGTTCACCTGCAGTGTTTTGCATTAAAACACATATATCTGATATGAATATACATCACATTTATTCAAGTCATATCCATCCAACACTCTGACTTAAGTCACACTTACTTGTATATTAGCTAATGCATTCAAGTCTTCTATAATCCCGTTTTAACAAGTTGCATTAAACCATATGCAAAAAGAATACAATTTTACAATTCAACTTCAAAAAATAAGTAAAGAAAAATTATGCTGGGGTAAAATTAGAATTTACAGCAAAATCAAATAAAATAAGCGCCTCATGAGTCATGCTTGAATTTTTGTTTCTAATGCAGATTCATTATGTTTAATCTCATTTAAAAACGGATTAAAGAATGTCTTAGCTTAAATCCATTCCCTCACATGATTATGATACTTTCACAGACAATACATAACACTAACATATCAATGTTCTCATGTAAAACAGTAAACAGTAAATTCGAGTGTGTGTGTGTGTGTGTGTGTGTGTGTGTATGGTCATACTGTGATGTGTCAGACAGTCACTCACGTGATCAGCGGTCAGTCATGAGCTCCACACTCGTGTAAATGTCTAAACTGCCTGATGCTTCGCTTCTGATACAGTTGCAAATAATTGTCTTTAATATTTAATCATCCCTGTGTCTAAAAAAACACCGTTTTCTGATTTTCTCTCAGAGGATCCAGTCACAGCTCAAGCTCCTCAGCTAGCCATGCTAACACCCCACTGACAGCTTTAACCGGAGCATTTCATAACAATCCATCACAAACACTGCAAAGCCACAGTTCTGGACCGTCCCGGATATAAATGTCATTCACATCATGATCAATGCACGACTGACGAATTTTCACTGGAAACTGTTGATGTTGTTAGCCGCGTAGCATTAGCATGACAGCAGGCGAACATCAGCAATGAGAAAGAATGATAAAGTCACGCGCGTCTTACCTCAGAAACGGGTTTCATTTATGCTCAAGTTCAAATATAATGTGTGTTCCTCTCATTATGAGAGATAATTACGACACACAGTGATTTGGTGATGTTTGTGTGCGGAGACTCTGCGGTGCGGGTCAGGAAGTGAAGTGCGCACTGCATTATGGGAGTTGTAGTCGCTGTCTGACCGTTAAACTGCGCGCTGGTCACATGAGTCATTCGTGTACTTAACACTGCCTTGACAAAACAACGGGCTGTAAACGGGAACGTCTGAACAAAATTGCATATATATTATATATTAAATATAATTTTATTCATAATATAAAATGTGTTGGAGTTCGTAAAAGCGACCTACATTTAGTCAAATGTGACCCTGGAGCACAACACTGAAGTATCACGGGTATATTTGTAGCAATAGTTAAAAATACACTGTATGGGTCAAAATGATCGATTTTTCTTTTATGACAAAAATAATTAGGTTATTAAGTAAATATCATGTTTCATGAAGATATTTTGTACATTTCCTACTGTAAATATATCAAAAAATTTTGATTAGCTAATAATGTGTATTGCTTAGAACTTCATTTGGACAACTTTGATTTTTATTTTTTGCCCCCTCAGATTCCAGATTTTCAAGTAGCTGTATCTCAGGCAAATATTGTCTATACATTAATAGAAAGCTTACTTATTCAACTGTCGGATGATGTATAAATCTCAGTTTCAGAAAATTGACCCTTATGACTCGTTTTGTGGTCCAGGGTCACAAATCAAACTTTATCGTCCTTCAGCCATGTCTTGGGAAATTTGTATAGCCATAGTTATTTAATTGTATAGTTAATCTGTAGTACACAAATGAGAGCACTGTGACAGTTCTCTATATATGATAGATAGATAGATAGATAGACAGATAGATATCAAAATGGCCAAATATTTGCTTAAACGTTTCAAAATACATTTACATAAATATATTTTCTACCATGGCCGTTGGAACCATTGTGGGTGGGACAGGACCCACCCACTTTTGAAGACCAATGATATTGGACCCACCCACAGAAAATAGCATATACTCCAGTCATTTTTTTTCTGGGGGGAGGACCCACCCACATTTATTTTGCTTCTGACGCCCATGTTTTCTACCAAAATATTTTTGCCATTTTTTTGTATATTTAAAAAATATAAACATATTTTTGAAAGCATTTAAAAATATATATTTTGCCCTCCGTATACTGTTTTTCAATCCAAGAAAATACATTCACTTAGGCCTATGTCACATGTGACGTTACTTGTTGTTTGTAATATGTGTGAACATACTGTATAACACACCGAAATAAAAATCAGCAAGAATTCACAATAATTTACAATAAATTAAAATAAATTGGACCTTTAATACAGTATCTAACTTTACAATATACTTCCAATACTTTATTATCTTTATACTACTACCATCCACATTTGCATTAAGTCTAAATGTAGACTGCTGTACGATTGGAAATATAATTTTTAAATTTGAAGGTTGAAACTAAATATACCTTTGATTTCAAAAATATATTTTATTGAGCTTCACTGTTTACAATATATGTGACACTGGACCATAAAACCAGTTGTAAGTATCACGGCTATATTTGTAGCAATAGCCAAAAATACATTGTATGGGTCGAAATTATGGATTTTTACCGAAAATATAGCACAACTTAATTTTTGATTAATAATATGCATTGCTAAGTCTTCATTCTAACTTTAAGTCTTCAGTCTAACTTCATCTGGACAACTTTAAAGGTGATTTTCTCAATATTTAGATTTTTTGCACCCTCAGATTCCAGATTTCCAAATAGTTGTATCTCAACCAAATGTTGTCCTATCCTAACAAACCATACATCAATGGAAAGCTTATAAATCTCAATTTTAAAAACATGACCCTTATGACTGGTTTTCTGGTCCAGGATCACATTTAGCATGTATTTAAAATATATTTTGGCTATAAAAAGCATATTAGGTACATAACAACAACATGAACATGCAGACTGTTTTAATTTGCGAACACGTGGCATGAGAAGCTGCAAAAGCTGAAGTGATTGTGCTGAGTTAGTGTCATGTGATCAGAGCGGATGATCAGCATTTCAGTGACCAGACAATCAAACCCGCATGAGTTTGTGCTGTTTAACGCTGTCATTATTCACAGCGTCTTTAACCACGAGCGTCTCACAGCATCACAGTTCATTCGGGTTACTGCTGACATTACAGTGCTGTTGCTTATGATAACAGCTAGCATTTAAATTTTAGGGCTCATAAACATTTAACTGCAACAGTATAAAGAGCTCTGAACATCTCACTGTCACACTCTCAGAAAAAAAGGTGCAGTACGTTTCCAAAAGGTACAAATATGTGAGCTTGAATGATTTTTGAATGATATTGAACTTTAATTCTCATATGTCTCATGTGTTTTGACTTTCAGATGTTCTTATAGGTTCATATGTTTTGATTTTTAATTGATAACCAATTTCATTTGTAAAGCACAATGACAGATCATATAGCAAATTATTAGTATGGCCGTTATGTGTGTTTATTGATGATATGACTGCAGCAGAACAGCGATAAATCAAATCTACTTCAGTCAGAGGCGTTTCAGCATCAGATGTGCTCATCCGCAGGTGAATCTCTGTCCCGAACGAACCTCTGGTCAGCTTCTGCCTGTTAATAATTCATACGGCCTGACATTGTGCACTGCGTCTGATGATATTCAATATTTAGTGCGTGCGTGTCGTCCGTCAGAGAGGAGATGAGTGAAGGGCGTCTGAAGCTCGGCGAAGAGCTGGATGAGACGGACACACTTCACATGAATAAAACACCGGCTCACATGTCATTCACAATAAGATGCTTTACAGCTGCGTTTGCTCTGACAGCTGCTGTAAATGTTCAGCTCAAGTAGGTCAGAGACTCATTAAAGATGTACTTTTGCTCCTGACTGAATATTATATTGTGTTCATAGGAATATAAAATGGCATGTGTGTGTAAGCACATTAAGGTCAATATGGCCATATTATCACAAGTTTGTCATGTGATTAAATGTCATTTTGTTGGACTCTTTTATAACACAGAAACATCTGGAAAAAGTATACAGTATGTGGAAATATAATACATATATATTATATACTGTACTGTCAGTGTCCTCCACTAATATTGGCACCCTTGGTTAATATGAGAAAATAAATCTGCATCGTTTATCCTTTTGATCTTTCATTAAAAAAATTCTAACCTTTCATTGAAGTAAAACAATGGAAAGTGGGGGCAGAGGGATCTCATTATGAAACTAGATTTTAAAAAAGACAAGACAAACTTTAGGTTGGCTTCAGAAAGCCTAGTCTGAATGTTTAAAGCAGCGGTAAAAGCTTGAAGTTTCAAACTTTATATAGATAGATTAGATGATTAATATTTTGTTAGCATGATTAGCATGTAGTTAACATATTTCTAACTATTTTTATAGCATGATTAGCATGTTACTAGCATGTTGTTAACATGTTTCTAGTATGACTAACATATTGTTAACATGATTCACATGTTACTAACATGATTAGCATGTTGCTAGTATGTTTCTAGCATGACTTGCAAGTCACTAGCATGTTGCTAACGTGTTTCTAACATTACTAGCATGTTACTAGCATGTTGTTAACATGTTTCTAGCATGACTAACATATTGTTAACATGATTAGCATGTTGTTAGTTGTTTCTAACATGACTTGCAGTCCTAGCATGTCTAGCGTTTCTACTAGCATGTTACTAGCATGTTGTTAACATGTTTCTAGCATGACTAACATATTGTTAACATGATTAGCATATCACTAGCATGATTCACATGTTACTAACATGATTAGCATGTTGCTAGCTTGTTTCTAGAATGATTCACATGTTGCTACCATGATTAGCATGTTGCTAGCATGTTTCTGGCATGACTAGCAAGTTACTAGCATGTTGCTAGTCTGTTTCTAACATGATTAGCATGTTACTAGCAAGTTGCTAACATGTTTCTAGCATGACTAACATATTGTTAACATGACTAGCATATTACTAGCATGATTCACATGATACTAACATGATTAGCATGTTGCTAGTATGTTTCTAGCATGTTTATAGCAATATTAGCATGTTACCAGCATGCTGCTAGCATGTTTTTAACATGATTAGCATCTTACTATGATGTTGCTAGCATGTTTTTAGTATATTTAGCAAGTTAGTAGAATGTTGTTCACATGATTAGCAAGTTACTAGTATGTTGCTAGCACGTTTCTAGCATGATTAACATATTGTTAGCATGATTGGCATGTTACTAGTATGTTGCTAACATATTTCTGGCATGACTAGCAAGTTGCTAGCATGTTACTAGCATGATTAGCATGTTACCAGCATGTTGCTAGCATGTTTTTAACATGATTAGCATCTTACTAACATGTTGCTAGCATGTTTCTAGCATGATTAGCATGTTACCAGCATGTTGCTAGCATGTTTTTAACATGATTAGCATCTTACTAACATGTTGCTAGCATGTTTCTAGCATGATTAGCATGTTACCAGCATGTTGCTAGCATGTTTTTAACATGATTAGCATCTTACTACGATGTTGCTAGCATGTTTTTAGTATATTTAGCAAGTTAGTAGAATGTTGTTCACATGATTAGCAAGTTACTAGTATGTTGCTAGCACGTTTCTAGCATGATTAACATATTGTTAGCATGATTGGCATGTTACTAGTATGTTGCTAATATATTTCTGGCATGACTAGCAAGTTGCTTGCATGGTACTAGCATGATTAGCATGTTACCAGCATGTTGTTAGCATGTTTTTAACATGATTAGCATCTTACTAACATGTTGTTAGCATGTTTCTAGCATGATTAGCAGATAGACAGATAGACAGATTTATAATTAAGAAGTTCCAATCAACTCAAGATGTTACAATCTACACTGATAACTATATGATCCTAATGCATGCTGAGGAGGAGAGTTTGAGTGGCCAAAGACTCTCCAAGGATGAGTTGAGTCTTGTGGTCATAAAGTCTAAAACAATACATCAAACAGCCCCTGCATCACCACATGTTGTTTCGAGAAAAGTCGTCTTCGCCCATCCAAAAAAACAAACTCCAGTATATTCAGTTGTCAGACCGACTGGATCTTCAAACGGGACTGGCTTCTGTGGTCAGATAAAACAGCGTTTTGGCAGCAAACCCACCAGAAGGCTTTGGTGCAAACAGGATAAGGAGTAGTCCATGCCCACGGTTAAATCTTTAATGTTGTGGGCCTATTTTTCTGCCGGAGGTCCTGGACATCTTGTTCAAATGCACGGCCTCTGTTAGAAATCTTATAACGTGTAGGTGCCGGTAGCCTCGTGGTTAGTGCGCAACACATACAGCGCAATCGACCCGAGTTCGATTCCCATCTCGAAGGTCCTGTGCCGATCCCACTCCCCTCTCTCTACCCGACACTTTCCTGTCATCTCTCCACTGTCCTGTCTGAATAATAAAGGAACAAAAAGCCCAAAAATATAACTTAAAAAAAAAAAAATCTTATAATGGGCCATGGTTGGATCTTTCACCAGGACAATGTTCCAAAACAAACATCAAAATCAACACAAAAATGTGTCACTGAGCACAAAATGAAGCTTCTGCCGTGGCCGTCCCAGTTCTCTGACCTGAACCCTGTAGAGAATGAGTGGGGTGAACTGAAGAGAAGAAACACAGACATGGAGATCTGGAGAGATTCTGGATGAAGGAATGGTTCACCCTAAACCTAACCCTAACTCAGAGCTGTTATCTTGGCAAAAGAATGCTGCAGCAATCGAGTGCCAATAATTGTGGCCAACATGAAAAACATTTATTTTATAATGAGATTTTCCCCCCATTAATGATCAATTTGAATTTTGTGAATTTTTTGAATAAAAGATCAAAATGATAAACAATGCAGATGTTTTTTCACAGCCACATTTGCTCATATTTACCAACTCATGTTAAGAAGCTAATGCTTATATTTTGCAGTTTACTGCAGTATGGCTATAAGTTCATATGTAAAATATATAGCAATGAAGAAAAAATGCACACAATTTTTACATAACTATTGAAAGAGTTCATTCATTTCTCTTTCATAAGTTTACGTGTGATTTTACATAAAGTTGAACACATTCATAAACTTTTATCTCACTTTATTGTTTGCATAAAGGTAAACATTTCATATTAATAAAAAATGTGTGATGGCACATAATATATCTAATATAATATAATAGGCAAGGCAAGGCAAGGCAAGGCATGTTTATTTATATAGCACATTTCATACACAAAGGAAATTTAAAGTGCTTTACATAAAAGGAAGTAGAATAATCACAAAAGCAATAATAAAAACAATAATAATATAATATAAACATAGTATTGACTGAAAACAAATATTAAATTATTAGGATGTTTGGACGAACACAAATATATGTTCAACATGATGTATTATTCAAAATATTGCAATATATTAACGTGCATTTTCAAAATACATTAGATGGTTTAATATACTGATCATTAATAGATAATGAAACATTTTCTTTGCACAAGAGCTGACATGTTGGAGGGATGATTGCAGCAAAAAACAGAAGTTGAAAGTGCACTAAAATGTCCCAAATTACTGTAATTCACCCTCACAGCATCAGATACTGTATAATAATAGTGACAAACAACAACAGATGATCATGTGAATGACATTTAATCACATTCAGATCTAATGGACTTTGATTCACTCTTAAAAATAAAGGGTGTTTTTCACCGTGATGCCATTTTTGGTTCCTCAAAGAACCTTTCAGTGATCACTTGTGACCACAAAACCAGTCATAAGTAGCACGTGTATATTTGTTGCAATAGGCAAAAATACATTGTTTGGGTCAAAATTATAGATTTTACTTTAATGCCAAAAATCATTAGGGAAAGTAAAGTAAAGATATTTTGTAAATTGCCTTCCATAAATATATCAAAACTGTTTTGATTGGTAATATGCATAAATGTTAAATAAAAACAATAACAACAAAAAACATTAAAAAAACTAATAAAAATGATAAAAACACACGAAATGATTGAAACTTTGACTAAAATTAAAATGGAAAATGCAAAAACTAAAAACTAATTAAAAATGTATTAAAAATGTCACTACTTCGAATAAAATAAATGTTAAATGGAAAACAAAACAAAAAAAATCTGAGAGTGCCAAAATATAAAAATACTGAGAAAATCGCTTTTAACACATTAGCAATGCATATTACTAATCAAAAATGAAGTTTTGATATATTTACAGTAGGAGATTTACAAAATATCTTCATGGAACATGATCTTTACTTAATATCCTAATGATTTTTGGCATAAAAGAAAAATCGATCATTTTGACCCATACAATGTATTGTTGGCTGTTTCTACAAATATACCTGTGATACTTAAGACTGGTTTTGTGCTCCAGGGTCACATTTGTTAAAACTATTTTGTGTTATAGTGCAGAAAGAACCTTTTTCCACTGGAAATCTTGCACGGCTGTGAGCGGCTCTGAGGAGCGTCTTGTGCTGCTGGTTGAGGACAGCAGGTGGCAGCGGTGAAGCGCTGGCGTTCGTCCTCATCCACCCACCGCCTCTGATGGATGTCAGTGACTTCACAAACATTGAGGATGGAAAATGATTCAGGATTCCTGACGTATAAACGCCGCGGCTCGCTTCTGAAGCAGAAGCTCTCTGCGGTGCGGTGGGCTCCTCCGTGAGGCCGGTCTGAAGTGTTTTTGTGATGTTATTGTATCTGCTCGCTCCACGACTCCGGTCGGCCGTAATTACAGGCCTGCGGGTCCAGCGGCCGCGGCCGACAGCCGTTGAGCTCTGAACCGGGCCGGCTCTCTGAAGTCTGATGGAGGAAAATGATTTCCACTCGCTCTGTATGATTCAAACGCACTGGAGCAAACCACAATGATACGTAATGACACATAAATCATACTTGAGGAGGAAAAACAAGCAGGGAGAGGAAAAAGCGTAGGCCAGCGCATGTTGTGCGAACATGCCATCTGCAGCCTTTAAAGCGCAGATCTTTGAACATCGCTGGGAGAGAGACAGAGAGAGAGAGAGAGAGAGAGAGAGAGAGAGCTTTGTGAGGCGAATCTCAGATCTTGGGCTGACATTGGCAGAGCACCAGCTCACACTGAGTGTGTGAGTGTGTGTGTGTTTATGTCTTCAGATCATGCCAGGGTTTCTTTCTCCTCGTATCTCCTGCGTCGTTCGGCAGAAGAACGGCGCGTCCTCCAAAGGTGAGCGAGGCTGTGGGAACAATGGCTCTGGAAGGAAAAACAGGGAGGATCCGGATATCCCATCCTATTAACTACACCCTCTTCCTGAAGGGCTTTCCAGCAGCATCCAGGAAGAGGATGAGGAGGTCAGAGCGCCCTTCCTCCTCCATTATCTGTCTATCACCTGCACTTCTGCAGGACTCAACTCAGCACGTCAGTCCCAGCCAACGCTAATGTGTGCTGAAGAACCTTCTGCTAATATTCTCATAAAGTTATGAAAATCTTATTTCTCAGTGTTCTCTGAAGCAGGGCTATTATGGCTAACTAAAACCAAAAATTAAACTAAAAAATGTTTTTGTCACTTTTAATATGATACAATATCTAAAGCTTTTTTATTTCAGCTAGTTGGAAAGGCAACACTTTTAGTTTAGTCAGACTTGATGTACTAAAACAAAATAAAATAAAACAAAATAAAAATTAAAACCATAACTAAAAAAAAAATCAGAAAAACACACAACAGAATGACTGATACTTAACTAAAATAAAATGGAAAATGCAAAAACTAATTCAAAATATAACCAAAAAACCCAACAAACAAACTTAAACCATAAAAATGTCATTGCTTGGAATAAAGTAAATGGAAAACAAAACAAAACAAACAAAAAACATAAACAAATAACTAATAAAAATGAGAAAATCACACAACAAAATTACTGAAACTTTAACTAAAATTAAAATTAAAATGGAAACAAACTAATAACTAATTAAAAATGTATCCAAAAAAACCTAAACCATAAAAAATGTCATTTGTCAATGACATTACTTGGAATAAAATAAATGTTAAATGGAGAAAAACAAACAAAAAAACATACTTTATTTCATCTAGTTTCCAACGCAGCATTTCTAATTTGAATTAAGTGTAACTTCATATACTAAAATAACTAAAACTAAAACTGAAATAAAAATGAATAAAAAACTAAAACTACAAAAAATGACAAAATCAGAATTATTCAAACTTTAAAGTTCAAATGAAAACTGATTCAAAATGTCAGTAAAATGATGACAACATCTCAGTGATACAAAATAACACTGCTCTGAACATTCAAAACGAACAGTTTTTAAAATGTTTTTTTTTCTTGGATATATACTGTAAACATCAAGAGAACATTGCATTTGATCATTTCCTAACATTATGGAAACGTTACTTCCGAATGTTCTCTGAATGCTCTAAAATGTTTCCGAAAAAAATATTCAATGAAATATGTATAAATGGTGTATATGATGTATAAATAACGTTCTGAGAACATTATTAAAGACCAGATAACCTTAAACAAACACTGTACTGACACTGAGAGAAGCTTACCAGTGCGTTAGAGAATGTTTCCTGTTTGTGGGATCAATCTCATGACGCAGGGAATGAAACCGACTCGGCGTGTTTTCATTACGCCGTGTTTTATGTATCTGGGTCCCTCACGTCGACGCTCTGGTTATTTATGAGCTATATTCATCCTTGAACGAGTTCAATCTCTTCACACGTTCCATCTGCGTGCATCAATTCTCCAGCCGCTGAAACAAAGCTCGTTTGTTTAATGAGGAGAAGTGAATATATTTACACACTTAAACATTTGAGCCGCTCATGCAGCACTCAAATCATGAAGAACACTGTACCGGACGTGCTGAAGGGGTTTATTAGTATAAAAATAAAAAATATTTGGTTGACTATATTTCACATTCCGGAATCGCACACGTTTTGTATCTGTTTGGTCATATTACAAAGTGCTATTATTATTAATTGCTAAGTTATCTAATTTCTGTGCCACTACAAATCATTAGACTGATTAAAAATTGTAAGTTTGTGAGTCTTTTTGACTGATTCATTACAAGGAAAACACTGCTCAAATCTACAGCAGGATGAACTGTTTTCAAACAGGTTTCCTAAACACACTTTGTTTTAGATGTCAAACCTCTCTCTCCGTTTGTTAAACATTTCATATGGAATATAATAAAAAAAAACACTTAAAAAAAAAGTTGTGAAGTTGCAGTTGCTAAAAGAAAAGGATGATGTTGGAGTGAGTTTTACATGAAAATACTATTTCAGTTTTCCACATCAAAATTTCTTATTTACTTGCTGTATGTTTAGGGGTTCAAGCGCGTAGTGCTGAAATCCTATCGTAATTGTTAGAATGGTCACGGATCAGTGATCTCCATGTAAAACTGATCGTGCAGACCAAACCGAAAGTCGTAGAGACTAGAAACTTGGAGGGATGGTAGTACTCACACCACCGACAACGTCACCAATGCTCGCCCCAATCGGCCTGACGGGGGCGCTACATTCCATCCTCACTTATTAGACAAGGTTAACGGAGGCCGATTAAAACGAAACTTGGTGGGCCTGTTTGACTCACGGCCCCAAAGGTCTGTGAGAAATTTGAGAGAAATCGGCCGCTGGGGGGTGATATTGTGTTTTTCAATGTGCACTGCACATTTTTTGCACATACACACGATATTCATATCAAACAATAGAACTCCTCTTTCTGGACAACTTTGCCTCTAGAACCACTGCTGTCGATCAAACCGTTTGTTAAATGATTGAGAAGATGTAAAAATCCTGCTTGTGTGAACCTTGGTTTTTTACTCAATTTGGAAAAAAAAACCCAAAAACACTGCAGTGCAATTCTTTGAACTCTCTAGGTCAATAATTATCAAAAAAAGAAAAAAAAATGTTGAAATTTACCCTTTGGGAAGCTATAACGGGGTCGTTTAGAAAAGGGGCCTGTCTGAATTTACAAATCCAATAAAGCCTAAAGGAAAACTGCTCAAAACGTATCTCATTTCTGTGACCCTAAAAATCATTAGACTGATGAAAAATTATGAGTTTGAGACTGTTTGTAAGTCTCTTTGATTGATTCATTATAAGGAATCATTTAAAGATTTGTTTATTATTTGTTCATGAATCAGACTCCACTGTTCACACTAATGAACCGTTTTCAAACAGGTTTCCTAAACACTTTTTAACATTAAACCTCTCATTAGCTAAACATTTCATATGGAATAAACTAAAAAAATACACTGTAAAGAAGTTGAGTTGCTAAAAGAAAAAAATATTATTGGAGGAACTTTTATAATAAAAAACTTCTTATTTGTTTGCTGTATTTTTGTATTTAGTTTTGAGTGAAACTAGTTTCTAAACCACATTTATTTCAGCATACTTCAAATATCACACTGTAAAAAACAATTTGTTGAGTCAACTTCAAATAATTTGTTACCTGGCTGCCTTTAAAATTTTAAGTTTAGTCAACTCAAAATGTTAAGTTGTACTAAGTGACAACTTTTATATTTGAATTGCTTCAACTTAAAAATTTTAAGGCAGCTGGGTAACAAACCAAATTCTTAGTCATTTTTAGCAGGGTAACAAATCGGACACAATCGGACCCCCAATCCTCCAGACTCGGTGGAGATGTGTCATGAAGAGAGACTGACCTGTTCTCAGTGTTCGTAAACATCTCTGAGACACGACTGGACACGCCTGCGCTCCTGCTTCTCAGGCCAGCGAGACGCCGCACTGTATCTAGGAATCTGCCGGCTCGCTCGCGGGTAAATAAGGACTTCTGGTAAATCAGCAGCGGGTAAATGCGGGCTTCTTCGAGTGACCCGACTGAAGGTCAGCGAGCACCAAACAGAAACTGTCTTTCTAGCAGGATATGATGAATAAGACATGCGAGCTCCGAATAGTCAGATAATGTCGCACGTACGCGCATGCATAGCCAGTAAGTAACTGCGATGCACGGCTGAAAAATTGATGAGCGCTACGGTGTGCCAGCGCTGGCGCGATTATTTATTCAGCAGATGCTGTGAGTGCTTGTCACTATACCAGCAGGTTTACCTACATCTAACCTTTCAGAGGCGCAGTCCGATCCAAACGTGTATTTAGGGCTCCAGCGCCTCATCAGCTCTCATTATTTCAGCAGACACGCCGCTGACGGGGCAGCTGCTCCCCAAAGATGGCCTGAACCCACGGTTCCTCAACTGTCACTGTCTATTACAGGCCTGGAGTCAGAAGTGTTTGACTTATTCATGGCCTGATGCAGTTCTGCCGCCCGCATACGCCCATCTGCTCCGGAGCAGGCCAAACTACTCCATTTCCCTTCCCTTCCCTAAAATGTGTGCCTCTCTTTTATGGAACTTACGTAATATATCTTAACATGCTTTCATTCTTAATTCAAATGTTTAAATGTTTAAAAATTTCATTTTAATTACCTATTAAAAGGGATAGTTCACCCAAAAATGAAAATGACCCCATGATTTTGCCTCAAGCCATCTAAGGTGTATATGACTGCTTTCTTTCGGACGAATTATATTAAAAAATGTCCTGGCTCTTCCGAGCTTTATTATTGCAGTGAATGGGTGTTGACATTTTGAAGCAAAATAAAGTGCATCCATCCATCATAAAAATGCTCTGCACGGCTCCAGGGTTCTAATAAAGGTGTCAGAAAAATATCTATATTTAAGACTTTATATACCGTAATCTCTAGCTTCCACTAACTGTTGTTAGTTACGTTCCAGCTATGATATGTTCTTACCAATATCCAGTGATACTAAATGTAACCAATGTTGTTGTAATTTCTGCCACATCTGAAATAGGTCATGCCATTGAAATGTGCTAGAAAAATTGCACGCTTTCAAGGACATACATTTAATACTTGTGTGGAGAAGGAACAAATAAGCAGCTGAAGTGTTTCAAACATACAGTACAGTTGAATGATTGAGTTTACCCTCTTTAACCTTATGTTTGTTCTGCAGTTTTGTGTTCATCTGCTTCTCCCATTTGCTCTTTTTACATTGACTATCACTCTATATCGACTAATACAATCAGATATAACTGCACCTTCTCAAATAATTATTACAATATGTACTGATAAACATATAACAAATATAGTGAATTAAGATACAAACTCCATCATAACACACAGTGTTTCCATCTAACGTGTATTTTGAGCTGCAGCTCGTCATATTAATGGAGTGTTTCACTAGTTAGCAGTAAACCGGTTACCTCACCTCAATATTGAGTAAATCTGTATCGGATGTTATCATCGGAATATACTTTTTCAGTTGATTCAGTTAATGTCATAAAACTAGCAAGCTAAGCCAGTAGTAGTACTGACAGTGTCGCGTAAACATGGCAAAAGACGCGAAAAGAAAAACACACAAACCGAATCAATTGAGTGAGTCATTTACGCTGGAACCGCTCCGATTGATTCAAACTCGTGACTTCAATCATTCAGTTCAAGAGCAATTCACGAGCGAAAAACAGATCAACGCAGCCATGTTTGAATTTCAACATCGCTTGTAATGATTTTAAAAAGCACTTATAGTGATGGGTGAAACGGAGCTTTTCGAAAATTCAGAAGGCGGATTGCGAATCATTTGATTCAGATCATTTGATTTAGATCGGGACATTCGAGCGTGTTCGCGAATCATTTGATTTAGATCAGAACTTCGGAGCAAGTTCGGGAATCATTTGATTCAGATCGGGACTTTCGAGCGGGTTCGCGAATCATTTGATTCAGATCGGGACTTTCGAGCGGGTTCGCGAATCATTTGATTCAGATCGGGACTTTCAAAAAGGTTCGCGAATCATATGATTCAGATCGGGACTTTCAAAAAGGTTCGCGAATCATTTGACTTCATGAACTACTTTACTTCTAAGATCGATACAATTAGAGACAAAATTGTCACCATGCAGCCGTCAATTACAGTGTCACATCAGATAGTGCGCTATAGATTTCCTGGGGAACAATTCCACTCATTCTCTACTATAGGTCAGGAAGAATTGTATAAACTTGTTAAATCATCTAAACCAACAACTTGTATGCTAGACCCTATTCCATCTAGGCTACTAAAAGACTTGCTTCCAGATCTCCTAGATCCTCTGCTAAATATTATTAATTCATCACTGTCATTAGGATATGTCCCCAAAACCTTCAAACTGGCTGCTATTAAGCCTCTAATTAAAAAACCACAACTTGACCCCAACGAATTGACTAATTACAGACCTATCTCGAATCTCCCATTTCTATCAAAGATATTAGAAAAGGTTGTATCCTCACAATTATCTTCCTTCCTACAGAAATATGATATCTGTGAGGATTTTCAGTCAGGTTTTAGACCATACCATAGTACTGAGACTGCTCTTATTAGAGTTACAAATGATCTACTCTTGTCATCTGATCGTGGTTGTATCTCTCTGTTAGTGCTACTGGATCTTAGTGCTGCGTTTGATACTGTTGACCACAACATTCTCTTGAATAGACTTGAGAATTATGTTGGCATTAGTGGTAGTGCATTGGCATGGTTCAAATCGTACCTATCTGACCGCCATCAATTCGTGGTAGTAAATGAAAAGGTATCATATCGATCACAAGTGCAGTATGGAGTACCGCAAGGCTCAGTACTAGGGCCATTACTCTTTACACTTTACATGTTACCCCTGGGTGATATCATCAGGAAATATGGTGTTAGCTTTCACTGCTACGCTGATGATACCCAGCTCTATATTTCTTCGCGGCCCGGCGAAACGTACCAATTTGAAAAACTAATGGATTGTGTAGTTGAGTTAAAAAATTGGATGACAAGTAATTTCTTACTGCTAAATTCTGAAAAAACAGAGGTGTTAATTATTGGGCCTAAAACCTCAGCGTGTAATAACCTACAACACTGTCTAATACTGGATGGCTGCTCTGTCAATTCTTCGTCATCAGTTAGGAACCTAGGTGTGCTATTTGATGGTAATCTTTCCTTTGAAAACCACATCTCTAGTATTTGCAAAACTGCATTTTTCCATCTCAAAAATATATCTAAACTACGACCTATGCTATCAATGTCAAATGCTGAAACATTAATTCATGCATTTATGACCTCACGGTTAGATTATTGTAATGCTTTATTGGGTGGTTGTTCTGCCCGCTTAATAAACAAACTCCAGCTGGTCCAAAATGCAGCAGCTAGAGTTCTTACTAGAACCAAAAAGTATGATCATATTAGCCCGGTTCTGTCTACACTGCACTGGCTCCCTATTAAACATCGTATAGATTTTAAAATCTTGCTAATTACTTACAAAGCCCTTAATGGTTTAGCTCCTCAGTACCTGAGCGAGCTCCTATCACATTATAGTCCCTCACGTCCGCTGCGTTCTCAAAACTCTGGCAATTTGATAATACCTAGAATATCAAAATCAACCGCGGGCGGGAGATCATTTTCTTATCTAGCGCCCAAACTCTGGAACAATCTACCCTACAATGTTCGGGACGCAGACACACTCTGTCAGTTTAAATCTAGATTAAAGACCCATCTCTTTAACCTTGCTTACACATAACACATCAACATATTCTTATAATTCAAATCCGTTAAAGGATTGTTAGGCTGCATTAATTAGGTCAACCGGAACCGGGAACACTTCCCATAACACCCGATGTACTCAGTGCATCGTCAGAAGAATGGCATCTACGCTAATATTAGTCTGTTTCTCTCTTATCCCGAGGTCACATTAACCACCAGATCCAGTCCGTATCCAGATCAGATGGTCACTGCAGTCCCCCGGATCCAGTCCGAACCCAGCCCAGATGGTGGATCAGCACCTAGTGACGACCTCTACAGCCCTGAATGTCATCGGAGTCCACATCAACTAGATGAGCCCCAGAGACGGATCCACAGTGAAGACCTCGTCACCTAGACGGCTGTCGGCACAAGACCACGGGACCTTTGGCCAGAGGAGAACTGGCCCCCCGACTGAGCCTGGTTTCTCCCAAGGTTTTTTTCTCCATTTGTCACCGATGGAGTTTTGGTTCCTTGCCGCTGTCGCCTCTGGCTTGCTTAGTTGGGGACACTTTCTCTCAACACAATATTGCATTTTATTTTATTGTTTTTGATTAACTACCTTTACCTAAAATGTGAGTGTTTACTGTTGCCTTTGGCATTGTTGATGTACTGTTTCCTATCTAATACTGTACAGCCGCCTTGTCACAATTCTGTATTGTTAAAGGCGGTATATAAATAAAGGTGACTTGACTTGACTTGACTTGATTTGATTCAGATCGGGACTTTCAAACGGGTTCGCGAATCATTTGATTCAGATCGGGACTTTCAAAAAGGTTCGCGAATCATTTGATTCAGATCGGGACTTTCGAGCGTGTTCGCGAATCATTTGATTTAGATCAGAACTTCGGAGCGGGTTCGGGAATCATTTGATTCAGATCGGGACTTTCGAGCGGGTTCGCGAATCATTTGATTCAGATCGGGACTTTCAAAAAGGTTCGCGAATCATTTGGTTCAGATCGGGACTTTCAAACGGGTTCGCGAATCATTTGATTCAGATCGGGACTTTCAAAAAGGTTCGCGAATCATTTGATTCAGATCGGGACTTTCGAGCGTGTTCGCGAATCATTTGATTTAGATCAGAACTTCGGAGCGGGTTCGGGAATCATTTGATTCAGATCGGGACTTTCGAGCGGGTTCGCGAATCATTTGATTCAGATCGGGACTTTCGAGCGGGTTCGCGAATCATTTGATTCAGATCGGGACTTTCAAAAAGGTTCGCGAATCATTTGGTTCAGATCGGGACTTTCAAACGGGTTCGCGAATCATTTGATTCAGATCGGGACTTTCAAACGGGTTCGGAATCATTTGATTCAGATCGGGACTTTCAAAAAGGTTCGCGAATCATTTGATTCAGATTGGGACTTTCGAGCGTGTTCGCGAATCATTTGATTTAGATCAGAACTTCGGAGCGGGTTCGGGAATCATTTGATTCAGATCGGGACTTTCGAGCGGGTTCGCGAATCATTTGATTCAGATCGGGACTTTCGAGCGGGTTTGAGAATCATTTGATTTAGATCAGAACTTCGGAGCGGGTTCGCGAATCATTTGATTCAGATCGGGACTTTCAAAAAGGTTCGCGAATCATTTGGTTCAGATCGGGACTTTCAAACGGGTTCGCGAATCATTTGATTCAGATCGGGACTTTCAAACGGGTTCGGAATCATTTGATTCAGATCGGGACTTTCAAAAAGGTTCGCGAATCATTTGATTCAGATTGGGACTTTCGAGCGTGTTCGCGAATCATTTGATTCAGATCGGGACTTTCGAGCGGGTTCGCGAATCATTTGATTTAGATCAGAACTTCGGAGCGGGTTCGCGAATCATTTGATTCAGATCGGGACTTTCAAAAAGGTTCGCGAATCATTTGGTTCAGATCAGAACTTCGGAGCGGGTTCGCGAATCATTTGATTCAGATCGGGACTTTCAAAAAGGTTCGCGAATCATTTGATTCAGATCAGAACTTCGGAGCGGGTTCGCGAATCATTTGATTCAGATCGGGACTTTCAAAAAGGTTCGCGAATCATTTGATTTAGATCAGAACTTCGGAGCGGGTTCGCGAATCATTTGATTCAGATCGGGACTTTCAAAAAGGTTCGCGAATCATTTGATTCAGATCAGAACTTCGGAGCGGGTTCGGGAATCATTTGATTCAGATCGGGACTTTCGAGCGGGTTCGCGAATCATTTGATACAGATCGGGACTTTCGAGCGGGTTTGAGAATCATTTGATTTAGATCAGAACTTCGGAGCGGGTTCGCGAATCATTTGGTTCAGATCGGGACTTTCAAACGGGTTCGCGAATCATTTGATTCAGATCGGGACTTTCAAAAAGGTTCGCGAATCATTTGATTCAGATCGGGACTTTCGAGCGTGTTCGCGAATCATTTGATTTAGATCAGAACTTCGGAGCGGGTTCGCGATTCATTTGATTCAGATCGGGACTTTCGAGCGCGATCATTTGATCAGAATCGGCGGGTTCGCGAATCATTTGATTCAGATCGGGACTTTCGAGCGGGTTCGCGAATCATTTGATTCAGATCGGGACTTTCGAGCGGGTTCACGAATCATTTGATTCAGATCGGGACTTTCGAGCGTGTTCGCGAATCATTTGATTTAGATCAGAACTTCGGAGCGGGTTCGCGAATCATTTGATTCAGATCGGGACTTTCGAGCGGGTTCGCGAATCATTTGATTTTTTTTTTTTTTTTTTTTTTTTTTAATTAAACATTACAGATATCCAAAACATCAAGACAGTACAATTACAGACAAAATAAAATTAAGAAAAACATACAAAAAAAAACAACAAAAAAAAAAAACAACAACAACATGAATATACAGACTTGTTGCCAGGGTAACAAACAAAGAAAAAAAAAAACGGAGTAATAATGTAATAAATGTAATAAAATTACATCTTAAGATGGCACAAAGAATGAATACAGAGATACAGTTTTCATAGCTTTCAAATTAGCAGAACTTTGGATAGTTTCTACATACTTATCCAAGTCCACTTTGAACAAAGAAAAAAGAGGTTTAGAGCCAGTAAACTTTTGTTTATGAATGTGAAATTTAGCTAACAGAAAACACAAATTAATTATGTAATATTTCCCTGTATTCTCTTTAGAATATTCAAATAATCCAAACAAAACATCTTTAAAACAAAATGAGAAGTCACTTACAAAATAAGATTGGATAAACACCAAAAGATCCGACCGAAATTTCTCCGTGTGGGTGCATTGCCAAAACAAATGAATGAGTCTTCTTCAGAAGAATGACAAAAACTGCAGTTCACTTCAATGTCAGGCTTATATTTCCTAAGAAAGACTTTAGTCGGGTAACATTTGCGAATCAGTTTAAATGTCAGTTCTTTTACTATATTGGTAAGCTGATACTTATAAGGCAAGGTCCATACTTTTTCCCAAGGTATATTCTCCACAGTATTATTCCAATGTGGTATTACGTAGGGAATTGTTGTTATCTCAGCCTGGAAGAGAGCTCTGATTTTATAGTTATTTTTCTGACGATCTGCAGAAAAGCAAACACCTCCAATCATTGTGTCAGTTACATTCAGAGAGTAAGAACACGGCCATGGAAATGTAGTACCTTGCAACAGAAAAGACACACCAGAGGGAATGACATTGAAAACAATCACATATTCATCAGCAGATACAGGAATATTATATTTCTGTAAAAAATCTGAATAATTATAAAGTCTGCCTTGTGAGTTAAAAAGCTGTCCAACTAAAAGAAGGTCGTTTTCAAACCAATCCTTGAAGAAAAGTGATTTATTCTTGTAAAGAATATCCTTATTGTTCCATAAGTAATATTTGTGCGGAGAGAAGTTGTGTTTGTATATGAGGGATCAGGCCAAGAACATCTGCTTATGGAAATTAGAAAGTTTGATAGGGATTTTTGAGACATTATAATTACAGAGTAAAAGAAAATTCAGGCCACCAACTTTAGAGAAAATATAATTGGGGATAATATTCCAAAGGGAAGAGGGATTTTTAAGGAAATTCTTGAGCCAGTTAATTTTAAAAGTGTTGTTTAAGGTAGCAAAATCTAAAAAATCCAGTCCCCCTTGTTTTATTGGATTCATTATTACTGATTTCCTGATATAATGAGCTTTATTTTTCCAAACAAAGTTGTTTAACATGCTGTCAACTTTTTTAATGTTCCTTTATCAACCTCTAAGGAAAGAGCAGCATAAGTCAGTCGAGACAATCCTTCAGCTTTAGAGAGTAAAATTCTTCCTCTTATTGATAAATCTCTCTGCAGCCACATATTGAGTTTTCTTTGTGTTTTCACTATTAAAGGGTCAAAATTTAGTTTACATCTTGTTTTTTGGTCTTTATTAATGACAATACCTAAGTATGTAACTTGATTTTTCACAGGGATGTTACATATAGAGGGAATTTCACAGCGTTTAATTGACATTAACTCACATTTGTTGATGTTTAGACAGAGACCTGAAGCTCTGGAAAAGGACTCGATCAATTGCAAAGCTACAGGGATTTGGGAAGCGTCATTCAGAAACAGAGTAGTGTCGTCAGCCAGCTGACTAATTAGAATTTGTCTATCATCAATTGAAATACCTTGTAAGTTATTATTGGAAATATGCAGGGCTAAAAATTGAGAGGCAAGTAAGAATAAATATGGAGATATAGGACAGCCTTGTCTTACTCCACGTGACAAACTGAATCTTGGTGAGGTGCCAAATTTTAATTTAATAGCGCTATTATTATTTTTATATAGTGTTCTGATGGCTCTACAAAAGTGATCTCCAAACCCAAATTTGGCAAGAGCTTGAAATATGAACTTATGTTCAAGTGAATCAAAGGCTTTGTAGAAGTCTAAGAAAAGCATAAAACTGTCATTAGGGACGAGATCCTCGTAATCTAACAGATCTAAGACTAATCTTATATTATTCGTAATGTGACGTTTTTCCATAAAACCTGATTGTGATTCGTCAATAATAACGCTAAGGACATCTTTCATTCTTTGTGCTAAAACTAAAGCTAAAACTTTATAATCGTTATTTAATAGGGGGATAGGCCTCCAATTTTCTAGACATTCTCGATCTTTATTGGGTTTGGGTATCAGAGTAATGACTCCTTGTGTCATGGTTGGTGGAAGTGCTTCCAGTTCAAGACTTTCGACTTTCGAGCGTGTTCGCGAATCATTTGATTCAGATCGGGACATTCGAGCGGGTTTGAGAATCATTTGATTCAGATCGGGACTTTCGAGCGGGTTCACGAACCATTTGATTCAGATCGGGACATTCGAGCGGGTTTGAGAATCATTTGATTCAGATCGGGACTTTCGAGCGGGTTCACGAATCATTTGATTTAGATCAGAACTTCGGAGCGGGTTTGCGAATCATTTGATTCAGATCGGGACTTTCGAGCGGGTTCGCGAATCATTTGATTCAGATCGGGACTTTCGAGCGGGTTCGCGAATCATTTGATTCAGATCGGGACATTCGAGCGGGTTTGAGAATCATTTGATTCAGATCGGGACTTTCGAGCGGGTTCACGAATCATTTGATTTAGATCAGAACTTCGGAGCGGGTTCGCGAATCATTTGATTCAGATCGGGACTTTCGAGCGGGTTCGCGAATCATTTGATTCAGATCGGGACTTTCGAGCGGGTTCACGAATCATTTGATTCAGATCGGGACATTCGAGCGGGTTTGAGAATCATTTGATTCAGATCGGGACTTTCGAGCGGGTTCACGAATCATTTGATTTAGATCAGAACTTCGGAGCGGGTTCGCGAATCATTTGATTCAGATCGGGACTTTCGAGCGGGTTCGCGAATCATTTGATTCAGATCGGGACTTTCGAGCGGGTTCACGAATCATTTGATTCAGATCGGGACTTTCGAGCGGGTTTGAGAATCATTTGATTCAGATCGGGACCTTCGAGCGGGTTTGAGAATCATTTGATTCAGATCGGGACTTTCGAGCGGGTTCGCGAATCATATGATTCAGATCAGAACTTCGGAGCGGGTTCGCGAATCATTTGATTCAGATCGGGACTTTCGAGCGGGTTCGCGAATCATTTGATTCAGATCGGGACATTCGAGCGGGTTTGAGAATCATTTGATTCAGATCGGGACTTTCGAGCGGGTTCACGAATCATTTGATTCAGATCAGAACTTCGGAGCGGGTTCGCGAATCATTTGATTCAGATCGGGACTTTCGAGCGGGTTCGCGAATCATTTGATTCAGATCGGGACTTTCGAGCGGGTTCGCGAATCATTTGATTCAGATCGGGACTTTCGAGCGGGTTTGAGAATCATTTGATTCAGATCGGGACTTTCGAGCGGGTTCGCGAATCATATGATTCAGATCAGAACTTCGGAGCGGGTTCGCGAATCATTTGATTCAGATCGGGACTTTGAAGCGCTTATTCGCAAATCATTTTTTTAAACAGTGCAAAACATCATTAAGGCTATACAGTTATATATATATATAATTATAAAATTATAATTTATTTAAAAAAAAAAAGCTTTTATATTGCTGCGGGGTCGCGTCAGGTAGCTCCGCCCACCCCAAAAGCTAATTGGACCCAAAGTACCGCTACTCATGAATATTTGATCATAAACATGGACGTGGATTGACGGATCCTGTCAGGTAGAAAACATCGGATGTTGTATGACAGTTCTCTCAAATTCCACACTGACATCTGTAGAGAACACGGACCTGCTGTCTGAAGAAGTCATGAAAATACCGTTCAGGTACGTGTTCTTTAGTTTTACGCGCTTCACATCGCAATCATCGCGCCCGTTTTCGCGGTCAGCGCGGACTTTTTGTAAACAAACGAATTACCTGTTGCTGGATGAAATCATACGTATGATCCAGTAAATGTAATAAAATCTCAGAGCACTGTTGGCTTTAGTTTAAGCATCTGACGGATCTAATAAATCAGGATGATTCGGTGGCCAGTGGAAAAGCTGAAAGAGAATATATAATTATTATTATTCTGTAATGTTTCACTGCTGTTCCACTGAGTTTGTCTGTGTTTGAGAATCCGCCAGTACTGAACTGCGGATCATTAGTTTATAAAGCTGCGCGGAAATGCCAACATAAACACTTCTGTGAATATCAAATATCACAGGAATCTGTTGCCTGGATGCAAATAAAGCACTCAGACGCGCAGTTACGTGGATTAAATAGCACACAATGAGATGCTGAGAGATTCGATTGTTCTCCTGTCAGATTGAAGCATAACATCAGCAGTCACTATGACAATGTCAGACAATATCTGTAGTTCGTGTTTACATCTCTCTGTAGAAGTTCCTCATGCAACCTCCATTTGAACCATTTCCCTGCACCTGATTAAATTAGATTGTTTAGCTTTTTAGTGCATGAAAGCGAACCCAAACAGCAGAAGCAGTTTCACCACATCATGTCAAAGGTAGAATGTTTATGTGCTTCAGGTTTAGTCTTCATTTTTACGCTTGATATGGTATCTCGTGATTCAGGCTTTGTAAAATGAACTGTCATTATGTAAGCAGCGCTACACCCTCTAATTACTGGATGTAGATATATGTGGCCTGACTGACAGAGTAATGATGCAGTACAGTAACACAGCGCTGTAGCATATAAACACAGCGTGCAACACATCATTATATAGAGCTGTGGGCCTGCGAGCCTCTGCTTCACCCAGCCTTTCGTGATTCAGATGCAGTGAAACGTTTGAGCGAATGGAAGTGTGGATGTGTGTGAATGGAGGTTTGTTTCAGGGGTCACAGTGTGCTGGATGATGACGGGACCACCGGAGCGCTGATTCTCACACACAAAGAGCGTGAGGCCCCGAGCGTCTCGCTTCATCTCCCCCCGCCTCTCTCTCTCTCTCTCTCTCTCTCTCTCTCCCTCTCTCTCACACACACACAATTCAATTTCAATGTAGGTTACTTCGTTAGTATGATAATAGTATAATATGATTTTAGTCACCTTTTTATTTTCATTTTCTTTTAATGGAAGCAATATGCAATATATATTAAAGATTATAATATGAATAGTCCATCAATGTGCACATCTGTATTTGTGTATATTGATTCAAAATTGGTATAGGTTAATACGTAGGCTATAAAATATGAATATTTCACCAATACACATAATTTTAATGGTATATAATAATGCAATATTAGTATATAATATATAGGTTTTATAACAAGAATGTTTCATTTATATTTCAACTTGTGTATATAGATGCATTATTACTATATAATATATAAGGCTACAAGACATGAATATTCCATTAACATGCACAATTCTAATTATGTACATTGATGCAATATTAGTATGTGATATATCAAAATATAGGTAAAATATATGAATATTCCATCAATGTAGATAATTTTATTTTGTTCTTTGATATTACTATATATTAACATATAGCCTATAAGATAAGAATATTCCACACAATTTTAATTGTGTATATTGATGCAATCTTAATAGTATATTATTATGAAGCCTGTAAGATATGAATAATATCATTTTAATATGCTGATTTGCTGCTCAAATCAGGATTCTTTAATGAATAGAAAGATCGAAAGATCAGCATTTATCTGAAATAGAAAGCTTTTGTGACATTATACACTATACCAGTCAGTATAATCTTGTGTGTGTAATAAAAATTATAGAAATATTATTTTTATGTAGCGAGGATGCTTTAAATTGATCAAACGTGATGATAAAGACATTCATAATGTTACAAAAGATTTCTATTTCAGATAAATGCTGTCCTTCTGAACTTTATATTCATAAAAAAACCCTGAAAATTCTACTCAGCTGTAATAATAATAATAAATGTTTTTTTTCTGTGCAGTAAATCAGAATATTAGAATGATTTGTGAAGGATCATGTGACTGGAGTAATGATGCTAAAAATTCAGCTTTGAAATCTCAGGGATAATAAAAATTATATATATTTAAATATTCCAAAACAATCATTTTAAACAGTACAAATATTTCAAAATTGTACTGTTTTTGCTGTAGTTTTAATCAAATAAATCATCTGCCTGTCCAAAAACGTTTGACTGGTAGTGTATATTGATGCTAATGCAATATTAGTATATTATATATTAATATAGGCGTCATTTTTATTTTATATATTGATGCAATATTAGTATACAGTGTATTATAATACATAGACTGTATCATATGAATATTCCAACACAGTTTTAGTTGTGTATATGGAATATTGATATGTATTAATACATAATAATATATTGGGAATAAGATAAGAATATGACATTAATATGCACGCTTCTTCTGTGTGATGATGCAATGTTAATTTGCAGGTTCTAAAATATTAATATTCCATTAAAAAGCACAATTATGTGTATAATAATGCAAAAAAATAAATAAATCAAGCAAAGGAAAAATAAAAATGTGATTAGAGAAAATGAATAACATAAAAGGTGCTTGTAGTTGCTAATAGAAACAACAGAATGAGTTTCAGCTCTATTCTGAGTGAACTCCACGTGTTTGTGTTGCGTTAATTATGAAGTAAACACACACACACACACACACACACACACAGTGTGACAGTGCTGCTGAAGATGCGCGTCTGACAGCAGCTCCGATGAAACAAAAGCTCTGAGGTCTGAGGCTCCTCCCTGCGTGTGTGTGTGTGTGTGTGACAGCTGCTGTGTGTGTGTGAGCTGAGCTCAGTAAAGCTTCATCTCTAATAGGATGAGCAGCCGCTCGCGCGTGTAGCTGAATGCGCCGCTCATTGTTCGTTTCGCCGTTTCTCTGGTGTTTCCGCGGATCGATCGATCGGTGATCGGGATTTCTCATGGATCTATCGATGTGAAGAAGGTGTCAAACGCGGTACGTACATGAGAATAGCGATTCAAGTTGAGCGCGAGCCGCTCTTCCATACGGACGCGCGCGCACGCACGCACGCACGCGCTCCGTTTACACTGTTTATTATGAAGATGATGATGATGATGTTGCGAATGTTACTGTTTCTTTCTGTTGCGCGTTACTTTGATCTCAGCCGCGGAGGGCTGGTGACGTCACTCCGCTAAACTTCTCTAATGCGCGCTTATAAACTCATTCATTAGCTCAGTGTGAGTGTTGAATATGAGGGTGTGACGGAGAACAAACAACATCTCCGTGTTTCACTTGATTAAATCATTAGAATCAACGGCTGAGATGGAAATAAATGTCATTGTAGCGTAATAATGTAGCGTGTGATTGCTGAGGTTTTGCGTGCGCTTCTGAACGCACAGATGAATATAAACACTCTCTGATGAGAATGATGCGATTCAGGCAATTGCTTCCGATGCATTAAGTTAGTATTGTTGTTATTATTGAGTGTTACTGTATGTCCCGTGTTTGTCACAGTAACAGGTTTAAGTCTCAGTCATATCAGACTCAGTGATACTCATGTGTTCAGTGATACTGACGAGCGTCAGTGTGAAACCTTATCTGGAGGTTTGTGAAGCCGGTGGCTCTCCTTTGACCCCGGAGGTCGTGTAGGGTGTGTCCGTGTCAGTGCTCTGCCCGTTTCTCCCACTTTATTCCTAAATGAACGCGATCCGACAGACTTGTGGAGCGGCGAGCGTCTGGCCGTAACAATAAAACGGCATCTGTTTGGGCAGGACGGCAGCGTTTAGTCCGTCTCAGCGGTGAGCGCTTTGGTTTGGAGGCTCAGAATAAAATAGTGTTTGTTAATCTCATTGTCTGCTGTTGGTTGAGTGTTTTTCTCCCTGTGAGATGGCAGGCGGCCACGCGTCCCGTCCGAGCCAAGATTCCACAACTATCGGCGCTCTGAATTCACATGGCTTTGTGTTGAGCTGGATTTCAGGTGTTTGATCTGAATCGGCGTCGTTCTGCCTCACCCGCCGTGCATCGGTGGCAGCGAATGACTGCGCTTTGGTCCTCTCTTCAGCTCATGTACTGTATAAACACTGGAGATGCCGTCTGAAGATCGGCTCCTTTTATGTTGATCTGCGTTGTAGTTATTGGGCGACTGATATGGATATTTTGATGACCGATGCCGATATCTTACAAAAGCATGGTGGCTGATAAAAAGCTGCTTTATATGATAACGCACACTGTTTAACTTAAAGATAGTAAAAACAAATGAACAACAGTTGCTGAAATTAAACGTACTAAATTTAACGTTTACTAAATGATATAAATTGGAAATGAATAAAAAATTCATTTTTTATTATTGTTAAAAAAAAAAAATCTGTAAAATAAAGATTTTCCCACTTCTGACATACTGTCCACACAGAAAAAAAATGATTGGCGAATGCTGATAATTAAAAAAAAAGTCCAAATATCAGTTAATATATCGGCAAGTCCAACCGCTAATTATAATTCATAGTACAATCATTTGTTTCTGATGGATCGCATGACTCTGTGATATTGATTTCTATGAAGAAAAAAACGGCATGGTTTTGCCCTGCATCGTCATCATTCACTCTGCATTTATTCAGATTTAACCCTCAAGCATCCTTCATATAGAAGCCTTTAATGTGTCCTTCACGGACAAATTTGGGCACGAAGGTCTCAGGTGTGATCCCAGTTTCTTTTAATGAATGTCATATCGCTGTCTTCAATTAAAAAAAAAGCTATCAATTTTTGTCTTTTTTTTGTGTTTTTTACAAATTTATTTACCTCTAAAAGTACCATATTTTTATGTAAAATATGGTTATTTTTATGTCATATTTAATATTTCTTATACATCAGTAAAAAAAAACATTCCTGTAAGTTCAGACAGACAAAACCTAAAGTTTTGGAAAAAAAAATAAAATAAAATAAATAAATTAAAGATTTTCCCACTTCTGACATACTGCCCATACAGAAAAAAAGATACAGAAAAATAATAATAATAAAAAAAAAAACCTGACCACTAATTATAAGTCACAGTACAATCATTTGTTTCTGATGGATCGCTATGATATGAATTCATTTTCTGTGATAAAACCATGCCGTGGTTTTGACCTGCATCCTTATCGTTCGTCCCTGCATTTATTCAGATTTAATCATGTTTCTGTTATTGCATGTTTTTTGTTAAGGTTAGCAATCAAGATGAGATGGCCGGGAGCGTGTGTTTCTTTTGTTCATGGTGCATTAAATAGATGATGTTTGTGAAAATGAGTGAATATGAAAGATTGAAAGCAAAATTAAATTGGTTTGATTTATCCCCTAAAATGAAACTGACAAATTTTCCTCATATTTTGATGATTACACTCTTAAAAATAAAGGTGCTTTAAAAGGTTCCTCACTGCGATGCCACAGAAGAACCATTTTTGCTTCCACAAAGAACCTTTCAGTCAAAGGTTGTTTAAAGAAGCATCTCTTTCTTACATTTTTATAATCTGAAACCTTCTTTCGCCACAAAGAACCTTTTGTGAAACAGAAAGGTTCTTCAGATGTTAAAGATTCTTTATGGAACCATTTAAACAAAAAAGGTTCTTTTATGGCATCGTGAAGCACCTTTATTTTTAAGAGTGTAAGATCTCACCATGCAACCGTTGCATTAATGTGCTCATTGTTTCTGCTTAAATGAACAAGTGACTTTAACTAACGGCATGAAATGTACATTTGTGTCATATGTGCGTGACTTTCAGTCAACAGTAACAGAAAATGATTGAATGAAGCATTTCTATAGCTCTTTTGTGATGCACCACTCTTAAACTGTAATGAAGAAACATTTATTTTCTGCGAAGCTGCTTTGAAACAGAATGCATTGTGAAAAGCGCTTGAATCGAAGCGCGCTGCTGTAACAAACAGGAGAAATGCCGTCAGCTGATAACGCAGTGAATTATGAGCTGAATTTAGTGGCACAAAGCGGCGTTTTGATGCGATTGTAACGAGGGCATCTGATGTGCTCTTCTGCACAAAGCCAATGAGAGCGCCATTGAGCGTGACTGATGGCTGTTTGTCACACCAGCGAGCGTCAATCGCGCCCGCGTGTATTTACATTTTCTCAGTGGAGGCCGGGATTCGCTCAGCCTGAATTATTGATGACGGCCAATGAATTGCACTCAATTATGTTAAAGCAGCGCAGCGTAAATCACAGGCTCAGAAATGCTGTCGATAACTCTCATCTATGATTCACATGATCATGTTTAATGCATGAGCCGGCTCTGGGTGGCCACATTACTGAGTAATTGGGACGTTTAAGTGGATTATTGTGCGTTTGAAGAAGGAAAATTCACATTTCTGACGTTTTACGTCAGAAAAAACAACATTGTCCAACTGTGCTTTGAGTTTTAGGTTTCATTGCAGACGCTCCTGTAAGAAACTACGAAAAAATCCCTCGTCTTCTGTCATTTCCATGATTGTAGATGGTTATTAACAGTTTCATTCTGATGATTCTCATGGAGAAATAAAGAGTGAAAGTGTGCATGCTGTTAGTCGTGTTTCACTAAAACATATGTGACCCTGGACCACAAAACCTGTCAGAAGTGTAAATTTCTTGAAATGGAGCTTTCCATTGATGTATGGTTTTTAGCAAAGGACAATATTTGGCTGAGATACAACTATTTGAAAATCTGGAATCTGAGGGTGCAAAAAAATCAAAATACTGAGAAAATCACCTTTAAAGTTGACCAAATAAAGTTCATAGTAATGCATATTACTAATCAAAAATTAAGTTTTGATATAATTATCTTGCGAAATTTACAAAATATCTTCATGGAGCACGATTTTTACTTAATATCCTAGTGATTTTTGGCATAAAAGGAAAATCGATAAATTTGACCCATACAATGTATTTTTGCAATGTAAGACTGGTTTTGTTCTCCAGGGTCGCATATTTAGTTCTATTTTACATTTTAATTACTTAAGCATTGTTTTCAGCATGAAAAAAGCCAAACAACAAACAATACAGTGCAACTCGTGTTGATAACAGTATGCAAACATTTACATTTAAAGTAATTGATGCTGCCATTTATCTGTTTATTAATGTGAAGCTGCTTTGAGACAAGCTGTACTGTAGGAAGTGCTAAAGAAATAAAAAATTAAAAAGCAGTGGTTTAAGGCCAAGTTTGTGAGCAGAAGCGCAGAAATCAATATCATTGTGCTCAATGAAGGAATATCAGCAAACTAAAATCTGAACTCTGTTCTTTCTCTTGTGTTGTTTGAGCGGGAAAGCAAATCTATAAGTGTTTGTCCTGTAAACACGAGTTTGATGACGACAAACTTCAGCTGGTGTCCTAATGAACCGCCTGTGATGAGCTGAATAATCACACAGTTTGTTTTTTCTGTGTGTGTGTGTGTGTGTGTGTGTGTTTTCTCACAGGTTCTTGGAGTTTGTGATGTGTGTGTGTGTGTGTGTGTGTGTGTGTGTGTGGTTTCCACATGCAGCGGTGAGAGAGAGAGAGAGAGAGAGAGGGACAGTGCATGTGTCTCGTCCCCAGGCCGGCGTTTGGCACTGCCTCTCTCATCTATTAATCATGGCGACTGCTTTCTTATTCCGTTGCCATAGTTTCAGGCTGAAACACTGTTGGTGTGTGTGTGTGTGTGTGTGTGTGTGAGGGGCCATGGGACGTTACAGACCAGCAGAGCCGCTTAAAGGGGCCAGGCAGGACAATAATGTACAGACACAGGCTGATAGTCTGATTAGTGCTCGTCACGCTCGTCCGGCATTTTAAGAATAAAAAAAAAATT
This sequence comes from Cirrhinus mrigala, assembly GCA_036247105.1. Classification (NCBI taxonomy): domain Eukaryota; kingdom Metazoa; phylum Chordata; class Actinopteri; order Cypriniformes; family Cyprinidae; genus Cirrhinus; species Cirrhinus mrigala. The sequence continues at coordinate 38,221,973 of CM070014.1, forward strand.
GAGAAGGGACTGATAATTTTCTGCCAGATCTGCTAAGCTTACAGACACATTAATTTTCTTTAACCCTTGTATTATGTTGTGGGTTGTAGGAGATACTGGTTAACGATATTTCGTTTGAGGAATTTTGTGACAGTTTCTTTTTAGGGTTGAATGTAAATATTTTGAATAGTTCATGTTTTTTGAAAAAGAACTGTTTAAAAACAATTGTTAAATAACATTTCTTTAATCATATGTGAGCCTGGACCATAAAACCAGTCTTAAGTATCACGGGTATATTTGTAGCAATAGCCAAAAATACATTGCATGGATCAAAGATTTTTCTTTTATGCCAAAAAACATTATGATATTAAGATCATGTTCCATGAAGATATTTTGTAAATTTCCTACCGTAAATATATCAAAACTTAATTTTTGATTAGTAATATGCATCGCTAAAAACTTCATTTGGACAACTTTAAAGGTGATTTTGTCAATATTTCCATTTTTTTTGCACCCTCAGATTCCAGATTTAATAGTTGTATCTCGACCAAATATTGTCCTATCCTAACAAACCATACAGCAATGGAAAGCTTATTTATTCAGCTTATAAAATCTCAATGTCATCCCTTATGACTGGTTTTGTCCTGGGTCACATATGTTCTCATGTTTTTTTTGTTTTGTTTTTTTTTTCAAAATTCGTACGCAGAATTTGAACATAATACAAGAGTTAACGCTAAAACTAGCACAGTGCATGATTAAAAATACAGGTAAAACACCTGTAAACAATCCCCTGTGAAAAAAGCAGTAAATTCCTTTATATTTGACCGTGTTTTACAGACATTTCTGAGAGTGTTTAGGATCATTTTAACCACTGGACAAGCATGTTTACGCTTCTTTACTCTGGATTCTGTAATTGTCATCAGGCTCTTTTCTTGTTTTGAAGTGATGGTTCACTAAAAAAGATAATTCTGTTATCATGTACTCTCCTTCATGTCTTCATAGTGGAGCACAAAAGAAGATATTTTGAAGAACTTTGGAAAGCAAACATTGACTCATATGATATGGATAAAAAACATGGGGACATTCTTCAAGATATCTTCTTTTATACAAGTTGGCACAACATGAGGGCGAGTAAATGAAGATTTTAGCGTTGCTCGGAGCTCTTCACCTCGCTCTTCTTCTCGCGGTTATTTTTAGGGAGACAGACGCTTTAATCATGAGATATTCTCCTGAGCCTCGACTCTCTGAATGGAGACGTTTGTCATTCCGCTGTGATTTACTGACCTGAGCTTCTGAACTACAAACACATGAAATGGTCTGAAGCGAATCTGTGTCTTTGAAGTTCATGAGATCATCTCTGAGGAGCAGGTGGAGCTTCAGCGAGCGGCTGTAAATTAAAACATCATCCGCATAACATCTACAAGTGCTTTGAAGCACAGAATTCAGAGTCTTACGAGCACAGATTCTAGATAATCTAGAGTTAAAGGAACCTTCTCAAAACATTAACACAAAAAACATAACTTATACATTGTTTGTGGAATGTTCAGTTGAGTTTTTTTAAATGTTACTATTTGTTAAAATATACTTTTGAGATCAGTGTTGGGGAAAGTTACTTTTAAAAGTAATGCATTACAATATTGCGCCACTCCCTAAAAAGTAACTAATTACGTTACTTAGTTACTTTTTATGGAAAGTAATGCCTTACGTTACTTTTTAAATCTAGGCAGGGCTTGCTTGTTTGTTTTTAATATAAAAAGTACTATTTTTGGCAAATGTAAAAGCCCTTTCACACCAAAAGCCTCAGGATGAAGGAAGTTCAGCAATAAAAAAAATTAGAACATGTTAGTTTATCTCAAGTAATTTTTGCTTATTAGTATGGTTAAATTGGATCATCGAAGGTCAGCAGCAAAGACACTGGTTAATAAAATGGGAATAAATACATATAGGATATTTGTATTACTTACATAATTATTGCAGATTTGCATCATATTCTGAGTTGCATTTCACTGTTGTTATTCATTTTGAGGAAATTGAATCTGTTTTTTGTAAGTGAGATGAATTAACGCATGTTCACATTTATTCTAGAACTAAAGTAACTTCTGATTTCTCTCAACATGGGAACAGGAGAGCTTTCAATCAGCAAATGGGGAAAAAAGTAACTGACGTTACTTATTTTGAAAAAAAGTAACTTGTTACTTTACTAGTAACTTGAAATAAGTAATCTGATCACGTACACGGTTGAGAACATTCAAAAGTAACATTCCCATATTGTTTTCAAAATTATAAAATGAATTAACCCCTAATGTTTGTATAACCCAGAACATCTTTTTAATGTTTTCTTAGAACACATTTCTGTTGACTGGGTATCATGCTCATCAGGCAGATCCTCATCTGAAAGGGTTTTATCGGTGGATTAGCGGCCGGCGTCTCACTGCTCATAATCTCAGTGATTTGTTTGCGTATGTTTTGTTATTCTTGTTGGCTTTGTGATGAAGCCTTTCCTGCCGTTCCTCGAGCGTGTAAACACACGGCGGCAGTGATTGAGACTCAGCAAACGCTCACAATGCCGCTCCTGTGCGCACATTCATTCCACATGCAAGGAACAAATTGCATCCATGTGGCGACGCACGCCCGCTCGTATACGAGCGCGACCACAAGGCTCCCAGTGTTGGGCTCGGACCCGTCCGTCAGGAGCGACACGGGAGCACTTATCACCTCTCCGAGTCGCCGGTGGCGTTTCCTTCCTCTGCCAAAAGAGGAAAGGGGGCAGATCTGTTACACATGTGCCTCCCATGAGCCCTTTCATCACAGACGTCTCTGTGTGCTGCTGTTTCTACCTCACAGTCGTCTGTTCTTCGTCAGAGCGGCAGCTGTTTATTCCTCGTGATGATTCAGTGCTTTGCGGCACGCTGAAAGACTCCAGCGATCTGCCGAACGGTAGCTGCTGGTTTCAGCTTGTAGAATTTCACAAACCCACCGCATCTCCATTTCAACTTGATAAGAGAAACGGCGTCGTCAGCAAACAGCCGGTCGTCCATCTTGTGTTGTTGCGGGCCGCGTCGCACGGCTAATTTAAGGGTTGCTGCAACAGTCTCCACATATACGCCAACAACTGACCTAGATATGGAGCGGGACGGAGCACCTGCGTTTGATCGCCCGCCGCGCTCGTCCGCGGCCCGTCTGAATACGAGCTAAAACAAACAGCGCTTCGTGTCTCTGGAATGCGAGCGACACAATGCCTTCATTCATGGCTGCGTTACTCAAGAATGGTTTGGACAAGCGTGTCAGTTGTTTGTAAATGGACACAGTGGATGTTGTGCTGCAGGGTTCACGTCATGTCACTGAGTTTGCTCTTTTATACCCACACAAGCATTGCTTTAATTAGTCAACTTGATTTTACGTTGCAGAACGAGGCATCTGTTTCTGATCTCAGCATCAACCGTTAAAAGTCGGCATGAAATGAACCTGTCTGTGTTCTAAATGCACATTATTGATTTAATTATGAAAGGTTGATCCATGCATGCTCCAGTTTTTCAAAATGCTGACCTTGGTGTCATAACTACATCTTTGATCATTTAGAGCTCGTAAGCCTCAAGTTCATGCTCATCTACATACACATTTGAGAGCCACGCCCACATCTCAACATCCAATCAACAACCGATGCATGAACCAAGTCCCACCCTACATTTGTTCCTAGTCGATAATCTGTTAAATTTGGTTGTTCGTCACAATATGACTGAAAAGTTATGATATTTGCTGTTGAGCGAACAGTTGAGTCTGACTCATGAACAAATGACTCCCTAAACTGATTCTCTGTAATAAATCAATCAAAACAACTTGCAGAGAGTCTCAAACACACAATTTGAATCAGTCTAATGACTGCATTGTGAACAGTGCAGTCTGATTCATGAACAAATGACTCCCTAAACTGATTCTCTGTAATAAATCAATCAAAACAACTCGCAGAGAGTCTTAAACACACAATTTGAATCAGTCTGATGACTACAGTGTGAACAGTGCAGTCTGATTCATGAACAAATGACTCTCTAAACTGATTCTCTTTAATGAATCAATCACAAAGACTCACAAACACTCTCAAACTCACAATTTGAATCAGTCTGATGACTACAGTGTGAACAGTGCAGTCTGATTCATGAACAAATGACTTTCTAAACTGATTCTCTGTAATAAATCAATCAAAACAACTCGCAGAGAGTCTCAAACACACAATTTGAATCAGTCTGATGACTACAGTGTGAACAGTGCAGTCTGATTCATGAACAAATGACTTTCTAAACTGATTCTCCTTAATGAATCAATCACAAAGACTCACAAACACTCTCAAACTCACAATTTGAATCAGTCTAATGACTGCATTGTGAACAGTTTAGTCTGATTCATGAACAAATGACTCTCTAAACTGATTCTCTGTAATAAATCAATCAAAACAACTCGCAGAGAGTCTCAAACACACAATTTGAATCAGTCTGATGACTACAGTGTGAACAGTGCAGTCTGATTCATGAACAAATGACTTTCTAAACTGATTCTCCTTAATGAATCAATCACAAAGACTCACAAACACTCTCAAACTCACAATTTGAATCAGTTTAATGACTGCATTGTGAACAGTGCAGTCTGATTCATGAACAAATGACTCTCTAAACTGATTCTCTTTAATGAATCAATCACAAAGACTCACAAACACTCTCAAACTCACAATTTGAATCAGTTTAATGACTGCATTGTGAACAGTGCAGTCTGATTCATGAACAAATGACTCTCTAAACTGATTCTCTTTAATGAATCAATCAAAACAACTCGCAGAGAGTCTCAAACACACAATTTGAATCAGTCTGATGACTACAGTGTGAACAGTGCAGTCTGATTCATGAACAAATGACTCTCTAAACTGATTCTCTGTAATGAATCAGAATCGGAAGCCAAGCCCACATCTTAACATCCAATCAACAATCGACACATAAACCAAATCCCACCCTACATTTGTTCTTAGTCGATAATCTGCTTAATTTGGTTGTTCGTCACAATATGACTGAAAAGTTACGATGCAATTTCCATTTCATTGCAACTTTAACCATTTTCAGGCAGAAAATATAATATCAGATTTTACTAATGCTCATATTTACAGCACTGCACTCTATTTAGAACTAAATTCAGAATTACGTAAATTAATTTTCTGAATTCGAATTTCAACTGAATTAGCAAGCAGAATTTAAATGCTTTGAATGTTTAAAGATGTTACATACAGACTGATTACTTGTTCAAATTATTACTTAGTTTATATCATTTTCATCATATTTACCAAATGAACTTTTTTCGGTGATGTTTTTACATTGGCTCCCTGTGTGACCAGTTGAGTTCAGATCCACACTGGTGAATTAAAGCGGGTTGATTCTTTAGTTGTGAATGTTGCTCAGCCTGATAAACTAAATTAGTCAAACTCGGCTGGTTTATCTGATGTTCAGTATCTCTGAGAAGCGGCTCTTGATCTGCTGGTTTCAGAGTCTTAGAAACTCAAGAGCGTCTCAGTCATTGAGCTTCATGAGGAGCGTCAGATGAAGCTCACCGCAGCTCCCGTGTTCTGCAGATCAGATGGCGCTCGAACGCGTGCGATGGGTCCGATGAGGGTGTCTGATTCAGGGATTGATTTCAGGGAGTTTCTGTGGTGTTTGGTGTTTGTTGCTATGAGCTTTCAGGACGTAATGGCTCAGTTTGTCTTTGTTTGAGGTGATGATCATCTGCAGCGATCCACATGATCACACAGATCCAATGCAATGGAATCCAGATTGTAGAAAGAAAAAATAAGCTTTATTTTTAAGAGTGTATAGTTTGAGCAGTGCAGTCTAACTCATGTATGAATGACTCTCTAAACTGATTCACTGTAATGAATCAGTCAAAAAGACTCACGAGCAGTTTCAAACTCACAATTTGAATCAGTCTGATGACTACAGTGTGAACTGTTGAATCAGACTCATGAACAAGTGACTCTCTAAACTGATTCTCTCTAATGAATCATTCAGAACAACTCACAGAGAGTCTCAAACACACAATTTGAATCAGTCTGATGACTACAGTGTGAACTGTTGAATCAGACTCATGAACAAGTGACTCTCTAAACTGATTCTCTCTAATGAATCATTCAGAACAACTCACAGAGAGTCTCAAACACACAATTTGAATCAGTCTAATGACTACAGTGTGAACTGTTGAATCAGACTCATGAACAAGTGACTCTCTAAACTGATTCTCTCTAATGAATCATTCAGAACAACTCACAGAGAGTCTCAAACACACAATCTGAATCAGTCTAATGACTACAGTGTGAACTGTTGAATCAGACTCATGAACAAGTGACTCTCTAAACTGATTCTCTCTAATGAATCATTCAGAACAACTCACAGAGAGTCTCAAACACACAATCTGAATCAGTCTGATGACTACAGTGTGAACAGTGGAGTATGATTCATGAACAAATGACTTTCTAAACTAATTCTCTGTAATGAATCAGAACCTTTTCCTCTGTAATAAAGAACGTTTTTCCATTAAAGAATCTTTAGTGGTTCCACGGATGTTCAAGCTTCTTCATGGAATCATCAGTGCCATTAAAGAACCTTTATTTTTAAGAGTCGTCCGGTTGGTTCTTCAGAAACTCAATATCTGCTGTGTCTCGCAGGCGTTTATCTGTGTGACTCCACGGTTTTCATATGCTAATTGCTCTGGACCTTTTATTCCCAGGTTACTGTAATGAAAGCAGTCGTTCATCGTCCAGACGTCCGTATGGAATGTGACAGTGTGTCAAATAAACGCGGCTTAATTGAGCCTCATCAAATGAGCGGAGAGCTTCATTACAGCGCAGGCTGTTCGCTTCACTGCCGCTGCTAGTTAATGTGAAAGCCGCTGTTTAATGGTTAAACAGTTAACAAGAGCTTGATTCATGTGGAACTTCCCATTTTGTAATGCACTGCATGTCAGGAACAATCAGTGCGACTGCACGGAGAAGACGTCAACAATCCAGAGCAGAAAACATGATCGTTAGAAGGGTTCCAACTAGGGAATATGGATGATTCATCTGTGTGTTTAGATCAGGTTCAGTTCAAATAAATAAAGACTGTGAGAATCTGGCTTCCAGAACGAAAAATTTGATACTAAGCTGAAGTATTTGGTTGTATGCTTTGGTAAATGAAGATTAAAGGTGTGTTTGTGTACTTTTTTTTGTGTACCATTTTTGGGGATGAATTTGTACCCTCAAATGAGCTAAACCTGGCAAAACCTCCTTTTGGGATGTCCTCATCTGTGAAATCAGTATAAAATATTGTAAATAATGTTTTTTTTTTTTTTAAATTAGAGCTGTCAAACAAAAGTTTGCATAAAAAAGCATACAAAATAAAAGCTTGAGTTTGCCTAATATATGTATGTGTACTGTGTGTAATTACTATGTATATATAAATACACACAAATTAATGTATATATTTAAGAGAAATATGTTATTTACGTACAAAATATTTTTATTTATATACAATATAAATTATATAAAAATTACACATATACTTGTAAATATTTCTTAAATATATACATAATAAATACACACATTAAACACACATATATTAGGCAAACTCTTATTTTGTATGCGATTAATCTCAATTAATCACTTGACAGCCATAATTTTAATAGTAAATGCAAGGTTTACATTGCTAATTACATTACTAATATTCTAAAAACGTTCAAATTTTTGTTGTTATTAGAATATTATTTAAAGATGGCAAAAGCATTTCTGACAGTATTGTACTAACTTTTTCACCCAAAATATAACGTTATTTGAACGTTTATTATTAACATTCTATGAATGTAAAAAATGTTACGTTTTTTGTTGTGGTTTGGAAGTCATTTAAAGGTTACAAAAAGGTTAATCAAGTACAAATAACATCATAAAGACATTCAGAGGATGTTGATCTAAGAATGTTTTCTCAGCGTTATGAAAATGTGTGTATTAAATATTAATAAAGTTTATGAGAACATTCCATAAACATTACTTTAAATATGTAAAAACATTATTGAAAGTTGTTAGTTAATAGCTGGGTTAAAGTATAGTATTTATAAATAGCTTTCAATAAAAACCAACAGAAGTCTATGCAGTGTGCCCATTTAGATAGCTGAGTAAGCGTGTGTGTGTGTGTGTGTAGACAAAACATTTGACTCTAAAGCCACAGGAAGTGGCGTCTGTCTGGTTTCTTGTCATCAGACCTTGTAATAATCAAATGCAAGACCTTCAGAAACCAGTCTGACTGGAACATTTCCTCTTATTTGGGTTAAATATACTGAACTGAGAGAGAGCATCTATCTGACCCCAACTACGCTGGTTCAGGATTAAATGAGCCCTGAAGCAAAAGAAGAATCATGGTGTTCTTCAGACGTGCGATTATTCAGGGGCTTCATTAAACAGCAGCAGCAGGAACATACATCCGTTTAATGGATGTTTCCATCAGCCGCTGCATAGTCGCATGTGATCCGCGCGTCTCCCGGCAACACGCTACAGTAACGCCGCATTCCCACACGCTAGAGGGGGTCAAAGGTCACGAGGATGGAGGTCGGTCAGCCCGGGATTATGGTTAGGATCAGCTGTGTTTCATTAAAGTTTGACATTAAAGCCAAACTGCAGGTGAGATCGTGTCCGATTCCTGCGCCGAAGCATCAGTGGACTGCGATGCTTTGGCTAGTTTACAGGATTTATCTTCTGTCATTTAGACAGTCAGTTTTCACAGCAGGGTCAAGTTGATGTTATGTTTCTCAACTAGTGGACAAAATAAACTGGTAGGACTATGTCAGGTGGTTGAGATTTTGTCTGATTGTGTGTGGTGTTGCAGTGCTGCGCTGACACTGAAGTTTTCATTTGCATGCATTTATAAGCCTCTCCAGTTCAAACGCTCAAGCAATTTTAAACCATTCAAGTGCGAGACTTTGGTACTCACGCCTGTCACACGGCGTCTGAGTGCTGAATGGAGTTATGATTTCATGGCTTATTGCATTTAAACATTCAAATACACACAGCACTCTGTCAAAACGGCCATCTTCCAGAGTATTCATGTAAACACAGTCGGTTGTTTCTTAAGTGAACAGTTAAACAATCGAGAAAGAAATGGGATGTGTGTCAATCTGTGCATTCGGTCTTAAAGTGACCAAAGACATTAGTAAGACATCAATCAAACAACAAATGACGAAGAGTGAATCACTCACCGCTCTGGACTCAATTTCTTGAATTTATATATCATCTGAATAAATAAGCTTTCCATTGCTGTATGGTTTGTTAGGATAGGACAATATTTGGTTGAGATACACCTATTTGAAAATCTGGAATCTGAGGGTGCAAAAAAATTGTAAAAAGTATTGAGAAAATCACCTTTAAAGTTGTCCAAATGACGTTCTTAGCAATGCATATTACTAAAATCGATAATTTTGAACCAATTTTGGTTCTAGTTTTTGTTCTGATATCTCTGACTGATTTTGATAACATTTACTACCATTAGTTAGGGTAGTATTATCTTCAAAATTGATATCACATATCAATACATGACTTGTTATATTTATATAACGTTGTTTCCAATTATTCTTTGAATTTTCAAAATGTCCAGTTTTTTGTTTTCGTATAGGCTATTTAAAAAAAAAAAAAAAAAAAACATTCCATTGCATCATTTTGCAAACATTATGGTAATGTTACTTTTGAATGTTCTCTGAACATTCTGAAAAAAGTAGTAACATTTATAAAACGTTACATGCACATTCAACTAAAATGTTTCAGAAAAATGTTCCATGAACGATGTATACATAATATTTCTGTGTGTTTTGAGACATTAAAGACCAGATAACTTTGAATAACTGTTCTAATAGAATTACTGGAGGACAGAGGTGAAGTATTTTTACTCTGCTGTAAAAGTACTTTTCAAGTGTCTGTACTTTATCCGAGTGTTTTTCTTTCCAAAGCATAATATTGTACTTTTTACTGCACTATGTTTCATATTAAATATCATTTAATACACTGCAAAAAAATAAAATTATTTTCCTCCTTAGTATTTTTGTCTTGTTTTCTGTTCTTGAATCAGGATGCATTTACTGGACAAGTAAAATTACTTAAGATATTATGTCTTGTTTTCTGAAAGAAATATTCAAGTTTTGTTAGTTTTTGCTTAAAACAAGCAAAAATACCTGCCAGTGGGGTAAGAAAAATGATCTTAAATCAAAGGCTAAACAAGATTATTTTTCTTGCTCAAATTGGCAGATATTTTTGCTTGTTTTAAGCAAAAACTAACACGATTTGCGTCATTTTTTCAGAAAACAAGACATAGTATCTTTAGTCATTTTACTTGTCCAGTAAATGCATTCTGATTCAAGAATTTTTAGATATTTGTACTAGAAAAAATAAGACAAAAATACTAAGGAAGAAAATCATTTTTTGCAGTGTAATTAGTTACATTAGAAATCTATTACTTTCTTACTTCTACTCAAGTGAAAGTAATTCAAAGATTTACTTAAGTGCAAGAAAATACTACATTTTTAATGTTAAGTATTAAAGGTAAAACAAACAACAGCTTTTATTTATCAAATGTAGTGCAGTAAAAAGTATGATATTATGCTTTGAAAAGTAGTGAAGTAAAGTTTTCCAAAGATTATCTGATAAACTACAGATACTTTCTAAATTGACTTGAGTAAAGTAAAAATACTTCACTACTGTCCTCCTCTGCTGGTGGAACGTTTGTTCATAACTTTGAGAGAACATTCTCCATTATCTGGGGATTATTGGAGGTTTTTAACTGATACGAGCATGAAGTTGATTCGTGTGTTGTGTGTTATCCGTGTAGCGGCAGCAGCAGTAGCGTGTTTTGTCCGTGTGTCTGGTTACGGTGCGTTGGAGGGGCTGGTTAAGGGCCGAATCCTCCGGTAATCTCATCTGGTGCTCTAGATGACGGAGGTGGCCGTGTAAGACAATCACACGTGATTATGTGAGCGCTGGCGTCGCCTCGCTCCTTCCTCCCGCTCGCGGTCACACGGCTCGTCTTACGGATGCGCCGGTTTGACAGATAAGGTGGATCTCGTCATGCGGGGCGTGCTGGGAGCGGTATGCGGGACCCCGCGCATTCAGGGGCCGTGTCACCCCATGGGGCTCGGCTAATTGGTGGTCCTGGCTCAGACTGGTTTTCAATAGGTTTCGGACAAAGGCGTCAGTGTGGATCACGTGGGCGGGGCGTTGAGAAAGAGGCTCCCAGAGAGACGAGACGAGGGGCCCGAGACAAAGAGCTCAGGACGCCCCATTACTGACCACAAATCACCCCCGTGTTCGGCCCCAACGCGCTATCTGTGACCCACATGCCCATCCGCGTGTGAAGAGCTGCTTTATTCGCCTCCTCGCGCTCCGCGGATCGAGCGGCAGAAGAGGAGCCGCTTCAGGTGTTCAGGACTGATTCATCGTTAAAGGGATCGTTCACTCAAAACATCAACATTCGGGCATCATTGACGCTCCTTACTAAAGAGTGTGTAAGAAATGACTAAGGGCTGGACAATATGGCAAAAAATAATAATAAAAGTCTATTTTTGACATTGAACTGGTCACCTTAAAAATTGAACAACAGCATGATTAGAAACATGCGTGAAATAGAAAAGCGAATATTGTTACAACTATTTCAAAATCTTGAATCTGAGGGTGCAAAAAAATCTAAATATTGAGAAAATCACCTTTAAAGTTGTGCAAATGAAGTTCTTAGCAATGCATATTACTAATCAAAAATTAAGTTTTGATATATTTACAGCAGGAAATTTACAAAATATCTTCATGAAACATGATCTTTACTTAATATCCTAATGATTTAAGGCGCAAAAGAAAAAATCTATAATTTTGACCCAATTCTAGTTTTTGTTCTGTTATCTCTGACTGATTTTGATAACATTTACTACCATTAGTTAGGGTAGTATTATCTTCAAAATTGATATCACATATCAATATTGCAAACATTATATTAACGTTGTTTCCAATTGTTCTGTTTTTTGTTTTTGTTTTTCTAATTTGTATAGGCTATTTTTAAAAAAAAAACAAAATAGTTTATATGACCGTTAATAAAACATTCCATTGTACCATTTCGCAAACATTAGGGTAATGTTACTTTTGAATGTTCTCTGAACGTTCTGAAACAAGTAGTAACATTCAAAAAATGTTAAATGCACATTCAACTAAAATGTTTCAGAAAAAACATTTCATGAATGATGTGTTCTGGCATCACTGACTCTCTTTACTAAAAAGTTTGTAAGAAATGACTCTGGGCTGGGCAATATGGCAAACAATAATAATGATTTTTTTATTTATTTTTTGGACATTGAACTAGTCAACTTAAAAACTTAACAGCATGATTAAAAAGATGTGTGAAAAATATTGTCTTAAACATACCCTATATGTTAAGAAATAATGTGAAATCAGAAAAGTGCTAAATATTTCTAAGACAAAATGTAGAGATTTAGTTTTAAAAGTCCAGAAGATTGAAACTGTTCCTGACTGTCAGTATAACAGCAGCAGCGGTAGATGATTATTAGCAGTAAATGAAAACAGCAGCAGCTTTCAGTCTGTCAGCATCGTCAAACATCAAATATCAGACATACAGTAGTAGATTCTGCAGCTTTCTGCTTCTCCGTTGCTTTTCTACAGTATGTGAACATGTGCTTGACGGATGCGTTTGACTGTCGCGTTGTGTCTTTAGCAGCGTCTCGCTCATGAATTGGCATCTAAAAACGCAGTGCTTGAGTTAAAGTGCCTCAGCCAGTTTGTGTCTAGTGTAGTTTGGTTCCCAGCATTCTTCAAAATATCATTTTTACTGAAGAAAGAAAGTCATACAGGTTTGGAGTGACATGAGGCTCAAGACACGATGACAGATTTGTGGCTGAAATATCTCTTTGATCTTCATATTTTTGTATTGCTGATGTGCTGATTCCTCACTGATTTGGCTTCCATTCGGATGATAAAATGTGAAAATACTGATGAACGGGAATGAATTTGTTGGTTCAGTCTTGAGCACAGACGCTCCTCATTTGTTTGTGTTTTGAGTTTTTATTGCAGTCTCTGTTTGGTTTGTTTCTGTGCGTGTGAATATGTGTGTCTGTGTACCTACTTAACCATATTTTGGGCATAAATTTGTCCCCAGAAGTGAACTAAACCTGACAAAACCTCATTTTGGAGACATCCTCATCTGTAAAACCCGGGGTGTAGCAGTGCACAGAAATGACAGTTCAGTACGTGTCTCAGTTTTGAAGTAGCGGTTCAGGATGAAAGTGTTTGTGTGACCTTCTAACATTTACAGATAAGAATAAAACCGCAATTTGTAAGTTATGCTCTGAGGAAATGTGTGTCAAATGCATTAAACAGCACACACATCTGACAGAAGGGCAAACCGCTCTCAACTGTATGATGAGTTAGTCTGAAACACATTTACATTTAATCATTTAACAGACGCTTTTATCCAAAGTGGCTTACAAATGAAATATAACATGAACATGTAATATAAAGCACGTCTCGTGTGTTTCACGCAGCAGATCACTCTGTGTTCTGTGTTTAACTGTAAGATGTGTTTGCAACATTATTGTCATAGATTTACAATTTGTTATATGGTTATACCTTAGAGAATTTCTAAATACGTTCCACACACAGAAGCTGTGAATCTGCAGTGGTTAAAACAACACTGCATTTGTACATGTGTGTACCAAACCAAAAGACCAGTGCAAAAAAAAAAAGGTACAAATACATGTGCCTTTACACCCCTAGTAACACCGCTGCAAAAATTAATTAAAATAAATTGTTTAAAAAAAATATATATATGTAAATAAAATAAATAAATAAAAGATAGTGTTAGGTTATATAAATTAAATAAAAGTTAGGTTTTAAACTTTACATTTGTGTAAAAAAAAAAAAAGAAAAAAGAACATAGTGTTAAATTATATACGTTATATAAATTAAAATAATTGATAAAATTGAAATAAATAAAAAAATAGTGTTAAGTTATATAAATGAAAGTAAATGTTATGCTATAAACCTTAAAATTGTACAAAAAAAACAAAACAAAAAAAATTGTTTTAGTTTATATAAATTCAAATAAAAGTTAAGTTATGAACTTTAAAATTGTAAAAATAAAATAAATAAATAAATAAAGAAATGTTTTAGGTTATATAAATTAAAATAGTAGTTTAAGTTATAAACCTTAAAATTGTAAAAAAAAAAAAAAAAAAGAAAAATTGTTAGGTTATATAAATGAAAATAAATGTTACACTATAAACCTTAAAATTGTTAAAAAAAATTGTTTTAGGTTATATAAATTCAAATAAAAGTTAAGTTATAAACCTTAAAATTGTAAAAAAAAAAATAAATAAATAAATAAATGTTTTAGGTTATATAAATTAAAATAATAGTTTAGTTTTAAAATTGTAAAATAAAAAAAAATGTTTTAGGGTATATAAATTGAAATAAAAGTTAAGTTATAAACCTTAGAATTGTAAAAAAAAAATAAATAAATAAATAAATTATACCTAGTTGTATATAAAAACAATAAAAGTCTATGGAATTAAGCACTTAACCATATTTTAGGAAATCTGTAGCTATAAGTGAGCTAAACCTGACAAGTTATAAGCTGTAAAATAAAAAAAAAATTTAAATAAAATAAAATAAAATCCAATCAATTGCACTAAAAATCCAGAAAGTTTTCTTTTAGAGTTAGTTAGCTATAGTAAAAGTAGTCTATGGAAATAACCTCTTATGGCTGCAGGATTAAATCTGAATGAATGAATGAATAAATAAATAAATAAATACTTAAGGCTAAGAAAGAAATACAAAAATATGGAGTAAGTTTTCTGTTATGTCTGTATACACAAACAATAGAAGTCTGAGGAATTCAAATTGTAAAATGAAAAAAGAGCAGAAGGTCTGCTGTGTGTGTGACGGTTGTGTTTCAGTATTTATATCTCTGTGTCTGTGGAGTGTCCTCATTTAGTAAGCGTGTGTGAACGGATGTGTTGTGTTGTGGAGGAGTGGTGTGGGATGTGAGGAACGAATTCAACAGGAACGCTGACGCTTTCAGAGCCATCCACTCCGGCGTTTGGGGTGCGTTCGGAGGGCCGGTTCCCGCTCTCGCCGACGCGACGAGCACTAAACGTCCGCCGGTCTTCTCTTACGCGCGCTCGATCGGCGTCGTCTGATGCGGTGAGGAGGAGCGCCGCTGCCGGATTGAGTGTCTTTAATCCGGTTGAGTGAAATAAAGGAGCAGCGCTGGAGGGGCGTCTGTTCCCTCAGATAGAGACGCTTAATCTGCTGCGCCGGGATTGACCTCGAGCCACGTCACCGGCGCTCGCTCTCGCTCCGTGTCGCACGAGTTCATTGTTCGCCGCGGGTGTCATGTGACCGGCGCTGTCTGGACTTCCTGTGTGTCCTGATGTGCTTCCTGCTTCAGACTATCAGCAGCACAAACACGTCTAACCTGTGCGTTAATGCCGTAAACAGATGAGCGCGATAGCCGGCGTCTCGGCTCTCCGGTTCTTCCAGTGCATCGAGCGTCGGTTAAACGGCCATATCCGTCATCCGTGACCATCAGTTTAACACCTCTTTTATAAAAAACACAACCTTTCATGAAATATTCCCACAATGCACTGCACAGACTTCAGCTGCTCACTGTATTCACCTCAAACTGAGAATGATTTTTGAATTTGTAAACAAGAAAATACTATTTCAGTCTTCCCAGCTAACAGGGAACATTCTCACGTTTTTTAAAAGTTTGTTTGGACAAAACGTTTGTAAAGTAATCTTGTACTGATATATGTGGCCCTGGAGCACAAAACCTGTCGTAAGTATCACAGGTGTATTTGTAGCAACAGCCAACAATACATTGCATGGGTCGAAATTATCGATTTTTCTTTTATGCCAAAAATCATTAGGATATTTAGATCATGTTCCATGAAGATATTTTGTACATTTCCTGCCGTAAATATATCAAAACTTAATTTTTGATTAGGAACATGCATTGCTAAGAACTTCATTTGGACAACTTTAAAGCTGATTTTCTCAGTATTTAGATTTTTTTGCACCCTCAGATTCCAGATTTTTATTTATTCAGCTTTCATTGCATAAATCTCAATTTCCAAAAAACTGATCATTATGACTTTTTGTGGTCCTGAGTCACATTTGATATACGTTCTCATAATGTTGAGGGAAAACATTCTTTGAACATCCTTCTGATGTTATTTGTACTTGATGAACATTATGAAAAATTTCTAGAATGTTGTAAAAAAATGTTTATGCAACCTTTAAATAACATTATAATCAACAAGAAAATGTGACATTTTAGAGCATTAAATGTAAATGTTTTATTTTGGGTGAAAATAAAGTTAGCAGAACACTAAGAAACATTTTTGTAACCTTTAAATAAGTTCCAGACGCGACAAGAAAACCAGACATTGGACAAAACAATGTTTTTATAATCTACATTTGTCACCTGGGTTTCTGTGTAATTATTGTGACGTTTACTAGCAGTTTCTGAGTGAAAATCTGTATCCTTTAGCAGTGTTTTTCAGATTGTTTGTTGGATTATTTGTGTTTTTTTTCACACGGATATCAGTGAAGCTGATGGCAGCAGCGGTTATACGGATCATAGCACATTCTAGAGCGATGGTGATAAATGTGAGTGTTAATATGTGACCCTGTAATCATTAGCAACTCTTACATGCAACAAAATAATCTGTTTATAATCAGACTGATGGCTCAGTCAGACTGAAAAACCTTCATATAAACACCCCAATCAATCCTGCTGATAGAGCTGCTGCAGACATGAAATAATTTGATCAATCCACCTTTTCCTTCCAGTAAGAGCAGCTGCAGCCATTTGTACATTTTATGGGTTTGGCTTCCGCTACAGTATCGAGCTGTACAAAACGGCTCATTTTGCTGCTTGATATTGCAAATTAGTGTCTTACCATATTATTTGAATGTTTTATCTTTATCGTGAACACACTGGTTTGTAGTGCGCTTTTACTGTTTACTGCACGTTGCTATTCTTCAAATTATTTCCCTGTAGCAGATAATAAACTGGAAGTTTCACCCTTTTACTTCCGCTTTGAAGAATAAGAATTAAGCTTGAGCTTGAGTCTGTTTTCTTCATTGGATTCATAAATATCTTGCACACGTGCAGTGCTGTGATTGGGGGAAAGTTACTTTTAAAAGTAATGTGTTACAATGTTGCATTACTTACTAAAAAAGTAACTAATTGTGTTTCTTTGTTACTTTTTATGGAAAATACTTGTAATGCATTACCCAACACTGGGCGTGATGCTAATGTTTGGAACGTTTTACCCCACACAAAAGTGTGTACAAATCACCAGTGTTCCAGTGTTTAGTAGGTTAACACCTTTAGTGACTAGTTTAGTGACTAGTCATGTTTAACATGTGTTTCCTATGAACTAGAGAGCAGAATGATGCTAATGCTAATGCTAATGCGGTCACGTGTGTGAAATGTGCTGCTGCTGTTCATATGTACTGTATAATATGACGTTATGTGACTATCCCAACCATTAGTTAGTGGCCGTGTGTCTGTACACTGCAAAAAATGCTTTTCTTAAGGTCATTGCACACTGAGTCTGAAATTTCTGAGTCTGCTTTTTCTTTTTTTTTCATAGTCATCATCCTTTCAGAAAATCAGGGTTGATTTTCTGTGTTTTTGCATCCTTTTCTGAGGCAGTGTATAAACATGATCGACACAACGTGAGGTTGCATTTATTTTTTAACGTGTAAAAAAAATTCAGACGGAAATTTCAGTGTGCAGTGACCTTTAGTTAGTTTTTTTTGTCTTGTTTCCAGCCAAAATATCTAAAAATTCCTAAATCGAGAAGGATTTTCTAGACAAGCAAAAATTATTGTCTTCTTATCAGAAAAAAGAAATCAAAATAAAGTGAGTTTTTGTTTAGAACAAGCTAAATAATCTGCCAATGGGGTAAGCAAAATAATCTTATTTCAAGCAGAAAACAAAATTATTTTGCTTACCCCATTGACAGATTGTTTTGCTTTTTTTTTTTTTTTTTTGCAGTGAACTGGATGATATGGCATGTTTTTTTTTTTTTTTCCAGAATGTTTGACTGAAGATTCAAGATTCCGATTTTTTGAAGCTTAACTAGTCAACCTAACATAACTGTCACTACAGCATGATTCAAGGAACACAGTCTTGATGAACCATCTGGTTAAAGAAACTTCTGTTCACTCATAAAGATGGTGTAAACGTACAACAAATTCACTTGTTAAAGAAAAGATGCATAAAATATGAAGGCAAATATTGTACTTAAACATGTCTTATATGTTCAGAAAAAAATATGAAATTAGAAAAATGATAAATATGAGCCGAAATGTAGAGATTCAGACTTGGGGAAGTCAAAAAGTCGAGATGATTCAAGCTCAAAATATATGTATTGTCAGCTTGTCTTATTGTGAATAGTTTTATTCAAAATGACAGTTCCATTTTGTTTTAAAAAATAAGATTAAATGTAATGATTCACCATGATTTTAAGTAATTGATGACACGTGAAGAATCGTCCGGCTTTAGTCCCGTGTGTTTGAGTGTGTTGAGCATGATTGATTTGCTGATGAGTGTTTTCAGCAGGAGCTCAGATTGATGAATTCAGTGAATCTGTGATTGTGTGTTTGATCAGACGTCCATCATCCGTCCTCAGCTGATGCGTTTGTGCCGCGTGTCATTCAGTGTTCCTCAAAGGAAACGAAGGCTCCGGCCGCAGCGAGCGTCTGATCCGAGCCGGATTCATTAGCTGAGTGGATATTTGAACTTAAGCAGCTCCTCAATTCCATTACGCCGCTTTACATTATTCAGCCGACCCGTTCTTCACGTATCACAGACAGAAACCTAAAAATTCACAGCAGTCATATTTTAATATCAGTGAGAAATTATTGTAGCTGTTATTAATATTTTGATTTTTTGTTTGTTTTCCATTTTTTTAAAGGTTTGATACATTTTAATTTTTTTTTTAAAAATGTCTTTATTTATTAATATAGGCATACTTTTTTTTTATACATTTTTATATCAGTTTTAGTTATTTCAGTACAAGTTGAACTAAATGAAAATGAGAAATGTTGCTTTGGCAGCTAACTGAAATAAAATAAGTTTATTTATATTTGAATTCAGTTAATGTTTATTTTATTGGAAGTCAAGTTTTTTCTAGTTTTATTTACTGATCGTAACCCTGGTTCACGTGCGAGACGAGCTTATCTTTACGGATATTACGTCTGCGTGAGCGGCGTCAGAGACGCTCCGACTATCTGAGACACGGAATGACCCGTTCGGTCAACGATGATAAATGACGTGGACAAAAGCGGCTGAATGAGATGATAATACGGGGATATTGTGTTTGCGGCTCATTTAATGGCAGGAGATCCGCTGGGAAAAACCATTTATTCCTGGAATTAAATCCGTGTTTGTGTCACATCGACTTTGTGACGCTGGATTGAGATGGATTGGTCTGAAATTGCTCTTTTGTGTGTTTTTACATTATATTTTTTAAATGAGTTTTGTCACTGAAACTAGGGCTGGGCGAAATGGCCTAAACATTATCAATATATTTGTTTTCCATATCATATGATATTAATATTTATCACCACTAATGAGGAATGTTTGTTAATGTTTGTCAGACCGTGAGAATGAGTGTGAACAGGACTTGTTTGTTCATAATTAAACTCCTCAGAGTAGCTAGTGTTTAATATAGAGCCAAATGAAATCAGTTTTATTTTCCCTTTTTGTATGTTTTCTGAATTCTGTTTTATGATTTAATACAAATTTATCATCAGTAAATGAATTAATTAAATTAAAAAGATTAATTAAATTAAATGAAAATAAAACAGTTGTCTTACAGCAAAACTTTGCATTATTGCTGTTTTTTTTTTTTTGACCAAATAAGATGCTGCACAAAAGAGCTGTATAAATTAAAACATGAATGAATAAATATCTTGGTTTGATTTTCTTTAAAAATATTATCATTATTATTATTATTCTTTTTTTTTTTACTTATGTGCCACATTAAAAAATAAAAAATTTAAGATTACAAGATTAAAGTCGTATATTTCAAGAATAAAGTTAATATACTATGAGAATAATTTGAACTATTACGAGAATAAAGTCGAAATTTTTAGAAAAAGTTGAAATTATGACAAAAAGAGTAAAGATTAGGAGAATTAATTAGTAGCAATTACTAGATTAAAGTTTCTCATGAATACAGTGATCTGACACGCCACATTAAAGAGCTTGAAACTACTCAAATTCTTGAAACATTTCGACTTTATTCTCAAAATATTTTGACTTTTTTCTTGAAATATTTCAACTTTATTTTTGAAATATTTCAACCTCATTCTTGTAATATTTAGACTTTATTCTCATAATTTCGACTTTATTCTTGAAATATAACTTTAATCTCGTAATCTTAGATTTTTTGTTATTTTTTAAACATGGCACTAAAACGCTGTTGTACATTTTAGTATACAATACTACATTTTATTTCCTCACATTAAACTTTTATTTTGGTGGTTTGTCGTGAAGAGCTTTGCATACATTTTACTGTGATCTCGATATGATTATCATCCAGTCCTGCTGAAAAATTAAAATAACTGTTTACTGGAAATTGTGATTGTAAGAAATGTCTAATTTTGTCATCAAAATGTTGTCTTTTGTGCTCCACAGAAGAAATGAAGTCATAATGAATGACATGAGGGCGAGCGAATGATCATTTCAGGAGAATTGACCCGTTAATGATCAGTAAGAGTCATTTGGACAGTTTGACGTGAACATGAGTGTGTTTGGCTGTCGGTGGAGGGTATTTGTGCTGCGTTTGGGCGGCCGACGTGGTTTTCTAATGAAGGTTCTCCTGCGGCCGATGCGATAACGGCTCTTTGTTCCGCTCGTCTCGCACGATCTCTCCGGGCCTTCAGATGATTTTTCACGGTGCGCCGATGCTCATCTTCTCCGTCAGGAATCCTCCGGGGCCGTTTTAAAGTCAAAACTTCCACTTTGCGATATCAGAATGCAATTTGTGGCGTCTGGAGCGTAAGCTGCTTTAGCGCTGCTGTTTATTTTGCAGCGGCGGAGGGTTTTATCTGAAAGGGAGCGTAATCCTCGCGGCGGGCGTTCGCCGCTGAGATGTTGCTGACAGCTTTGAGTCTCTTTGTGTTTGAGCTCCCGTTAAACCCGATCCGGCGCACGGAACGGCAGGAACCTTCGCAACCTCCGGCCGTGAGCTCCAGATCTCATCCGCACACAGACGTCAGCCCGAACTCTCAGAATATGGAGACGTCTGCCGAGAGCACTCAGACTGTTTAATTATCAACACCTGGCAGCGTCAATATATTATAACCACAGTTATTCTGTGATTTCAAGAACTCTATAGACAGTAAAAAAAAATTTGAAGAAGAAATACATATATTTATGCAGTAAATATAAAGGGTGCCTAACTTCGTCAATTCTTTCATTGTTTTCTTTTTTTTTTTTTTACATTTTTACTGAACTGTACCATAAATTTGTCCTATGGTGCGACATAGCAAAAATTAAGAAAAAACCTCTTAATAATATATAAGTAGCATGAGAGAGATTTATCTTCATTGTTAGACACTTATTTTCATTTTTCATTATAATTAACATAATTTTTTTTCCATGACTTGTTGGACAATTTCACGACAAACTTTGCTGTCATCCTTTCAAAACTGCTGAAAATTATACCATTCTAAGATGAGAGATATTTATATCTCCCCTACTGCAATAGTTAACGGTTTTGTAAAGATATTTTTAGATAAAAACAAATCTGTGGTTCCTTTATGTGTGTCACACCATAGGACATTACATTTCTATTTAATTGTGAACATGTCAAAAGGAGAATACTTAATTGTAATTTAGTTTAGTTTAATTTTGATACAAACAATATCAACATTTTTTTTAAACAAAACAAAATAATTTTCATTAACAAAATTCAGTCTCTTTCAGTCAGTGTGTTACTGAAACTCTTGTGCGGCACAGATAAATATGATCGATATTTAAGATACGAGTCATTTTTTAAACTATATGGCTACTCTTTTTAAGGCATGATTTTGATTGTATTTACTTTCTGCATCGTTCTCTTGGGATTTTATAGGATCGCCCGGTTCATTTTCTGTCTATATTTTTTGTATCTTCTCTCTTCTGTATCGTCTCTCTTCTCCCTCAATTCTCAATTCTTTCTGTTTTTAAAAAACAATTTTATACTTATTTTCATGACTCTTTATAATAGTACTTTATAACAGTTTTCTGCAAATAAGAAAATAGCTTAATGTAATTACTGCATTTAAGAACACTGAAAATGATCAAAAACAGAGTTAAACAAATCTTATTTAATTATTTTAAATGCTTCTTAAAGTTATTAAAATTATTCTTAAAATTATTTTAAATGCTTGTCCTTTGGTGTGACATCTTTGTCCAATGGTGTGACAGTACAGGCGTCACACCATAGGACGTTTCAAGCCTTTTGTGGCAGTTAATGACCTTGCTATTCCAAGCTAACCTGTCATTAGCGGTCAGCGAGACGCATTTGCATAACCTGCACAGTTTTTTTATTAAAAAATATAATTTAGGGGCGTCACACCGAAGGACAACAGAACATAACACTTCCAAAGAAGTTAAATATTTGAGAAATATTCTGAGACAAAAATGTACCATGTGCACCTGTCATGGGCTTCACAAGGGGCTTCAGTAACATGATCATGAATGGGGTCCTTCAACTAATTCGAGTTTTCTCTGGATTTGGCTGATTTAAAATCAGGATCTGGTGTCACACCAGAGGACATGGTTTTCAGAGACATAATATATCAAGTTCCTACACTTTCAGAAATATATGAATGGAAAAAACGATTGCCATTTACTAAAACAGATACTTGTACAATTATGCCAGAGGTGTTTATTAACATTTTCATACTTTTCTTTTTAATTTATAAAAGTTGAGGTTTATTGAACCCTGCTTGAGACAGTCACACCACAGGACAATTTTGACATTTGGCTCAAAAAAAAAAAAAAAAAAAAAATACGTTTAAAACAACAGGACAAATAAATGTTTAACGATTTACTCCATTTTAAATAATGACAATATTAATTATATTCATCTTTATCTTGTGTGACACCGAATATGCCGTGTCACGTCAACAGCCCGTATTCTTCAATAAAACAAAACCGCAGGCGTGGTGTGTTTTAGTAAGTTGTAGCTTTACTCTGATTCCCTCGACAAAAACCAACAGGATTTCTCCACCGGCTTTGGGATTATTGCAGAAAATGTGTGATTGTCACATGTTTTGTTCGTCATGTGTTTACCTGTTCGCTTTGATGACATTTATTGTCCCAACAACCTCTGTAGTGTCATTAACATGACAACATCTTGAATTTGTGTCCAAAAAACCCCACTGATTTCAGGTTGGTGGAGCCGGAAGTGCTCAAATGCACTGGTTTTGGCCTACAGAAACATCATTTTTTGGTTCTATACAGTTGTGTGCCTTGATTTTGTGTGTTTGAGATGAGCTCTCCTCAGCACACCAGAGTCAGAGATCTCCGCATAAATGTGATCATTTCTCCTCAGATGATGTGATCTGTCCTGCGTTTGTGTTTCATTCCTCCTGAGGGATCTGTTTGCTCTGAAATGATTTTAAAGTTGACTTTTATGCGTGTATATTGACGTTCTCTGTGAGGCGCTTGAAACGATGATGACATGTAATCTGGTTGCGAGCGGTAAAGCGGCGTCATTTTCCCGTGTCCTGAATAATGATGGCTTCTATTGCTGTTGTTTTGTCTGTCAGTCGCGCCGTCTCTTTACGTCACTTTCTATATTCTCCTCATGAGCGCTCCAAATTAGCAGCAATTATTCTAAGTGTAAAATTAAATTACAGGCTCTAATGAAGGAGCGGAGCCGCTCCGTAACTCTGCACGCGGATCACGTAACCCCACAATTCAATTGAGCCGCTTTTCTCCCGCGTCGCTGTTTTTCCTCGCGGCGAGACAATGACTCTGAGAGAAACGCAGAGCTGTGATCTATGATGCCAGACGCTCAATTAATGAGAAATCTCCATTAGAAAAATTGCATGACACAGCCGATATCAGGAGCGGCTCGTCACGAACGTCTTCTGACGCGCTAAAGAAATGAGATATTGAACAGCCGGCGCTGCGGGAAACCTCCCGGGAGAAAGAGAAATATGAGAGCGCCGCGCCGCCGCGAACCGGTGCCGTTTCAGCATCATCAGCTTTTAGTTCACTTTGAGTCATTCTAGAGTTTCACAGTTGCACTGTGTGAAAATGAGAAATGCTGAAATAAAACTTCATTCAGTTAAGGTTCATTTATTTCAATTAACAAAAATGCTTTTTTAATGGTTTTAGTTTTGGTCAACTATTGTAACCATGATGAAAATGAGGAAGATGCTCATTTTAGTTGAAGTTTAAATCATTTACTCACCCTCAGGTTGTTTCAAACCTGTAAGAGTTTCTTTCTTCTGTTGAACCGAAAAGAAGATATCTTGAAGAATGTGTGTAACCAGAAAGTTGCTGGTAGCCACTGACCTCTGTAGTTTTCTTTCTTCTGTAGTCAATGGCTGCCAGCAAATGTTTCAGTTTTGGGTGAACTATCCTTTTAAATAATTTTTGACAGTTTATATTTTATAGAGTTATTTAAATACATCAAGTTCAACTAAATTAAACTGAAAAAATATTGCTTAGTAAAAATAGATATTTTTATTTTATTTTATTTCAGTTCATGTTTATTTTATTTTTTATTGTTGAGAGAGAATTATACTATTAATATTTGATTCATTTTTGTATTTTCTGTTTTCATTTGAATTTAGTAAAAAAAAAAAAAAAAGTGTTTTTTTGCATGTTTTTTTCTGTTTCGTTTTTTTTTTTTTTTTTTTAAACTACATTTTCATTTATTTTTATTTCAGTTTCAGTTTTAGTTATTTTAGCACCTACATGAGAAATGTTGCTTTGGCAACTAGTTAAAATAATTTTATCTGTTTTATATTTTATTTCTGTTAATGTTTGTTTCATTTCAAGTAATGAACATGTTTTTTTTTATGGGTTTAGTTAAAGTTCTAGTCATTTTTAGTTTTTATTTATTTATTTTTTTTTTAAATACATTTTTTATTCATTTTTCAGCTTCAGTTTTAGTTATTTTACTACATAATGTTAAACTACAGGAAAATGAGATATGTTGCTTTGGTAAATAATAAAAATAAGTTTAAGTGTTTTATATCTTATTTCAGTTAATGTTTGTTTAATTTCAAATAATGAAAATGTTTTTTTATTGTTTTAGTTGTGGTTAATGGTAGTAACAGTGGTGTGAACGTGTGTTTACTGCACTTTCAGGTCAGAAACGTTGATCTTCTGCTGTGTGTGAGTGTGTGTGTTGTAATGCTCATGAATAGGTGTGTAGTAATTGTTGTTATCGTACAGGTGTTTGAGTGTGAGTTCTTCTCTGCTGTGGTGGTTTGTGTTGTCGTGAGGTGTTTTTCTCTGTGAAAGTGTGCGTTGAGGTGGGTCTCGTCTCTGCTGATTAGTGCGGTTTAACTCGTGGTTTAACTAGTGTCTTTAAAGCATCAGATCCAATTAAGAGCAGCTGTAAGGAAGCTGAGGTCAGCTCGGGCTCTCCGCGTGTCTCTGCTCAGAGCGTTGTTTTGATGGATCAGACGTCACACGGGAGGACGGCGACGGCGCTCAGTGTTTGCGTTTGTGTTTCTCTGCTCAACACTAGAGACCGGAGCAGCGTTTGAGGCCGCGGAGCGTCTGCTGCAGGTGTGACGTCCTCATGATGCTGTCGTTTCTGCTGTGTGTTGATATCGCTGTCAGCGGCCATGTGTGTGTGTGTGTGTGTGTGTCACTGCGACTGTGTTTATAAAGCAGTTTTATTGTGTTGTTGTATTTGTCATCTGACGCTCAATCCACTGCTGACACCTATGAAACATCCCAGATCACTCATTTAGGTTATGAAAATGTTGTGGGAACATTGTTTTGAAATGTTTCTAAAACATGAAAATCTCCAGTTTTCTTGTTGTGATTAGAACATTATTTAAAGGTTACAAAAAAGGTTTCTTACAGTGTTCTGTTCACTTTAATTGAACGTATAATGTTTCTTAGAATCTTCATCAAGTACAAATAACATCATAAGGACATTCAGAGGATGTTTTTCTCTCAACATTATAAGAACTTACAGCCGCTTTTCCACTATCGTGCCGAACGTTTCTTAGAACGCTCAGGTACGGTTTCCACCTGGGCCTGGTACGGCACGGCACGATTACAAACCGTTCTCGGCCCGGAATTCTCGGCACGGTGCCGAACCGTGCTGATAGAATGTGTGTGCTAAACGAAAGCTATATGATCAAACAGCCAAGTAAACAGCTGTTACGCCACGTTCATAGCTCATGCATTAATACTGTCAATAAATGTGTTTTTAGAAAGGTTTTATCTTCTGTGTCTGTGTCCGTTGGCATGCATATCTCCTCAGCATTTGTTGGTAGCGTTATACCTGTCGTCGCCTTCTGTTTATCTTATTTTTTGTGTTGTTTATAGTTGTGTCCTAAAAACAGAAATATCTGATCATCGTCCATATCTCTGTTTATATTATAGTTGCGTTACCAAGGCAACGACTGACACATTTGTATTTACATTCCAAAGAGTTCCGTTATCAGCACCACAGTGGAAAATGAAACCGTATCCGTGCTGACTGACCCGGATCGGCACGGAACGGAACGGTTAAGCGAAGAGAACGGTTCGGCCCGATAGTGGAAAAGCGGCTTATATCAAATATTAATAGTTATTTCATAAATGTTACTTTAAAATGTTTTATCATAACATTTAACATATAACTTTAATACTCTTTTAAACCCCATAGATAGTCATATGTGACCCTGGAGCACAAAACCTTAAGTCTGAAGTATCACAGGTATATTTGTAGCAACAGCCAACGATACATTGTATGGATCAAAGTTACAGATTTTCGTTTTATGCCAAAAATCATTAGGATATTAAGATCATGTTTCATGAAGATATTTTGTACATTTCCTAAATATATCAAAAATATATCAAACTTAATTTCTGATTAGTAATATGCATTGCTAAGAACTTCATTTGGACAACTTTAATAGCGATTTTCTCAATATTTTGATGTTTTTGCACCCTCAGATTCCAGATTTTCAAATAGTTGTATCTCGACCAAATATTGTCCCATAGCTTTCAGATGATGTATAAATCTCTGACTGGTTTTGTGGTCCAGGGTCACACAGGGGTTTCTGTCATGATGTCTTAGTTGAGTTAAACTGTGCTTTTATTTAGTTGGTTTATCTTGAGCTCCTCTCTTTACATTTCATTTGATCATACAGCCCTGCTTTTGATGAATTAATCCAAAAAGTGCAATTCACTGACATTCCAGACTTTCTATTTAAAAAAAAAAACACCTTTTTTAATGCATGTAGATCTGTGAAGGATTTGATTAGTAGGATCGGTTAGTAGCATACTTCCAGGTTTTTTTTTCTTTTTGTGAAATGTAAATGTAATGTTGTGCACTTTTATATTTTTATATTTTATTTTTCTGTTTTATTTTATTGCATTGATACAGATCCTATGTAACTGGTAGAAAATGTACAACACGGATCTTACTGTGAAAATGTTATTATCTACCTACCATGAAATTCTACATTACAGTTGTTGTTGTTTTTTTACTGCAAGTAAATAAAACGTTCAAATGTCATAGGAAATCTGATGGTGATGACAATGATAATACTAGATCTTCTAAGAGTGTGTGAGCGTGAAATAAGGGTGCTTTTTAACTCGATGAGGACTCTCCATCCGTGTCTGATGAGTGTTTTCCTCTCAGTCGTGTTGATCCGTCGCTCTCTGCTGACTGTCAGGAATGGGAATGTTGTGATGTGTAAACGCACGTCTGTGCTCTCCATCGGGTTTGTGTGGTGAAAGCGGCGTGTGTTATTTATTCAGCAGCGTGTGATGAAGAGCGGATGAACGTTCGGCCCTTTTCTAGTAAAATCTGACTTTGAGCAGCTCACAGAGATGAGGAGCTCGACGTTCGCCGTTTCATTTATTTGTGCTGGTCAATATGATGTTCGGCAGCCTCTTGTTTATTAACACAAGAGTCGTTCTCTTCAGGAGGGGCACAAACATGTTTCCTGACATTTCAATTACAGGGCGGCTCGTCAAGCGCTGCTTTAATTAATCTCAGTTTGTGGCTCTGAACGAGACCCGCCTGACGCTCACGTGACGCTCGATCTGATCACAGCCGTCCATCATCAGTCTGAACCTGAGATCACATGATCATCAGATGTGTGTGTGTGTTCAGTGATATCTGATATCAGAGTGTTTGTGTTGATTGATCATGGTTTATGAAAACACACACAAACATTCACTCTGTAAACAAGAACATTGCATAGGCTTGCGTTTGCTATTATATGCAGCTGCTTAAAAATACTACAATCTAACATTTTAGAACTTTTTAAAACAGCATTTTTACACACAAGAATCTCCACAAAAGAAGGTTTTAGGTAGCAATGCACTGACGTTTTTTGGCTGAAACAGCAATTTTCAGTTTCGACTGAAGTCGTTTTGAAGGTCGAAATCATTGACTGAAACAGGGATGTTTTGTTAGCATTTCTCTGTTTTGACTATCAGTGTCTGTTTCGTGCCTAACGTGAGTAAACTACAGCAGAAACACAAGTCAGCTGTGTGACACTAGTGCTGGACGAACAATGTTCATTCCTTGATTTTAATCAATACTGATATGGATTCTTAAATCTCAAGATCAGACTTTCAGTCTGTGCTGTTTTCTGTTGACATGTGACCCTGGACCACATAAGGGTCCAGTCATAAGGGTCATTTATACATCTGAAAGCTGAATAAATAAGCTTTCCATTGTTAGGATATGACAGTATTTGGCTGAGATACAACTATTTGAAAATCTGGAATCTGAGGGTGCAAAAAAACTAAATATATTAAGAAAATCACCTTTAAAGTTGTCCAAATGAAGTTCTTAGCAATGCATATTACTAATCAAAAATTACGTTTTGATATATTTACGGTAGGAAATGTACAAAATATCTTCATGGAACATGATCTTTGTTTATTTTTGGCATAAAAGAAAAATTGATAATTTTGATCCATACAATGTATTGTTGGCTATTGCTACAAATATACCCGTGATACTTAAGACTACTTAAGGTTTTGTGCTCAGGGTCACATATATGATCTTAATTTGCAGCTCCTGCCGTCCAATAATCACAATAAGCATAATTTATGTTTGTGACTTTTGATTTGAATTTGATTTTTATTTCTTTCAAGTTTTAAAGGCAGATTTTTGCTACAATGTGAAATCTGTAAAAAACAGACGGTTAATTGTGGCATTTTCCAGTCATTGTTCCTTAACAAAATAAATATCTTTATATATAAAAAAAAAAGTCTTAGTTCTGCATGTTTTAATGAGTAATATTGTTTCAAATCAAGAAACAGGTTTGTGTTGCCTGATAATATTAATAATAATAATATAACATTTCTAAAAAATACATTTAAATGTAAAAATGCTTATTTCACCTCATTTTTATATGGTGAAATGTAATTATTCTGAACATTTGAGTTTTTTTTTTTTTTTCAATTAACCATTGGTCTTCCATAGTAGCATACAATTAGATCATGATATTAACAGTTAAAACTAGGTATTTGTATGAGCAACAGTAGTCTAAATTTAGTATAAATGCATAAATGCTACAGCTTAAAAAAATACTGTAATTATATTCCATTACTCCTTCAATACATTCAATACATGTCTACATTAAAAATATAATAATATTCAACAAATATACCCACATTTCTGACACAACACCACTGTGCAGTTAGTGCTGCTACAGTAAATCTATGATAAATGATGGCGATTTGTAGATTAAAAAGCCTCCTGACTGTACCGTTTCGCAGTGTTTCTGCTGTCAGTCAGCGCTGATTCATCTGGATTCCAGCGCTGTTTAGTGACCGAGACTCATTGTTTGTCAAGAAAATTTATATTGCATGATAATTACCATTATTGCTTTATCACCCAGCATTCCAATTTTGTCAATTTCATTACCAAATTCAGTCGATAAATGCTGTTTTGTGGCTCTATAATGTGTGTTGACAGATCACTGATCATCTCTTCCTCTTTACTACTAGTTATAGCAGCAAATAAACATGAATGAACATCAGAAGAATCAGAACAACTCGCTGAAGTGAATAAATATATTACAGACACGTTTGAATGTTTATATTTGCACAACTAATGGAATAGAAGCAATTCTATTAAAAGGAAATCGACGTTAAACTGCATTATGTTCAGTTTAAATGTTTCTACAAGTCTACAAAGTAATTATTAAATAAATTTGATCAATTTTCTGTCATATTGCTATTTTCTGATCTGTTCTTGCCACACTAATAGCAATAGTAGCTGAACTGCCATTACAAACACACACACACCGTTTTCATTTTGGGTACAAACGTCTGACGTTTTGCCAGTCTGATTGAATCATGAGTGGAGATGTGAGCAGATGATCTGATTCATTCTTCACTGGAACAGGATGATGCATTGTGGGATAGTGTGTGTCATCTAATAGCTCACATACTCTACATTAGAACCTACAAGAACTTAGTCTTTCTCTACTTTAATGCATTAGCATCAGGTCACGGGTTCGACTCCCAGCGTGTCTGTTAGATGCATGAATGTGTGTTTTGTGTGTTTGTGTCGTGTTGATCGTCCTGCAGCGGGTTTGATCGCTCTGTTTCTCTGAGCCGTCCCTCACACATGTTTTTGTCCCAGAATGCTTTGGTCCTGCTCTGATCTGCAGTGATTTGTGGGGTAATTTGTTGCACAAGGAAACTCATTCGTCCCTGAGAGCACGCGGGGTCAGAGGTCAGCGTGTAAATCAGAGCGCCGTATATCGGTCCGTCCCGTCGCTCCAGCTCTGAGCTCAATCTCTTATAGGCTGAAGTCCATGTCAGCAGTTCCCCATTTACCCATGATGCTCAGCGGCACAATCGATCTCTGACGCATGTTCCGCTAAACCAATTAAAGCGATCTGCTGATTAGGTGTGTGTGTGTGTGTGTTTCTGCAGGCTGAAGTTCAGAAGTGATCGAGCGGGAGCGGCAGGACTCAAACATGCGGTCGCAGGCCTTGTTGCTGTATTTCACGGTGCTGCAGACGGCCGGAGCCGCTTTCCCAGAAGACACCGAGCCAATCAGTATTTCACACGGCAACTGTGAGTAACTGCGTCTCACCTCCTCGCTCCTCCTCGCTCCTCCTCGCTTTGTCTCGTCTTGTTCTCGTCCCGCCATCTTCTTCTCACTCCGCTTCTGTGAAATGTGATTCTGGTGCCCAGAGAAACTGTAAATGCTTTCTGAGTCGGTGAGACTTCAGAGATCCTCTTTTGTTTTGCCTGTCAGGATGAAAAAAACACACACACACACACACACACTTGTGAACTCTCACTGTCTCACTTAAAGACCCCATGAAATGCACGGTTTCGTCCACGTATTTCCTTCTAAACAGAAATATTTTTTTAATATTCAAAAAGCTTTCATTTTTCATTCATTTTTCATTGTGCACTGCTCAATTGAGATTTTGGTCTATTTTGTTTCCATAACATGTCTTCTTTCAGACTAGCAGAAAAACATCCAAAATACACAGTTTCTTTTATTGCACTTTATCTGTTTGCATCTGTAGATTTCAATTCCAGTCTGTAGGAACGAGTTTTTTCTCTTACAAACACCAAACTTTACAGTTTTATTCCTCTCTATATTCCAAAGATTTGTTCATATTTCATTCACACTGATTTATACAACATT
This sequence comes from Cirrhinus mrigala, assembly GCA_036247105.1. Lineage (NCBI taxonomy): Eukaryota > Metazoa > Chordata > Actinopteri > Cypriniformes > Cyprinidae > Cirrhinus > Cirrhinus mrigala. Next base: position 38,253,890 of record CM070014.1, read on the forward strand.
TCGCTAAACATTTCCTAAAAACATGCTCAAAATGTGTTTGATTTCTGTCTGTGTTGACAGTATTTTCTGATAAAAAGAGAAATCTAAAATTCGCTTCTGGAAAAACCTTTCATTTTAATATGACGACAAAATCAAACAAGAATTATGAATGGATATTCAGATTTGTTCTCTTGAAATGCATGCAGATTAGTGCATATTTATTGCATCAATTGCATATTCAGACATAAAATTTCTGAAAATGTGTAATACAAAAAATGTTTGCTATTCTTAATGGACTTAATGGTGATGTGTATTATTTTTAAGATTAAATGAACATTTTTACCCTTATTCAACTGTGGTGTCTTGCCTTAAATCTTAAAAACGTACAATTTAAATAAATAATTTTAAAATAAAATCAATCAAGATAAAATGTTTTATCTTTTTAGTAAATATTTTATTTGTTTATCTGCATGTTATGCATGATCTCATTTGCTTATATTAGAGAGCCGTGAACACGTTGATGTGTTGATAAATTATTAAAATAATGTCTTAAGATCTCAGGAGGATTTGAGTAAATATTTGAAAATATTTTTTACATTTTCAAAAATCATGTTTTTTATTACATTATCGTTTTTATTGTGTTAGTCAGCTGTATTTTTTTAGTTATTTTTACTTAATAAAACCCAACTGCGGTTTGATTGAGACTGATTGGAATGCACAATAAAAAAACAATTTTATCTGAGTTATCAGAGTTATCTGTTTTTGCAAGTGAATTCTTCATATAACGACCCGTCAGACTCGTCCTGGTTGCTCAATAATGTCATCAGTATTTCGTCCCGTTTTCCTGAGCGGCTGTCTTGTTGAAGAGTGTAGATCTGCCGAAGGTTTGTTGTTTAGGTCCCGTGTGGATTAAACAGGCTCTTTAATGAACCGATCTTTTGTCGTGAAGCGTCTCGCTGCCGAACGTGTGCGAGTCAAACTTTGTTCCGCTTCCTTCCCTGTCAGATACCAAACAATATCCAGCGTTCGTGGGACACAAGCCGGGAAGGAACAACACGCAACGGCACAAACTGGACATTCAGCTGATCGTCATCATGAACCGGACTCTCTATGTGGCCGCGAGGTGAGTTTGCTATTTAAAGATCGGCGCCGTTATTAGCAGAGACTGGTAAACCGCAGATTGACCAGATTGTTGGCATGGTAACCAGCAGCCCATTCCAGCGAGCCCATTCGCAGCATATGGACGTGAAGGAGCACATGTTCAGGAGTCAGGGAGCCAGCGGCGTGTGAATCAGACGCTCATTAGTGCTGTGCACACACACTTGACTTCCTTCGTGCAATATGAACATTTGTTTGTAAACAGTTTTACGTTTATCAGCGTTTCCGTGGGTTTTAGAAAGTCTTACTTTGTGCTTCCATGAATTAAGGCCTTAAAATCAAAGCAGAAAGTCTTACATTCATCAAGTCGTGGCAATAAATGTTGCATACACAGCAAAATGTTTGTTTTGTGTTTCAACACAAATATGCAAACAGCCTTAAATCAAGATTTAGTTGAGATGCATCATGAAAATATCATGTCTTGTTTACTGAGAAATTAAAAAACTGAAACCATAAACTTGAAATAAAAACTGAAATAATATATAAAAATGAAAAAGATATTTAAAGAGTACACATTTCATTTCAGTACTAAAATAAAAATAAATAAAAGCGATGGACTAAATGACATAAAATGAAAATGAAAACCGATTATATAAAATAAATTACATTTAATTAAAAATGTTAATAAAAATTCATAAACATTTAAAAATAATTTTAAAAATTAATAAAATAAAATGAATTATTCATAAATTGGCTATTCATAAAATGGTTTTAAAAAGTGTTAAATTTACCTTCACAAATCACAGCGTGATCTTCTACATTAAAAATCTTGCGCTTTGTGAAGATCTGAAACCATCTTCTGCTGTCTGATTGTTCTGGCTCTGTGTGAATGTTGTTTTTAATCATAACATTTCTTTATTAATCTGTTTTTGTGTGTGTGTGAATGATCTCAAATCTCATTTCTCCTGATAAGCAGTGACGTGTGTTTTGGCCAGAGATACAGAGTTACACCTGATCACACTCTGATTGATTGATAGCTGTAGGCTCCGCCCACTCACTCTCCACTAATGAAAACACTGCAGCGCTGATTGATTGATAGCTGCAGTCTCCGCCCACTTTTCCTCCACCAATCAGATCTCTGATCGCTGATTGCAGGAGGTTTGAAAGCTTTAGCAATGGGTCAGCGTCTGTTTGATGGTCGGAGCACAGCTCTTTTCTCTCTGTCGTTTGGTAAAAAATGTTTCCAGCTTTGAGCTCCAGTCTCTTCTGGGCTTTCTGTTGTTTTGTGGCTTTATTTAGGCCTGTATTTTAGGCCTGATGTGACTCAACAACACCTCTGAGAAAAGAGTTTCCCAGTTTGTTTTGTTTCTTTAAACATCACTGCAGCTCAACAAAATCCAGTGATTCAACACAGCAGGACGGAGATAGAAAGAAGGAATGAAATAAATGTGACTGACTTTTAAGGAAGTTAAAAGAATTTTAAGAAGGAATGAAGTTTTGATCAGTGGCTGGTTGCATACAAGCTGCTTAGACTAATCTTGAAAAGTCTTGAGAAAATTTTTTAAGTTAGTTACAAAAAATCAGGTGTAAATTGCTGTAATTTGAATCTAAAAAGACTGGTTTACCCTTGACTAACAGCTAGTTTGTCAAACTAGTTCTTAAGACACAGTCTTAACGTAGTGTCTGTGTTTCTGCAACTGGACTCTGATGAGAATATAAAACATAGTCAGAAAAAAAAGTACTGTAAATACAGGAGAGCTGATCTCATTGTTCGTCTTATCTAAAGCTGCATCATCATAATTACAGTGTATACGTTTTACGTTATTTGCCTCAGAAGAAAGGAAGTGAAATGTTACAATATGCCCCATAGGTGGGATACATTGTAATGTGTGAGGGGCACGTTGTAACACGACCGTATGACAGCTTAAAATGTTATCCGATTGAAAAAAAACAAATATACACGACAAAATAAAATAACTTTTTCAAACAAAATAATGTTGTTGTTTTTTTTTTTTTAAATTAAGAATAATCTAATTCTTATTGATCACAACACACAGCTGTACAGTATAGTTCAAAACAATGTGCGCAAATGAAGGAACACATTCAGACTTTCAGAAGAACACTCCCCTCCCTCCAAACACAGCTCTCATAGAACACCAGACACATAAACAAGCCAAAACGCTTTATATTTCTTTAAATAATAATTTCTGAACATTAAAACATTGACTGTCAGTCTTTATTCACCTGTTTCTTGTGGTTTCTCATTAAAATTCATAAAAGTAATGTCATAAAATAGCATAAAGTGTAGTTTAGTAATAGCGGGGCAGATTGTAACACAGTGTTACAACGTTCCCCATCAGCGCGACTGGGATGTAAAACCGGTTTGTGTCTTCTGCTGGTTTGCAAAGCGTTAATGAACTGTCTCAACTGACAAATAACAGATTGGAGATTAAAATAACAGATTAGTCTATTTTAAATGAATACTAAAAACTAAGATGAAAAATTGAATTGAAATGAACTTTAGCCAGAAATTTACTTTTACTATGGTAAAATAAATATTAAGTGATATCTTCAAAAGGACTTCTAAAATTTGGCGCACTTTTTTCTCTGTATAGTGTTGCTATGGCAACTAGTAAATACTGTAAATTTGGTTATGCTAGCGTGTGTGGAAACATTTGAACCAAGTGTTAGTTTGTGCCCCGCGCTCCCCTACAGATCGTGCCAAATCGGCTTCACAGAGATCAACGGGGGAGAATATCAGAATGAAAATGCAAACTTTTGAAAACGGGTTTCAAAGTGGACGTTTTTGAAAACGATACTGCTATCATAATGTGAACTACAAAAACGAGATTGTGTGGGAATGTGAAGCACATGCGTGTGATGTGTTCACGTAGCGCTTCTTTACACAGTTACGTCACCAACTACTGGCCTGGCAAGAGTAATGCAGAACTACAGACGTTTTTGTGGATCTGTGTGAATGGAATCTTTTTGACAAAGTTGTCGTCTGTAAGCAAACAATGCAAAGGAAAAACCTTTCTGTTTTTAGCAAATCATTGTCATGAAAACATATCCTGAGTTTCCCTGTTCTATAGATGTAATGCAATTCAAAGTGAACACAGTGTAGGTGTTGAGCTACACTGAATAGTTTTGAGAGCAGATTGGTATTACTGTATTACTGTAGAAATGTGTCAGGTCTCTGCAATAGTTTTGTAAAGTACATGTAAACTGTTCAGTAGGTACATTGAGTTCTGGAGTCAAATGTTCATGTCATTTGAAAGATTCATTCATTGAATGCATTTTGTGCCAAAGCAATGATAAATGATCCACAGTTTAGCCCACAGACACTGCTGTTGTGTGAAGGGCGTTGAAAAATTGAGAAATGTGATTATAAAAACTGTAATTATGGATTTAGTTGATGATTGCAGACTCTGATGATGAGCTGAAGTGGATTCAGACCTCAGTAGATGTGAGATATATTGAGCTGAAGTTTGTCAGTGTCTCACACACACACACACAGAGAGAGAGTCACAGCTGAGCTCTGTGGGTCTGGTGTCAGCGGGTCTGGAGGTGCACGAGGGACATTGTCCACATTCCTCAGGCTGCGGCCGCGGCGTCCCGTAGCAACCCGAACCCCCCCGTCATGAGAACAGAGAGACGCTGCTGCCGCTGACACCAGAACAGCTGAGAAAACACGAGAACGCTCCGGAGGCGCGGCAGAACCGCGTGTGACGAAGGGGCGGAGCCTCAGAGAGGGGGTGTCGTGCTGGTGCGGATTGACAGGTGTGAGACGCATACTAATGAGCTCCTTTCTCTGCGAACACAGAGCGAGAGCGTTTGACAAAAGGCCACCAGATGGACGCGGCCGGCCCGCGCTCACCCGCATGAGAAGCGCATTCCTGCGCACAAAGAGCCTCTGTTGAGCTGCTGGACGACCGGCACAAACAGCATCAGACCTGCTCTCAAACCCAGACCAATAAAACCCATCAAACGTGACGGGAGTTGTGTGTTTCAGGTCGTTTTCGACAGATATGTGCATGTTTGGAAGTGATGGATTATTCGCTTTCTTTCCTTTGGATAAACGGATGGATTTGTCCGATCTGATGCTGTGTGATCAGTCACATTTATTTCTACAACGCTTTATACTATACAGATTGTGTGAAAGCAGCTGCACAGAGATAAACAGGAAAATTACACAATCAATTATGGAAACTCATAGGGCTGGATAACAAGATTCTTTACTGTCGTTGTAACAGAATTACAATGAAATTTTTTATGTCTCAATCCAATCAGCAGCATAGTATGGAAAACAGTAAAACAACACATTTCAATCATTTCAATCCACTGATATAACAATAAATCAGCAAGATAAATCATATTAATCATGATTTCTGCTTCTCTGGAAAAACCTTTAACTCTAATATGATAAAATCAAACAGTGTTCAGATTAATGTGCAGGAAATGTGCAAATTAGTGCATATTGAAATAGATCATTTGCATATTTGAACATAGCGTTTGAGAAATCTTGTAATACAAGATCAAATGTTTGCAATTCCTAATGTAATCAGTGTAATTTAGTTTTTTGTTTTTTTTTTTGTGTCTGTCTTGCATTGAATCTGTGAGTTGACTCAAGACTCAAATGATTTGTGAATCATTCAGTGTGATTGTGAATCAATTCAACAGGTTCATTGGAAAAAATCAGCTCGTTCATGAATAGTGATTTTCTTCAGTTCGAAAACGAGGAATTGGGTGTTTTCTATGAAATGTAGTGGAGTAAGAAGTATGATATTACACTCTCAAAATTAAAGATGCTTCACGATGCCATAGAAGAACATTTTTTGTCCAAATGGTTCATAAAGAATCTTTAACATCTGAAGAACTTTTCTGTTTCACAAAAGGTTCTTTGTGGTGAAAGATTATAAAGAGGTGTCGGCGCTGATAGTCTTGCGGTTAATGCTGACATGCTCGCGGCGACCCGAGTTCGAACCCCGTCCTGAGGTGCTTTGCCGATCCCACCCCCCTTTCTCCACCCAATACTTTCCTGTCTGCTCTCTACTGTCCTATCTAATAAAAAAAGGTAAGAAAGAGATGCTTCTTTAAAGAACCTTTAACTGAATGGTTCTTTGTGGAACCAAAAATGTCTCTTCTGTGGCATCGCTGTGAAGAACCTTTTAAAGCACCTTTATTTTTAAGAGCGTATGCTCTGGAATGTAAAAAGTAAAACACTGAAGTAAAAGTTTCCCAAAATAGAACTACTCTGATAGAGTACAGATATTTGAAAAATGTACACAAGTACAACTTGCTGTCCGTCACTGGTGTAAGTGTGCTCAGAAGTGTGGGCTGCAGTGAATGTGATCACGTGTGAGTGAGTTGTTGCTCAGATCAACAGGATCTCGCTGACAATCACTCGTCTCGCTGTCAGAGCAGAACCGTTTGAGACATAAATCTGTGGGAATGAGAAGTGCTCAAGATACACGTCCTTAAAGTTAATGATGTGGGACACGTCCTGCTGGAGACAGAGCGTTTATTAGTGCCGTTTAACACGCGTCTCTGGTGCTGCTGCTGATAGTCAGTTCTGGCTCTGCTTTATAGACTCAGAGTTTGTTGTTTTATAGCATGTGTGGAGGTCGAGTTCAGATTAGAATGATTTTTTTCAGAACATCTGCCTCATTCTAGATAACATTGTTTTTATTTACTGGTCAACTTGAACTATCCACCTTATTTTTCCTGTAAGAGCAGGCACTGCCATTTGTAAATTTAATGTGTCTGGCTTCCAGACACATCATCCACCTCCAGCTGTTTTTAACTGTACAAAACAACTCGATTTACTGCTTGATATTGCAAACTGGTGTGTCTTACCATATTATTTTAATGTATTATCTTAATTATGAACACAATGGTTTTTAGTGCAAACAGTTTTACCGTTTACTGCACTTTATCGTTATTTTCCTATAGCAGCTTACGAACCAGAACACAGCTTACTTAGATAAGGTGGATAGCATGATCCAAGTAACATTCTCCTTTTTTAACCTGCAAAACCAACTGGTTAAGGAAAGGTTTGAGATTGCTGCAGATATCAATATCGGCTCCATTTCTAAACTCAACTGCCAGTGATCCTTTCTTTATGTATAGAAGACCAAATAATCAACTTTTTGATAAAACCATGTTTTATATGAAAAATCAAACCCCAAATAAAAAATAACCGCAGCTTTGGCTGTAATAAAGCATCCTCTCTGAACACTGTGAGGCTGAACTGCAGCTCATCTCTGCGTTTGGAAGCAATTTGTGACTTGGAGATTGAAATCTGTAGTTTAACCCATCAGCAAGTCATTTTTACAAATCTGATGTTTAAATGGATTTGTAATATTTATCTCACTGAATGCTGCATCTCAGGTTGTTTTGCACTGTGAAAATGATTCTCTGTGTTTTAAATCAAACAAATTATTGGAGTGTGTTTTACAAGAAAACATTATTTGTGACCCAGGACCACAAAACCAGTCATAAAGGTCAACGTTTTGAAATTGACATTCATACATCATCTGAAAGCTGAATAAACAAGTTTCGATTGATGTATGGCGAGATACAATTTTTTGAAAATCTGGAATCTGAGGGTGAAAAAAAAAAATCTAAATATTGAGAAAATCACCTTTAAAGTTGTCCAAATGAAGTTCTTGGCAATGCATATTACTAATCAAAAATTAAGTTTTGATATATTTACGGCAGTAAATTTACTAAATACTTTCATGAAACATGATCTTAATATCCTCATGATTTTTGGCAAAAAAAGAAAAATCGTTAATTTTGACCCATACAATGTATTTTTTTGCGATTTGCTACAAATATACCCGTGATACCCGTATAAATTTCATTCTTTCTGCTTCAGAATTGTGTGGTTAATTTGATGTCTTGCACTTTATTTGTGAAGTTTTATTAACAATTTCTGAAATGAAAAATTGCATTTGCATCAAATTCTTTCACTGTGTATTGACAAATGAATTCATTTTTCAAGTTTTCGATTCCCTGCACCACCCACATGCAAAAACTGCTGTGCTTCTGCACAAATCACTGACATATTTTGACTTCATAACAGCAAAATAATTTTGCACCTACAGTAATCATGCAACTTCAATTACCAAATGTAAAAATATTTAATTTTGTCTTTTGAAAGCTGCATTGAATATTCATTTGGCTCAGAAATCGGAGAGGGAGACTTGGACTAGTTAGTGCATCAGCATGAGTTTCACAGATGAAAACCACCCGCGTTTCATCAGACCTGAAATAAAAGAAACTGAATTAGACAAACAGAGTGTTCTCGTTCTGCTCTGCAGTAACTTCATCAGTTCTCTCTGAGATCCTCAGTAATTACGCGCTAGAATGGAATTTCACTAATGAGCGCGGAGCGACACGTACCTGTGCTGATTGAAATGCATCAGTCAGAAACACAATCGCCACTGTAGCTCAGACGTGCTGAAGGCGACGCTCACGCAGCAGCCCGATTCATTGAGCTGATGTGATTAATGCCGCTGGAGAACTGAACGACTGTTTCTGTCCATCACGCCGAACGCACGCACTTACGATGCCACGGTGATTAATTACCGGGCTTTTGATAACGCTTGAAGAATTTTATCCGTCTTGAGATCGCTGCGCCTCCGGTGACCCGCACAACAGCGCTCATTTCACAAATGGCTTTTCTATTAGATTGAGGTAGCGAGGAACGTTTTATTGAATTCAGCTTAAGACTGAACGTTGGATCGGATTCAAAACATGTTCCAGTCGCATGAGATGATTTTAAACACGTGAACGTTGACGTGGCAGCTCAGAATTGCACAAACAACAATGAAAGCTCAACTGGAATTGACTGAATTACCATGCTGAGAAATTCATCAGCTAATGGCATTCTGGGAAATGAAGTGTTCTTCCACCCTTGTCCATAAATTTGTTTATAACGTTTAATTTTGTTATATTAGTTATTTTAGCATTTGTACAGTAATATGTGACCCTGGACCACAAAACCAGTCATAAGGGTCAATTTTTCAAAGTTGAGATTTATACATCACCTGAATCAGCATTTGCTAAATAAATAAGCTTTCAATTGATGTGTGGTTTGTTAGGACAGGACAATATTTGGCTGAGATGCAACTATTTTAATTAATCTGGAATCTGAGGGTGCAAAAAAAAAAAATCCAAATATATTGAGAAAATCTCCTTTAAAGTTGTCCAAATGAAGTTCTTAGCCATCAAAGATTAAGTTTTGATATATTTACGGTAGGAAATTTACAAAATATCTTCATGGTACATGATCTTAATATCCTAATGATTTGTGGCATAATTTTTACCCATACAATGTATTTTTTTGCGATTTGCTACAAACATACCTGTGCTGCTTATGACTGGTTTTGTGCTCCAGGGTCACATATAGTTTTTATTTTATTTATCAGTCTCTTTCCTTACTTGAATGTCTGTGATACTGAAGCTGAAGACGAATGAAAGTGTGAATGTCTTGGCAGGGATCACATTTACACGGTGGACATCGAGACGGCCAATACGGAGGAGATCTTCTTCAGTAAGGTGAGTCTGAGGATAGAGTTCTGTCCTCCTCTTAATTACCTGGCAGCAAACGAAGCGAGCGTCTCTCTGTCTCTCTGTCTCTCTCTCTAAGAGCTTTATCCCATCAGGAGTCGCTGTCGTGCGTCACGCCGCGAGGCCCTGATTCGCGTGCGTACGCGAGGCCGCGATTAACCGGCTGATTGATGGAGATCGATCGGAGCGGGATGTAGTTTAATCAGTCATTGGGGCTCGTTTGACCCTCCGGGCCGTGACAGAGAGCTGTAATTGAGTCAAATCTATCGATCTCACATTGATTTCCTGTCGACAGAAGCTGACGTGGAAGTCCAGACAGCCTGACGTGGACACATGCAGGATGAAAGGAAAACACAAGGTACAGCCGCGCCGCCATGATGATGATGATGATGATGATGATGATGATGACTTGCAAAGACCTAATGTTACGTAATTTGATGCCAGGTTCAGAAATATCAGTAAAAACTTTCGATGTACACTGCACTGACTTGCCAAAATAACAAAAGCAGGCAAATGTCAAAGATTTTAGTTTTAATGTCAAACTCAGCTTACAATCTGCAGTGGAATGGAAAAATGTTCTTGTCTATTTAGCAAAATAAGCCCTTTTCACAGAATGTGTCATCTTCTGTTGCTGTTTGGATGCAGTGAAACATCACAGATACAGCAGAAAACATCTGGTTTATGTTTGCAAAAAAAAGGCCTCATATTACCAGAGTTCAAAAATATCAATTAAAAACTGCTCATGTTTCACTTCCGCTCTACATCCTGTTCTATCATAAACAGCAAAAATTAAATAATTAAACAAATACTTTTCATGTATGGTTTTTTCATGTTACATTTTTCAAATGATATATACACACTACCACTCAGAAGTTTGGGATCAGTAATGTTTTTTTTTAAAGAAGTCTCTTCTGCTCATCTTGGCTGCATTTATTTGATCAAAAATACAGAAAAAAACAGTAATACTGCAAAATGTTATTACAATATAAAATAAAGGTTTTTATTTTAATATATTTTAAAATATTATTTATTCCTGTGATGCAAAGCTGAATTTTCATCAGCTGTTACTCCAGTCTGCAGAAATCATTCTGATATGCTGATTTATTATTAGAATTATCAATGCTGGAAAAGAACAGCATTTATTCAAAACATAAATCTTTTCCAACAGTGTAAATCTATACTATCACTTTTTATTAATTTAACACATCCTTGGTGAATAAAAGTATTAATTGTTTTTCAAAAAAAGAAAGAATAAAAATGTACTGACCCCAAACTTTTGAACAGTAGTGTATATTGTTAGAAAACCTTTCTATTTTAAATAAATGCTGTTCTTTTTAACCTTTTGTTGATGAAAGAATCCATAAAAAAGTATCACAGGTTCCAAAACAATATTAAGCAGCACAACTTGATAATGAATCAGCATATTAGAATGATTTCTGAAGACCGGAGTAACAGCTGATGAAAATTCAGCTTTGCATCAGAGGAATAAATTATATTTGAAAGTATATTAAAATAAAAAGCAATTATTTTATATCATAATAGCATATTGCAATATTACTTTTTTTTTTCTGTATTTTTGATCAAATAAATGCAGCCTTGATGAGCAGAAGAGACTTCTTTAAAAAACATTACAAGTCTTACTGATTCCGAACTTTTGAGCAACAGTGTATGTATCAGCTTTAATGACTAATCAAAGTAACACAAGCAGGCAAATGTCAAAAGTTTCAAAATTGTATTGTTTAACAAAATGTAACAAAATTCAAAATGTTACATTTAACTTACAATCTGCAAAGGAGTGTTCAAATAATCAATTTAATGTCAAAGGAGTTAAAATAAACAGGTTTATAAATAAACTGTTCTCCAAATTAAGGCATAAAATAATGTTGTACGTGTGAAAACGGGATGAGAATTGATGATCATGTTTGTAATGTGGCTCAGATTCAGACAGGAATTATGTATCGTGTGTTTTTCTGCTGATTAAGAGAGAATACAAGACTGACTGACCACACAAATGACTGTAAAAGCAAACATGCTAGGAAGTGCTTCATATTTTGTGAGAAAGTGTGAGAGCAAAACAGACTATTTTTGGAATCGGCAGCCAGATTTAGTCAGAAACAAGCACTGGATTTCATTCAGCAGATATGATGTAATGATGGAGGAAGCAGACTGATTAAGTGTACTGCACACAGTCATGTTTCTCGTCTCGTTCCAGGACGAGTGCCATAATTTCATCAAGGTGCTGTTGCAGCAGAGCGACGACTCTCTGTTTGTGTGCGGAACCAACGCCTTCAACCCGTCCTGTCGGACCTACAAGGTAAGACCGCGGTGACTGCGTGACCTCTGACCTCAGACGTGCCGCACGTTTGATATTCAAACAGCCGAATGGAAGCGTGACGCGGCCCACACGCAGATGGTCGAGACTGTTTTCAGTGAATCGCTCTGAACGATGATGATGATGATGATGATGATGATGATGATGATGATGATGATGATGCTCAGAATGGGATGTTGCTGCAGCGTTTGTTTGTTTGTTTGTTTTTCTGGTGGATGTCTTTATTTTTTCTTTTTGAATCCAGCTTAATATGAAGAAAAGAAAACATCAAAAAAAAAATAAGAAATTAATTTATCAAAAACATCTAGGTTGACTCGGGTCTGACTCAGATCATCAGAAGTCTGTAAACGTGTTTTCACTTGTAATGCCAGAATAAATCTGAAGGATCTTAAAAAACCTAGAGGAAAGTGTGAGCTATTGTCCATTTTGATTATTTTGCCAGGAAGATCAGAGACGTTTCTGTGAAGACAGATTCACACTGCTGTGTTAAAGTGGCTCCAAGCAAATAAAATACCATTAGAACCTTGTCTGCAATGTTTATTTCATTTTGTTTACATATTTCTTAAGTCGTTTAAATTATATTTTTACTCTTCTTTTATCGTACTTTAACTTCTGCACAATCTTTGCCACGCCATAATTCAGAGTTTTCCTTGATAAAGCCTCCTTTTTAACAAATTCTTTGAATTTCTACATTATTAAATTCACACTGCAGTTCTATTATGACATATTAAAAAAAAAAAAAAGTCAGATATGAGAAATAAATCGGCTTTTAAGTGCATAATACATTATGCATAGCCCTAAACAGTACTTCATGGCATTTATTTATCCCAGACTGATTTATGACTGAATAAACCGCTTTAATCAGTATTCATGCTGAAGGTTATTCACGCTCTTATTAGTAACTAATTATGACTCTTTTGCTTCATGTTGCTACATTGTCAATTGACATTAATTTCTGTAGCATTTTATACAATACAGTGTGTTTCTAAGAAGCTTCACAGAAAATAACAGAATCATTGTTGCAAACTTTATCAAATATGAGACCAGTTCAACTGTAAAGCAGTGTTGGGGGTAACTTACATTACATAAGTAATGTAATCAGATTACTTTTTCAAGTAACATTTACTTCGCACAAAATATCGGAGTTACTTTTTACTTGTTAATTTTTCAGAAAGCAGGAGTATGTGCAGAGACGGTCAGTCTGAGGATTATTCATTTGACTTTTGGTGTGAAACGACCTTTAAAAAATGTAACCAAAAATGTAACTCTCGTGCTTTTTGTTATTAAAAAAACTAACAAGCAAACCCAGCTCAGGTGACAAAAAGTAACAAACATGATTCAGTGCATTACCTTCGATAAAAAGTAACTAAGTAACACAGTTACTTTTTAATGGATTAGTGCTGGATCCCTGTGTCAGTGTGTGATTGGGACGGGATTAAAGGTTTGCCTGAGCAGTGATTTGTTAAACTGGTTTAGAAACAGTGAATCATCTTAAGCTTTTGGTTCAGCAGTGTGTTTGTTAGGAAGCCTGAAAAAGGCTGGTTTTCAGGGTGTTTGCTGTGATGTACTGGCTCTAAATGCTGAGTGTTTTGAGCTGGTTCAGTGTTTTTGCTCAATTTGGCTCCATCATCTGCTGCTCTGCGGTCGGTGAATCACAGAATGACCGGAAGACAAGCGTGTGCGAGATCCTCTGCCAGCCGTCGCTGTCTAATAACTGGCTCGGTCCAGCAGAGAGATGCTGAAGCGCGTTTGCCAAAAGCAGCACTAGCCACTCACAGATTTTCCCCCGCGGACGCTCGGCCTTTGGAAGGCCTCGAGCGGCGCGGTTCTGTCGGCGTAGCGTTCGCCCTGGCCGCGCGTCTGCCGTCCTTGTCCCCGGTGCGACGCCTCTGAAAAGAGCGTCTGTCGGAGGGCCAAAGTCGTCCCGCATTAATCATCGGCGTACAAATGTTCTCCTGAACGGATGCTCCGATCCGCGGCCTCCTCCCGAGAGCCCATCTGCGGCCCCGGCTCTGAGCTGCTGGATTTACGGCTGGTGTCCATTACATCAGCTGTTGCCGGGCGGAGCGGAGCGTTACTGACAACACGAGCGGCCCGTAACTATTCCAAACATGATCGGCACGCCTGCTTCCCTTCTCAGTGCTTTATGGTGGTCTGGTGCTGGTCCACACTGGTTTATACTGGCTCTGATCTAGTCCAGAATGGTTTTCGATAGTTTGGTGATGGTCTATACTGGTTTATACTGGCTCTAAACTAGTCCATGTTGGTTTTTACTGGTTCTGTGCTGGTCTAGACTGGTTTATACTGGCTCTGATCTAGTCCAGAATGGTTTATGATAGTTTGGTGATGGTCTATACTGGTTTATACTGGCTCTGAACTGGTCCATATTGGTTTTTATTGGTTCTGTGTGGGTCCGGACTGATTTATACAGGTTCTGTGACAGTCCAGGCTGGTTTGTACTGGCTCTGAACTAGTCTAGACTTGTGGTCTGGTGCTGGTCCACACTGGTTTATACTGGCTCTGAACTTGTCTAGACTGGTTTATACAGGTTCTGTGATAGTCCAGACTGTTTCATGGCGGTCTGGTGCTGGTCCAGGCTGGTTTTTACTGCCTCTTAACTAGTCCATATCTGTTTTAACTGGTTCTGTGCTGGTCTAGACTGGTTTATACTGGCTCTGAACTGGTCCATATTGGTTTTTATTGGTTCTGTGTGGGTCCGGACTGATTTGTACAGGTTTTGTGATAGTCCAGACTGGTTTATACTGGATTAAATATAAAGAATTACACGAAAACTTTAAAAAATGTAAATAAATGTGCTTCTGAATCTGCTAAACCACCTACAGTATTCTTGTCTTTTATTGTAAAGGAGCACAGGGTGTCGTATCTGTAGTCGAGGGGATGTTTTTATTCTGTGTAGTTGTTGCGTTCATTTTAAAGCGTTTAAATCATTCCCGCACTCTAATTAAATCAAAACGAGGGAATGAATTAGTACGGCGTGGCCGTGATTTAATCAAACGAGGGAACGAGTTGAGGCGTGGGAACGAATTCTCAATTTGTGGCTGCAATAAATACATCTCTGTCATGTGCGGCTCTGTACGTCACCCATCTGATTTGTGTTATTAACTGTTCTGTGTTTAATGTAAGCGAGTTTGTTGTTGCACTGTTTTGTTGTTGTAAGAATAATAATGAATCCATCATTTTCAAGCACTGATTTTGCTGTGAAAGCTGTGAAGATCTGACGTGAAAGATCAAAGTGAACGCTGTATCTGACGGCTATCTGATCTTGTAAACCGTGCGCTGTAATCGCTCATATCGATGCTGTCACGAGTTTATTAATCAGTGAAATTCCTGTTTTGCTCTTCCCCCCGTCACGCTGCGGAGCGGGAATACCGTGACATTCCTGATCCGTGTATTTTCGGAGGAATGTTAATAGGGTTCCCGATACGTCACGTGTGAGCGCTCGACTCCTGACTGACCTCCTTCAGATTCTCCAAGATAGAAATGGTCTCAGAGAGGAAGAGCTTTAAAAATAACACCGTGAAGTGTGTGAAAGTCTCAGACGCTGAAGGTTAGGGTGGGTTTGACTTCTGACCTCTGACCCCTGACCTTTCCCTTCATTCCTGCAGATGGACAGTCTGGAGGCCGCGGGCGATGAGATCAGCGGTATGGCGCGCTGCCCGTACGACGCCAAACACGCCAACGTGGCCCTGTTCGCCGGTAAGACGCCGTCATCGCGACCGAAACGCTTCCATAACGAACGTCTGTCAGAAGAACGCCGGGAACACGAGGAACTCCCCGACACGGCCCGAGCAACAGTCGCTCCCTGTTTCTGGGAAGAGCGTTCGCTGGCAGCGGCTCGTGTGCGGCCGCTCTGGAAACACATGAAACTATTGTGGTGCGGTTAGAGAGCGTCTCTGGGAGTCCCTCCCCGAAATACAGCATCAAAAATAACCCTGGGGATGGAAAACCCGCATGACTCATTCCTCCATTAGCGGCCGTAAAACATTCCAGTCGCAGGCCAGAGAAAGTCCTGCCTTTCCAGCTAAAATAACGCCATTATACAGTACATGGCAAAAAATGATGTTTAGAAGTTAAAAACAGATTTTAGGAGTATGTTTAACAAGAAAATACTATTTCAGACTTTGAAAATGTCATGTTTAATTCAATGTGCTACTTGCCATTTCTGTGTCTTTATTTGTGCAATTGCTAAGAGAAAAATCTTTCTGCGTAAATCCTACAGCAGACTTTCAAGAAAATTATGAAAATGAGTCCAAAAAGTGACAAAATCAAACAGGGAGTGTAGTGAATAATAAATAAATTCATAAATGTATTTATTCATAAATGCAAAAAAAATGCATAATTAGATATTACAATAAATTTATGTCAACAATAAAATGACACAAAATATATATTTTTAACAAGCCCCTGATTTGTAATTCAAATCAATGTGACATTAATCTGTATAGACAGTTTCCTCATAAGCCGATCTTCATTTTTTGTGTATGTCTGTCTACTGAAAAACATACATTTTAAAACTAATATTTGTGTTTATCCGCTTAATCGTTAACCGACTAACAGTATTTTTGCCATGTTTACAGCAGAGAACGTTATGAATAAAATAAATTTAAAATGAACGATGTAGATATTATAGTAAATTATATTATAGTACAAAAAGAAAAATGTATCAAACCCAAAGCTTGTAATTAATAGCAATAGGCTGTTTCCTCAAGCCAGTCTGCCTTTAAGTCTACATTTAATATATGTAAATAAATAAATGTGCTAAAATTTGTGCTTCTTTATCAGCTAACCAATCTGCAGTATTTTCTATTTATTTTTTTTTTATTTATTTGTTTTTTTTTGTTTGTTTTAAATGATCACAGCATGTCGTATGTGTAGTTGAGAGGTTGATTCTGTTCATTTGTGACCCTGGACCACAAAAACAGTGTAGCAATAGCAATAATATATTTGTAGCAATAGCCAACAATACATTGTATGGGTCAAAATGATTTTTTTTTTTTTTCTTTTATGCCAAAAATCATTAGGATATTAAGATCATGTTCCATGATGATATATTTTGTAAATTTCCTACCACAAATATATCAAAACTTAACTTAATTGTTGATTAGTAATATGCATTGCTAAGAATTTCATTTGGACAACTTTAACGGTGATTTTTCTCAATATTTTGATTTTTTTTTTTCCAACCTCAGATTCCAGATTTTCAAATAGTTGTATCTCAACCAAACATTGTCCTATCCTAACAAATCATACTTATTTATTTAGCTTTCAGATGATGCATAAATCTCAATTTCAAAAAATTGACCCTTATGACTGGTTGTTTGGTCCACGGTCACATTTGTGTAGATGTTGCATTCATTGTGAAGTGTTTAAATGCTGTTGTTTTCTGCTGTAGAGGGGAAGTTATACTCGGCCACGGTCACAGACTTCCTGGCGATCGATGCGGTGATCTACCGCAGTCTGGGCGACAGTCCGACCCTCAGGACGGTCAAACACGACTCCAAATGGCTGAAAGGTGAGCAGATTTAACCGACAGAAACACGACCTGCCGTCGCCCCGGCGTTAATCCCGTCAGAGAGCGTTAGGAGACGTGACAAACCTCGTCACGTTGTGCTATGATTGTAATTCATGCTCTTGTTGATTTCAGAGCCGTATTTCGTCCAGGCGGTCGATTACGGCGAGTTCATCTACTTCTTCTTTCGGGAAATCGCCATGGAGTACAACAGCATGGGGAAGGTACGGGAAAAACATCTAGCCTGTTTTCCTGCTTCTGCGCCGCAGACAGGAAGTGACAGGAAGTGGGTGTATGAAATATGTGAGGGTTTTTTAAGGGATGTCGGGTGCGGCCCGCCAGGACGCAGGTACTAAAAATAACACAAACATTGTCTGCTATCCGAACGGCGGGCCTTAAATAGCTGTAAGTCCAGAATTCACTTCCTGGTCTGTGAGTGTTGTGAGCAAACAGACGAGTGCAGGACAAAGGCTCATTGTTGTGAGTTCAAAAGCAGAAGACAGTGAGATCTGAGAGGCTTCGTCGCTCTGATTCAGTGAGGAGTAATTACAGTCTGAGCGTCTCCGGTGAATATGAGTCTCTCCAGTTACTGTACGGACCGACCTGCCAGATTACTGTAATTATACCAGCCTGACGCGACCCTTGTACTCCACTAACGGCTCTCAGATTACAGCACAATCTATGACAGCGCTGTCAGCAGGAGGAATATGTCAAACCACGTTTATTTCTACAGCGCTTTATACAATACAGAATCAATGAATCAATGATTCAAACTTCAGCAAATATGAAACCAGTTCAAATTTCAGCTGTAAAGCAGAGATCAAGTTTTGTTCCTGTCTGATAATGTCAATAGAATCAGAGTATTGAGACAAATTGCATGATTCGATCCTGATTCAGTATCGATTCATTTGGATATTTAGGCAGTCGGTTCAAACATGTGTCCATTTTTCTCAAGGAAAAAAATGTCTCAACTAATGCTGTAAACTACAATAAACCCTGTCATTGGGTGCGTTACTGTATTAAAGTGATTTATAAACAAACATTTAAGTTGCACGTACGGCGTTTTGTGTAATGAAATAATTGGTCCTGTAACAAAAAGAAGTATACTTCAAATTTATTGTATTAAGTATACTTAAATAAACTTCAAGTGTATTTTATGTAGTAAGTATACAAATATCAGTGTACTGGTAGTATACTTGTAAGTGTACTATTGCAATACTCCTTGGGACTAAATTGGCCCACTTTCTAGTACATAAACGTATATTTTTAAGTATACTTCAAGTGTAACAGTAGTAAACTTTGAGTACACAACTAGTTTACATTTATGTTTTAGTTTGTACTGCAACTATACTAAAAGTGAACTTATACTGATAGTTTACTAATTAAATACTTGTAGCATTTTTACTACACTTTGAAGTATAGTCTGAGTAAACTACTAGTTTAGTAGTTTTATACTGCAAGTATACTCGTAAGTTTTCTTTAAGCGAACAAGTATAGCTCAAATATATTTTGACTTTTTTTCTTAAGTGTACGTCAAGTATACTTAAATGTCATTTTAAGTATATTTCTGAACAGTACATAAAGCATATTTCTGAGGAGTGCATGAAAAGTATACTGAAAGCATACTTTCCTATTATAGTTTAAAAGAAGTATACTATATAAATAGCACACTTGAATATACTACTTTTTTGTAAGGGGTATTACGTAATAAAAATGTATTATAATAACTTTTTAATGACGGAATTATGTTTCTGTTCCAGTTTGTTGTCATAATATAAAATTTAAACAGAATGTCATAACATGTTTTCTTGATTAATTTATTATTAAAACATTCATGAAATATTGAAGAATAGGCTCAGTTTAAATTAAAGCAGTAGCCCCAAGAAGCCGTGCTTTACAGTGGATTTATAACAGCTAAGGGGCCGTTGTTAGGCATGATGTGAAGAAAAGTTATAAATTTACTGTAAACCACAGCTTTACAGGACTTATTGCTTTTTTTAAAAAAAAGTTATTCTATATACATAGTAAGGTTTCACAAAATAAAACGGAGCAAATAAAGTGTAATGATATTAATAAAAACAGTATTCTTGCACCAAACAATGTAGTTCCTCAGAAAGTGGTTGCCGAGCAACACACAGACGTAAACAAAGGTGTGTGTTTATAGACTAATTTACAACAGCTTTGAACGTGGTTCAACCAATCAGAATCAAGGACCGGAACTATTTTTTATAAATCGTGAATAGTGCATATATTTATCAGAAGTGATATTTTCCCGCTGATTGAGTTTATGATCATTGAATGTCTTTTCTGAGGTAAATGTGATGTTTTATTGACATCTTTCTGTGGTTGAATCACTGATTGATGGATTTTATGATTTGTTTTAGTGAGTTGTTCTGATTCTTCTGATGTTCATTCATGTTTATTTGCTGTTATAACTAGTAGTAAAGAGGAAGAAATGATCAGCGATCTGTAAAGAGCCACAAAATCACACATGTTGCTTGAATTGAGTGTTTAATGTGCCCATGTGATCAGGTGGTGTTTCCGCGTGTGGCGCGCGTGTGTAAGAACGACCGCGGTGGATCGCAGCGTGTGCTGGAGAAACAGTGGACGTCCTTCTTGAAGACGCGCCTCAACTGCTCCATCCCGGGAGACTCGCACTTCTACTTCAACATCCTGCAGGCCGTCACCGACGTCATCCACATCAGCGGGCGGGACGTGGTCATGGCCACCTTCTCCACGCCGTACAACAGGTATCAGAGAGCTGAGCTCGTTCAGTCGCGTTAAGATCCAGCAGGACGGGAAATGCGAGATTCCCAAGAATGAAAGCGCATGAACTCATGCTGACGGGACGGCGACACACAATGACCCCGTTAGTCAGGCGCGGCTCTTCTGCCTCACTGAGATTCACAGTTCACGCAGGCACAATCCGGCCCTTGTGTGCCGCTCGCGCCCGTCTGAGCCGCAGTGATTCACAGTTTTATTATTTTGCTGAAAGCGTGTTGAATGTGTGTTGCAGCATCCCGGGATCGGCCGTCTGCGCGTACGACATGGCGGAGATCGCGGCGGCCTTCACCGGACGCTTCAAAGAGCAGAAGTCGCCCGATTCCACCTGGACGCCCATCCCAGAGGAGAGGGTGCCCAGACCCAGGTATCCGTCCCACACGATTCAGCTGAGCAAACCGCTCCAGATTCAACATCCAGTTTAAGCCAAAACAAAACTGGAATTTTTTATGCACTGGTCAAATCGCAGATTATTTTGCTTCCATATCATGTCTCTTCTTTCAGACTAGTGAAAAAAAAAAAACATCCAAAACACACTGAAGTGTTTCTTAGATTGCACTTTATCTGTTTCCAATCAATGTCTTTACAGAGTTTTTTTTTCTCTTACAAACACCAGACTTCAGTTTTATTCCTCTCTATATATGAGGGTTTGTTCAGATTTCATTCACACTGATTTATACAACATGATGAAAATGTGTTTTTCTCTCTGTTGACAGTATTTTTTGATTTATGGAGTGATGAAAAGAGAAATCCAAAATCTTTGAACTTGACTTTGAACCTGACTTTATTCAAAATTGCATGCAAATCAGTGCATATTTAATTAGATAATGCCTCATTTGCATATTTAAACATTTAAACATAATGTGTAATACAGAACAATTTTCTTAATGTACTGTGATTGATCAAATGGGGAAGTATGGTGATACCGATAAGTTAAAGTTATTACTATTACTAGTTATGAACCCATAATGTAACTCTGACTTATAAAAAATAATTCAGCATCCCATAATGTCTGACAGCCAATCAGAATCAATTATTCAACGTGTTCTGGGATAATCAACATAAAAGCATGCATGTATAGTCTTAAAATGATTTAACTTGTTAAAATAATAATTTAAATGAGATTTTATTTTAATTTTTTATAAAAAATGTATTAAATGAACTATATAAAAAATATTTTTAGTTAAATATTAAATTAGCAATTAATCGCATACAAAAAAGTTTGAGTTTGCCTAATATATGTGTGTAATTATTATGTGTATATATAAATACACACAAATTAATGTGTATATATTTTAAAAAAGAAATGTTATTTATATAGACATTTTTTTTAATTTAATATAAATTATATAAAAATTATAATGATACATATACTTGTAAATATTTCTTAAAAATAAACATGAATGTGTTTGTATTTTTTTATATATACATATACATACATACATACATACATACACATATTATTTATATATATATATATATATATATATATATATATATATATATATATATTATATATATATATATATATATGCATAATAATTACACAGAGTACACACGCATATATTAGGCAAACTCACACTTTTATTTTGTATGCGATTAATTGCATTTAATTGTTTGACAGCCCTATTTTATTTTATATTTAATGTATCAATTTTAATTGATTCTTTTGTATTTTCTTGTATTGTTTATTTAAAGGTACTTGTATGTGTCACACACAAGTGTTTGTGAGCAGTAACCATGATTCTCCAGATGCGGCAGCTGATTAAATCGTCTCACAGGAGCGTTTTAAGATCTGACTCCATATGGCTCGTCTTTGTGTCATGAACGGCGGGAGTATCGCCTGCGCTGATTAACATAAAATTATGTGTTTGTGTGAAACGAGGTCAAGTGTTAATGAGAGCGACCATGCCAACCGCATCTCGGTGTAATTCTGTTTCCTCTGTGCGGGAATGAAGCGGCACATTTCCCGTAAAGCTTACATCATCCAACGTATTTATTCCAGTGACTTGAAGGTTGAGTTCAAAGGGATATATATATTCATTAGAGTGATTTCATGCGATTATGGCATTGAGTTGTTCTGCCGTGTGTTGTCTGTGCAGGCCGGGCGTCTGCGCAGGATCTTCCTCCGGAGAGAAATTCAAAGTGTCCAACGAGTTTCCGGACGAAACGCTGAACTTCATCAAGCTTCACCCGCTGA
Organism: Cirrhinus mrigala; assembly: GCA_036247105.1. Lineage (NCBI taxonomy): Eukaryota > Metazoa > Chordata > Actinopteri > Cypriniformes > Cyprinidae > Cirrhinus > Cirrhinus mrigala. The sequence continues at coordinate 38,276,387 of CM070014.1, forward strand.
TGGACGAGGCCGTTCCTTCCATCGCCAACCGCCCGTGGTTCCTCAAGACGATGGTTCGGTGAGTGCTCAAGACGGGTCAGAGGTCCTTCTGAGACATGAATCATGCATGAAGATTATTGTCATGCAAATGCGGATCGAGCCCGTCTTCGTAAGCGCTGCTCATTTTCATGGATGAATCGAGTCATTTGCATGTGATTCAGACACGAAGCGATTCACGAGTATCTGGAGATATTTGGTGAATTAAATCGGTGAAGGAAAGATGCTGTTTCTCTTGTATAAAAGCAAAGTGAAAGATTGTCTTCTTATAATGAAATGGATTATGGGAGAGCCGTGTGTTTGCACAGAATGAGATTCTTTGAAACGACGCCTGGTTTCAGGCTGATAAGTTTCTGTTCATTTGGGTTTGTGTCAGTCTGCAGTAAAATTTTCAAGTTATTGAAAACACATTTGCAGAAGCGGCGTCTGTATCCGTTTCCCTCGGCTTCAAAGACTCCACAGATTTGAGAAGATGAAAAAACGTGTATAATTTATTTGTCTTCTTATTTCCATCTTGCCAGTTTTAATTACCATGAAAATGTATTTGCATATTGATTTGGAAATTATACATACATTTGATTAACACTGAGATGAGCCGCTAATTGGAACGCCGGTCACCAGATAACGCTTTAATTCCTTTAGCGAGAGCAGAGGGAAATTTCATTGTAATAGTGTTCGTTTTGTCAGCTGTTTTTAATTTAGTCTTAATACTGTGTTAAATGTCCTTTTCAGTTTTGATCGTATTTACTCAAGATTTAATTGACTAAATGTTTGTAAAATTATAAAAACGATTACGGATCATGATTTTTGTCATTTGAGAAACTGCATCAGATATTTGGCCACAAGCAGCATGAAAACTATTTATAACCCATAATGCAGTCAGCAAACCTGGAACTCTGACTTATCTAACTTAATTCAACATTCTATAACATCCGACAACCAATCAGAATCAACTATTCAATGTGTTCTGGGATAATCAACATAAATGCATGCATGTATAGTCTTAAAATGACTTAACGTGTTAAAAATAATAATATAAATTAGATTTTATTTTAATTTTTTATAAAAAAAAATGTATTAAATGAACTACTAAAAAATAGTTTTTTTTTAATTAAATATTTAATTGCATTATTTTTATTTTGAATATTGAATTTATTTATTTATTTATTTTTTTAATTCTTGTATTTTTCACCTGAAACTGTGTCAGACATTTGGCCACAAGCATGAAAACTAGTTTTTGTTGAAGAAAATGTTTATTTTTTAAACAACATTTTAATCTCATCTTTTTTCGTGAACAGTAATGCATGTTGACATAGTCTCAGTTAGCGTCTAATGATGTCAGAGCGGTCCAGTTTTCAAGAATGAAATTAAGACTGCATCGTAACCCTTATTCTCTCCGTCAGGTACCGTCTGACACGTATAGCCGTGGATAACGCGGCCGGCCCTCATCGCAACCACACCGTGGTTTTCCTTGGATCGGAGCGAGGGATCGTGCTGAAGTTCCTGGCCAAGATGCGGAGCGGCTTCCTCAACGACAGCCTGTTTCTGGAGGAGCTGAATGTCTACAACCCAGAGAAGTGTGTATTCCATTAGGACGAGCCGCTCTGTCATTTACACCCGTTTATCAGGTTACAGCGCGCGGTTAGTAAATTAAAGAGCGCCGCTGGTTTGGACCGCCAGGCCTGAGCGAACGCTCGCCGAATGATTAAAGCAAATGCAGAGTCTGGTTAATACGTGCTGACGGCCACGTCACAGCGGAATAAACAGGCAAACGCTGACCGGCAGGCTTTTTGAGGACAGCGATGCTGCGTTTAACCACAACGATGGAATGTTTATCTGCTTTATTAACATTTACAGTCATGCATTTAGAAGATGCTTTCATCCAAGCCACTTACAAAAGAGGAACAAAGAGCTAACAATATTAGGAAGCGAACTAGAGAAGGGTAAAAATCCAGAAAGGATTTTTTTTTTTTTCATATTAAAGCAAGACAGCAGAGGCGATTTACCATATTAAAAACAATATACTGGACTGTTGTTTGCATATGCATTGTATTTATAAATAGTAACAAGCTTAGTTCATTAACATAACTGGATGCAAAGTAACAAGAAACTTTCCACATGAAACAAATGTTTTTACTCAGAAACTGCTACTAAATTTCACAAAGAAACAGCAAGTGACGCTTTTTTTTCTATAGGACTTGCAATACCAACTGATCTGAAACGGTGTTAAACAGGAAAATAACGTTGTTAATATTATAAAATTCATCAGTTATGAAACAAATTCAATTTAAGCTGTAAAGAAGCTCTACAGAAGACAATAGAGTCACAATTCAGTTCAGTGTTGATTCAATTCAGTTCAATAACAGTTATTCAATTCAGTTATTCAGACTAAAGTAAATTTGATGATTCCGGTCAATAACAGTGTCAATGCTGTAAAATTTGTCTCTTTTCAAATCTGATTTGACCATAAATCAGCTCTACAGAAGACAATAGAGTCACATTTCAGTTCAGTGTTGATTCAGTTCAGTAACAGTTATTCAATTCAGTTATTCAGAACAAGTAAATCTGATGATGATTCCGGTCAATAACAGTGTCAATGTTGTCAAATGTGTCTCTTTTCAAATTGGATTTGACAATAAATCAACTCTACAGAAGACAATCAACAGAATTCACAATTCAGTTCAGTTCAGTGTCGATTCAATTCAGTTCAATAACAGTAATTCAATTCAGTTATTCAGATTATTCACACCAAGTAAATCTGATGATGATTCAGGTCAATAACAGTGTCAATGTTGTCAAATTTTGTCTCTTTTCGAATTCAGTTTGACCATAAAGCAGCTGATCTGCATGATGGATGAGACTGATTGAGTGATTCAGTTTGTTCAGAGTCAGTTCAGACGCTCTTGTGAACAGTCCAGAGTTCTTAATCTGATGTGATCGTTCAAGTGATCTGACGTGAATCTGTGGTGTTCAGGTGCAGCATTGACGGCGTGGAGGACAAGCGCATCATCAGCATGCAGATCGACAGCAGGAGTCACTCTCTGTTCGTGGCCTTCACCTCATGCGTGGTCAAAGTGCCGCTGTCCCGCTGCGAACGGCACGGCAAGTGCAAAAAGTGCGTCTGCTTTCTCCCCGTGCGCCCCGTTCGTATAGGCCGCTGGCCGTTCTGCGCGATTAACCCCTCGTGTGTGTCTCTCTCAGGTCCTGTATCGCCTCCAGGGACCCGTACTGCGGCTGGGTGTCAGAGGGCGCCTGTAAAGAAATCTCAGCGGACCCGAAGTAAGCGCCTCTTTCTCAGTCTGTAATTATAGACGGCGCGAGCCAAGCGCTGATGTCAGTCTTCCCTCATATTGTGGTTTGAGCTGCTGGAGTTTCTCATCTGGAAAAGAGCATTTGACCCTACAAACCGTCCATAACTCATCTCTTTATTATTACAGCGTATTGAACGCGCGGCACATTTCCGCTGCCGTCCTCACGTGAGCTCATCATTGGGCGTTTTATACGCTGTTATTATTATTTCTGTTCTGATTGAGTTTTCCACTTCAGAAAGGGAGCCGTACGGAGGTTATGTGAGATCGGCCTGTGCAATTTCTCTGGAGTGAAGGATTATGGGATACGATCTGTGTCTGCAATTCAGAGGCTTTTGACTTGATGCTTTGCCCGTCTTTTCAGAAATAAGTAGGGCAGCCGTCCGCACGCTTTTGTTTTATACTTTATACAATGGTATATTATAAAAAATGATATTCTGCTCATGTTTAGATGAAGTGATTGTACATTTTAGACACAGTATTCATTTTGGAGTCTATTGCTCTGTTTTGCTCCCTGATCAACACAGCGGTGCTTCGTTCCTGAATTATTGTGTTTTTGATTCAATAAGCCACTTATAATGGCAGCTGCTACATTTAAAACTGCATACTAGTATACTACTCTCACTGTTTTTTGCATCTTTCTATGGCATGAATAATAAGAGTAGTACGCTGTACACTGTTGCTGAAAAATCTGCCGTTTTGAAGGAATCGGTTGAATGAATGAATCAGTGACTCACTCATTGGGGCTTGTTGCTGCACCTACCAGTGGTTTTAGTTTATTATTTAAATGTTCAGTATCACCTAACATTATGCAATTGTAATTGCAGTGTAAATGCATTCATGGCGTCTCTGAGCTGCATTTAACAGTCAAAGGTGAATTTTGGTGATTGATTTTATTTGATTGGTAACAGCCCTGATTGCATTTATCAAATAAAAACGTGTGACCCTGGAGCACAAAACCAGTCTTAAGTATCACAGGTATATTTGTAGCAAAGGCCAAAAATACATTTTATGGGTCAAAATTATTTCTTTTATGCCAAAAATCATTAGGATATTAAGTAAAGATCATGTTTCATGAAGATATTTTGTAAATTTTTTGTAAATATATCAAAACTTAATTTTTGATTAGTAATATGCATTGATAAGAACTTCATTTGGACAACTTTAAAGGTGATTTTCTCAATATTTAGATTTTTTTGCACCCTCAGATTCCAGATTTTCAAATAGTTAAATTTTGTCCAAATATTGTCCTAAAAAAAAAAAAAAAACATACATCGACGAAATCTTATTTATTTAGCTTTCAGATGATTAATCTCATTTTCGAGAAATTGACCCTTATGAGTCATTTTGTGGTCCAGAGTCACATAAATTTACATAAAAGGTGACACATACATGTAATGAGGTTAGAAAATTTGCCCTTATAAAGGTTGAAAATTGTCCCTGGAAGTCTGTTTAAGGCAAAAAATATCATGTTTGGCCTTATACAGTCAGCCAGCCTAGAAAGAAGCGTCTCTGTTTCTCATCTGAGCTGTGTTCATGCATGTTTGAGGTGTTCTCGTGATTCTTCGTGAGGTTCAGATCTCATCTGAGCTCGGTTTCGTTCTCATCATCGCTCTCGTTGCAGTGTATTTCTCTCATCTGTGAGATGATGAATCTCTCTCTGGACAGTCGAGGGTTGAATGATATCGGGCCGCTCTTCATTACAATCCAATCAGCGTCAATGAAACTTTAGAAATAAGCATCTGTGTTTTTATTAATATTCACGTCACATTTATGACGCTGTTTTTTTTTTAGCTTCATTTTCTCATGATATTGTTTGAACGACACATTCATTCGCTCCAACATTTATTAATATTGTTTGAAAATGTACTTGAGATTGAAGTCAGTGAGTGTGAAATGGAGGTGTTGAAGTCACTTGCTCACTGTGTGTGTGTGTGTGTGTGTGTGTGTGCGCAGATGGCCGTTCGAGCAGGACGTGGAACAGGGCAACACAGATGGACTGGGCGACTGCCAAAGTAAGCAGAACCCGTTTACTGAGCGCTGGACGCTCCTCAGACACAGCTGCACTCACACACACACACACACACACACACACACACACACACTCCTGTACTCGTCAGAAAGACTCGTTCACACTAGAAACCACAGCGACAACTATATTAGCATCCACACCGGCAGACGATAACGCTCTGTTTATGGCAAGAGTTTTTGCTGTAAGTGCTCGAGCTCGTTAAAGCAGGATGGATTCTGATTGGCTGCTAGTGTTTTAATCATTCATCAGCTGGAAAATCATCACTCTGAAAGTGATTCCTGTGATATCGTTCAGGTGTGGTCACATTTACCTCTACTCAGGGAAATTTTGCCATTAGCAATTTCTCACACAAGAGGCTGAAAAACTTCCACATGCAGATTTCGCTCATTTTCAAGTTGTTGCTCATGTGAATTTCTCACATTGAACAACAGAAATCTCTTTGTTTTGACAGTGATTTGTGTGTGAGCTGTGATTTATTGCTATTATATTAAGACCGTAGAATTAAATGTCACGTTTATCGGTGCCGATATTAAGCATTTTTACGGTTATCGATATCGGTCATTTTCAAAACAATTTGCCGATGAAATAATTTAATAATTTAATTTAACTTAAGTTTTGATGATAATTTTCATTTTTACACCAGGCAAATCGGTTCAAAATATCAGTTATCAGTCTGCTTGATCTGTAATACAGTAATCGGTATCAGTATCGGCCCTGAAGAACACATCGTTGACCCCTATTATAGTGTGGACTGGATGTTTTCTTAAGGTTTGTGTCATGCCAAGAACGATAACTGTGAAGAAAATAATAACTTTATTAGTATGGAAGTCTGCTTTCACCTCTGAATAAAAAATTTAAAAAAAAGATTATTGTGACTTATCTCACAATTCTTTTTTTCGCAGAATTGCGTGAGAAAAACTTGCAATTCTGACTTTTTTCTCACAACTGTGAGATATAAACTCACACTTGTGAGTTATAATGTCAGAAATGCAAGATATAAACTCGCAGTAAAGTCAGATAAAGAAATAAAGTCAGAATTGTGTGACATAAATTTGCAATTGCGAGTTATAAAGTCAGAATTGTGACGACTTATTTTCTCAGGATTGCATCATATAAACTTATAATTCTGACTTTTTTTTCAGAACTGTGAGACAAACTCACAATTGCAAGAAAATGAAACTTGCAAAACTTTATAGCTTGCAATTCTAAGAAAAAAGTTAGAATTGCGAGAAAAATATCTTGCAATTCTGGCTTTTTTTCTCAGATTTGCAAGTTATGAAGTCCAGTTCTGTGGAGAAAAAAAGACTGATATGTTAACAGAATAGCGAGTTTATATCTCACAATTCTAAATTTATTTCTCAGAATTACACGTTTATGTAACCCAATTCTGACTTATTTCTCAGAATTGCGAGTTTATATCTCACAGTTCTGAGAAAAAAGTCAGAATTGTGAGAGAAAAAGTCAAAATTAACTTTTTTTTTATTCTGTGGCAGAAACGGTCTTCCATAATATTTGTTTTCACACCATCACACAATAATGTTGTTTTTTAAACACACACTAGAGTTTTGTTGTCTGTCACTTTAAATGCTTGTGCTTTTTGAAAGTTGATGAATTGTGATTCCTCTGATATTGTTCAGGTGGGGTCACATTTATTATTGCTTGGCAAAATTTTGCCATTCCAACAGGAATTTGACCATCTCAAATTTCGCATCAGGGTGAATAAATGTTCACATGAATTTGCTGCATTGAACAATTGTTCCATTTGTTATACATGGATGCATTACAGTTTGTCGTCTGTAGCTTTAAATGCTCGCACTCTTTGACAGAGGGTGGATTCTGATTGGCTGTTAATGCTTTTATCATTAATCAGCTTAATTCCTGTAATATCATTCTGATGTGTTCACATTTATCCCGCCGCTCTGCAAAATTTTCCATTCCAATAGGACAGGGGTCACCAAACTTGTTCCTGGAGGGCCGGTGTCCTGCGGAGTTTACCTCCAACTTTCCTCAACACACCTGCCTGGAAGTTTCAAGAACACCTAGTAAGACCTTGATTAGCTGCTTCAGGTGTGTTTGATTAGGGTTGGAGCTAAACTCTGCAGGGACTCTGGCCCTCCAGGACCGGGTCTGGTGACCCCTGCAATAGGACACAGACTGTGGACCAGTGAAATATTACAGAAAGCGTCTTGATCATTATAGTTTTCGTGTGGATTTGTAGTTTTTTCATTGTTAAATCTTTATCATGACTGCTGTGAACGAGTCTTCAGTCATCTTAGATGCACTCCAGTTATTTCCGAGCTCTGTTATGATCTTGTTAACTGTTCTGCTGACGCAGTTTTAAATGTGTCATTAGATTAATTCAGTAATAAATGATGTGTGTGTGAGAATCACATTTGAGCCAATTAACACGTTTTTTCATTTGTCTCCAGATTCGTTCGTGGCTCTCAATGGTGAGTAAAGCTGCTCTTCTCTCTTTCTCTCTCGTCGTAATTTCTCTTTTTCTGACTGCGTTTTCTTGTAGAGCATCAGCGCAGGCAGCAGGGTGTGAGCGATATTACCCAGAATGCTGCACGCGGTCAGTGTCTCCAGTGTTTCCTGTGTGTAGATGTAGTTAGAGACGCTCCTCAGTGATTCGCTCTGACCTTTCATTGCCTAATTGGACGGATCTCTGCGCTTCGTAGAGCAAAGGATTGTGGGTTAGAGACGGACGAATGCAAATGACTGTTTACGGGGAATAAACACTCAGGGCTTCTCCCAAGACCCGGCAGAAATTATTCATGAAATACAATCAGGCTAAAAACACACACACTCACACACATGATTGACAGCCCTCCCCCGGCTGTTAGAGTGAATCTGATTGGCTGAAGCGGCGCTTGTGACCTACATATCACACGAGCGCGTGTTTATCGGTAATATTAGCCATCTTCTCCCGAGCTTCATTAGCGTCTTTGTGTCTGTCGCTTCACTACTTCATTTATTCTGTGTTTGATGTTGTTTTCTCTCCATTTCCTTCATAAACCGCTCATACGCGTGTCCGTTTGTTTTTTAAGTATATGTTTCTCCGTCTGGACGGCTGGTTTCTCATTCTGTTTCGCTAGTTAAGGGACGCTGGCTGTTTAGAGCTGATTTTTCTGTAGGCTTTCCTCTCGTATGTGTGTCATCGTCCTCGCCGGCTCTTCCTCTGGCTGTGGAAAATGAATTATAAAATAGAGCTGTCACAGTAATCTCGCGGCCCGTGGCGCTTTCTTAAATAAATCATTTTAATGACTGCGGCTGGGAGACGCTCGACTGGCCCACCATAAACAACGGCCACCGGCACAACACACACTGAGATGTGGATTAACACCAGTTAAACTAGCAGAACCATTCACAAACTTCATCAACCAAACCCCTTTGACCTAAAAGAATTGAGTTCATATTTCAAGAATTTAATAACATATTTGTATGTTCCAAATACGTCATTTAATGTGTTTTTTTTATCTCGACGAATTGGCCATAGCCTTAAAAAATGTCATGTGGTGCGACCATGATTTATTTTAAAATTCATTCATTTCCTTAACATTTTTTAGATGTTCTCAGTAATTAAAGTGTTTAGAAACAAAGTATTTGCATTTATTTTGAGATTTTGTAAATAATGATTTCACATTTTTGTTTTATAATTTTAGACTTGCCTTATTAAATGTAGTTAGCAGATGTATTTTTCCTTTAAATTGCATAAAACTAATAAAAATGTTTTTAAAAATACCATGCACTTAATCAGGCTGTAGCAGTGATTCATATTTCAACCACAGAAATGAAAATTTGTATTTTTATTTTAATACGGTTTTCCTATTTTTGGTTGCACCACAAGTGGTGGTCGCTCCAAATGAGGCAAAGGCCTTATTTCATTAAAAATCTATTTACAGAGATGCGTGAAAAGTGCGGCACATGGCATTAATTGCAGGCATTTCTTTAGCCCCAGTTATTTCTGAAGTTTGCCCAATTGACCCTTCGCTGAGAGTTCGATTAACAGGCGATCTGACCAGTCATAGCGCCAAATATGCCATTTTGTCTGACAAACAAACCAGACAGGAGAGTAGATTACTGTCGGTGGACCTGAACTTGAAAAATGGTGTGTATTGACATCTTTTCATGTGCCGCTTGAACTGAGGCGCTACAGCGATCTGTCAGGACACATTAAGGAGCCACAAAACAGTATTTGTTGTTTGAATCCCTTTTAAAAAAAAAAAAAAAAAAGACAAAATTTGAACATGTAGATTTTGTTTCATACCGAAAGGAACCAGCTCTGTCTTGTGTGTGTATAAACCATCAATTAAATATAAAAATACAAAAACTGACAATCTGGTATATACAAAATCCATATATCTATAATTGAAAACACTCTGTAGTGGTCGCACCACATGATATTTGGTCGCACCATATGATTTTTTAAATTCATCAGAATTAACAAGCACAGAATTGACCACCTAAACAAAACAAGCTAGCTTCCCACAAAAGGTCAATATGAAATCTATAAAAATATTTTTTTTGAGGTCATACCACATGATATCCAAATGTGTTATCTACATACCAGCTGTTAAAAATGTTTTCAACATAAAAATGATTTCAACATAAAAGTCCCACAGTGGTAGTTTCCTGATGGTCGCACACATGATATTTTATAAAGTGGAAATCATCCGACAAAGTTTGTTTGTACATTATGATGGAAATATAAATACAAATGTTGTGCAGTTTTATACAGGATTACAAAACAAAATGTTATTTTATTTTTTTAATGTAATTTAATTATTAGCTTCATCAGCCCTCAAGAACCACAGTCCTGTACTAGAGTAAACTAGCTGTTTGTCAGCATTACTGTGGTGTTTAACTGTAGTTATGATGGTCTGATATCAGTATCTGTTTTGGGTTGGTTTAGTCTTGATAATCATTGCAACAACTAGTTTTATTTCACATGACCATTTGAGCAAATAGTTCATTTTCAGGTCAGCTAGTCGTATGTGAGTCTCATGTCATGGAGTTTATTCAGTGATTATGAGCAGCTTACTGTAAATTACTGTAAATTACACGGATAATCAGCAAATAAATCAATCAGTGGATGTGAAGCATTGATTCGAGCGTGAATGGTCTGTATGTGGTCTGTGGTGTCTCAGAGAGATGTTAACGTGTGCTGTGCTCCAGCAGGGCTCCTCACCACCGTCCCTCCCGCGGCCGGGGGCCCGCACGTCCGGGACCGCATGGTCAAGCCGAAAGAGGCTGTGCCGCCGGGCGATCAGAGGGACCCGTATGTGGCCGTTCCCTCAGAGACACAGCAGGAGAGCGCCGGTAAGCCTCGGAACGATCACGTTGTGGAGGAAAAGAGCTGCATCCAGCGTCCGTACCGTCAACACACACATTTTTACAAAATTGCGAAACATTCACAGACAGTCCAGAGATTCAGTTCAGTGTCAATGCGAACAACTCTAATGAGTCTAATGAGAAGTTTACTTTGATGCATTTGGCAGATGAAGTTGAATGGGTTTTTTTATATTTAATTTTTTTTCAAGTAAAAAAAATAGATTTTGTGGTTTTATTTTTAGTTGTAGTTTACTATAATAAGCCTGTATGTAACACCATCCCGTAAACGGCGCTTACAGTGTGATCCGGAATGACAGGACGATTCCAGCGTTTAGTGGATCGATGCGCGTGATCGAGCGTTACAGACGACAGCGGCGCTGAGCTCATTAGCAAACGGCGGTGTTTAATTGACATTGATTATCAATAACGAAGCGGTTAATCTCCTGACAGACGTCCGTGTACATGAACCTCTCCGTACGTGTGTTTTAGCACTAAGCGACGGACGAATGACGGTGACGGCGTGTTTGACGGTCGCTGGAAGCAGTTCACCTGTTCAACACACACAATGGTGGCAGAAACGCATCACCGCTGGCGTCTGAGCCTCGCTTACAGCGTTTACCGTGGTGCTGAACCGAGGCTCACGCATTACATCGGCTTCTTCTCAAAGGCTTTATTCATTTGATGATTGTAATATGGGTTGCTCTGCTTTTCTTTGATCGTGAGCTGTGATGATTGTTTTATGATGCATGGCTTCTGTATTCACTGCTTTTGCTGTTTTCAGACTTTTGTGGCAAACGCTCTTCCTCACACGGCCACATATTTCCTTTCTGCTTAACATATTAACACGCTCATGAATATTCATGCAGGCTCCGCCCCTCCCCCCCCTCCCTCCTGTGTGTCAGGTGTGTGACAGTCAGATGTGCTGCGAACACGAACCGCTCGTGATTCACCAGAACAAATACAAGACACCTGTATTCCTATAGTGCTTTATACAATACAGATTTCACTAAGGGGAATCGAAGAAAAGAATCGATAATGCAAACGTCATCAAATATGAGAATTTCTGCTGTAAAGCAGCTCTACAGAAAACGGTAGTTCTATTACTCAGATCAATTCAGTTCAGTGTTGATTCAGTTGTTCAACTGTCAAAATTTGCAAAATTCATCATGAAACGTAAAAAATGCAAGATTGTTTAAAGGTAATGAAGTCAATTTTTTTTTTTTGCATTGCACTGCAAAGATTTATTTTGAAAGACTGACATTTTAGCCCACATCCTCATTATCGTAATGCAAAAATCACAAGTTTATTAATTAATTTAAGGGGAGACACTGCTGGCAAAAACATGCAGATTTTGGGCTTTCTGGTTTTTCGTAAAGTGTTTTTTCAGACAAGTCGAAAGAAAACATCCAAAAGACACTGTTATGTGTTTCTTTTATAGCACTTTATCTTTTTGTGTCAATAGATTTCAATTACAATATTTTTAAAGGCTGTTTTTCTCAAAATGATTTTTTTCTCCTACACGGAGCCATAAATCTCCACTTCAGCAGCACTTACACACACCACACTTTACATTTGTATTCCTGTCTGTATCCTGAAGGTTTTTACAGAGGGATTTAATTTGTTTGATTTTATACAACATTTTATTCCACCAAATATTTTGAAAATGTTTTCTGTCTGTTCTAACTATTTTCTGAATTATGGAGTGACAAAATGAGATTCCCAAAATTCCCTCTGTAAAAACATTTGACTCTAATATGTCAAAAAAGAATTTTGAAACTGACTTCATCCTGTGTTTAGATTTTTGTGCTATAAATATATGCAAAATGAGTGCATATTTCATTAAATAATGCCCCTTTGCATATGCAAACCTAACATTTCAGAAAACTTGTAATACAAAAAAATGTTTGCAGTTATCAGTGTAATCAATCAGCTGAGTAAGTTGATATCTATTGCTTAATTTTTTTTTACCCTGTTCACCTGCAGTGTCTCGCCTTAATAAGATATTGATTTATTATTACTATAATTTCTGAAAATATAAATATTTAAATTGTAAAATATTTATACATACAGTAGTAGCATTTGCTTATCAATGCTGTAAATAGACTTTTTTTTTTTTTTTTAAATCCAAAACAGCTTCTTTTTTTTTCTCTCTCTCATTTGATTTTGTGGTTTCATGATGTATTGATGTTTTGGATGAAGATGTCAGGTTGAGCTGGTGTTCACAGTACATTTGAACCTGTGTGTGTGTGTGTGTGTGTGTGTGTGTGTGTGTGTGTGTGTGTGTTCATCATCCTCCCCTCCTCCACCATCTGCTGCCATTGTGATTCCACAGGACCTTCATCCTCCCGATGGATCGTTCCAAGGCTGAACCTTTAATGTAGCCACAGCGTTTGACTAACCTTAATCTAGTGTGTCTCACCCTCCTCCCGCTCAACCAGTAGTCGCGCCCCTCTCTCTCTCTGCAGACCTGTGGCTCTCGCTCGCCCATCCTCCTCTGTGTCTCTAATTTATAGGTCAATTACAGACTCACACACACACACACAGGAGCGTCCCTGGGGTTCGTGTTCCTGCACACACACAGCATTGGCTCGTGATGGTGTGATGTCAGCGGGTATCTGAACACACAGGCGTGGCGCACAAACACACAAACACTGATCAGATGCAGTCAAACGCCACACAACGCATTTGCATTTGCTCTTTTGTGCAGCTGGACTGTCAGAGACTGAATCTATTATCACATGATTCGTATGATTCACACGAGCCTTCGAGTTACGCTGATATATCAGAATAAAGCTCTTTCAGCACATTTACTGCAGTAAAACAAATATGTGACTCTGGAGCACAAAACCAGTCTTAAGTATCACAGGTATATTTGTAGCAACAGCCAACAATACATTGTATGGGTCAAAATTATTGATTTTTCTTTTGTGCCAAAAATCATTAGGATATGAAGTAAAGATCATGTTCCATGAAGATATTTTGTAGATTTCCTACTGTAAATATATCAAAACTTAATTTTTGATTCGTAATATGCATTGCTAAGAACTTCATTTGGACAACTTTAAAGGTGATTTTCTCAATATTTTGATTGCAGATTTTCAAATATTGTTCTATCCTAACAAACCATACATCAATGGAAAGCTTATTTATTCAGCTTTAAATCATAAAAAAATGACCCTTATGACTGGTTTTGTGGTCCAGGGTCACATATTTATTTAATTTTATTTCAACTGTATTTTAATGTACTAAACTGTTTTTAATCGCTGTAGCTGTGCTGTGATGTGAATATGAAAACAGAACGCAGAAGATTTCATGCTGTTCATTGTTGATATTCACATGCAGCTCTGAGTGTGTGTGTTTATACCCGTCAGCGCGGCTCCTCATCACATTAATGAATAGAGTTTATATAGCGGCGGCAGTGAATAAGACGCAGATGTAATTCCTCTATACGCTGACCTCAATCTGGAGACAAAGCCTGTTAAAACACCCACGGCCTGATCCGCACGCATAATCAGCTGTTTACCGCCGCAAAAACACTGTTTACCCTGGTACAGCTCATTTACATTGTCAGCCAAGGCCGCTGTGAGAATCTGTTTTCTGATTCCGTTCTGAAGGTTAGCGAGTTAAACGGGAGGAGGAATGCTAGTACTATTTCTACACTATAGATGTGTGAATTCTTCACTTACAGTAGTTCCAGCGTGTCCTCGGGACATTTGCCTCCGGTTACTGGAAATACATGAATCCTCCTGAGCGGAGATATTTCATATATTATGTAACGATATTTGCACACGCCGCATTAACCTTGTCTCGGCGTCTCCTCAGACCTTAAATCATCTGATGTAGATGGCAAAAAGGTGAGCCGTAACGAGCGGTGCGATATTGAGCGTGAGCTCATGCCGTATGCTGTGCTGTGGAGGTTTAATGAGTTATTACAGCTTCTCATTTCAGATGTTTTAATGCTCATGGATTAGAGGGATGTTTGAGGTGAACGCTCTGAATATCAGCAGTGGCTCAGACAATCACCTGATTAACAGATTTAATTGTTTCCTCTTTAAACAATCGTTCAGTGTCGTGGCTTTTGAAACGCATCTTCACAGATGAAGCCAGCGGCAGCAGCAGTTCTGTGTGTGTGTGTGAATATTCACGCGTCTCAGTCTCGCGCAGGAATCGTCTTATTTACATGCGTGCCGCTGCAGGATTGTGTCGGTGAAGCTCCAACACGTCTAATTGTCAGGAGTGACGTCTCATGAAATTCAAATGTGTAATGCCTGCGTGAGATTTGTTCCGCTGGCGATTCGCTCCGAGCAACCTGTGAGGAAAAGAACCATTAAAAACACAACGCTTCTGAATTGGAATGGATTTTAATTCTGTTTTAATAGTATTCGGACACTTACAAACGTCTGTTAAAATACAGAATATCACAGCAACGTGAACACACTGAAACACTTGATACAAGGTCAGATCTGGTGTTGAAAATGAAGTACGGTGTGAATGTGATTGATCAGGGCCGTATTCACAAAACATTTTATCTTACCACTAAGAGTTCTCCTAAATAGCAGTAAAAGTTTTCTCTTAAAACTCATTCACAAAGCTGCTGAGACAAACTTTTACTAAGGAATCGAGAGAAGTCTTAAGCTAAGAGTAAGGCCGGGGTTGACCTCGTTGCTACGGATGATGTCAGCATGCTCATTAACTATGCACACAGTGATTGGCTGAGAGGGGAGGGGTCTCTGTCAGAGATTTCTTCATAGAAACATTGTAGAGCTCCATATTATGTTGCCATATTCAAATAAAGGTTTAAAAATAAAAATGTTGCCACAATCAAGTAAAGATTTTAAAATGCAGGCTAAGTGTCACTAATTAAACAAGTATATGTTCAGCTGATTGTCAGCCTCTTACACGTGTGCTTCTCATAAACAATTAGCAGATATGCATATAAATAACCTTTTAGAGTAAAATAATCATGGCTGATAGTAAGACACGCAAACGTCAAAGAAAACCAAACTGGACGCAAGAACAGCTTCTTGTCCAGCTTATTAATGAAAACAAGGATATAATCAAAGGAAAATTTGGAGTTGGTATAACCTCCAAAACCAAAAAAAGATGCATGGGAAAACATGTGTGCAAATAAATGCGGTGCGTTTTTAAAATGTTTTCATTCCGAGGCAGATAAAACGGTAATAGCCATTTTAGCCCTGCTGAAAAAAATTGTACTGGTTTTAATAGTAACTGTAATGGTGCCTGTTGGTCTCACCTTCTGTTGTTGGTTTGTTAAAACCACTAAATCTTAATGGAACATGTCTCAAAACTCTACAGGAAACTATTTTTTAAATGGCTTTAATGGTTTGTCATTTTTGTAATGATACTTTATGTAGTGGAAATTATTTCTGTGATTTATTGTGTTTTTTTCAGCAGGGAGTTTGTGATTTGGTCTTAGTGACGTAGGTGTCCTCTTCACTACTCCTAACGTTTCACAGATTTAGGTGCAGTTTTAGCACTAAAACGCTTTGTGAAATACTCTTAGAGCAAAAATTTAGGAGTCCTAAATTTAGGAGTGACGTCCATTATTTTTAAGATTTTAAGTTATGAGCTACTTTTAGTCTTAAGATGTTTTGTGAAAACAGGCCCAGATCTTTTCTCTTCACCGACGTCACTTCATCTCTGGAGTTTTGCTGATTTTAGTGCATGTCTGAAGTCAGTTCTGCTCAAGTTCACACAGGTGTAGAGAATCACATTAACTAGCAGCATGATCCACTAACTAACCACAAACACACACTTAATTCTGACCATCATCAGTTTCAGCATCTATCGATTTAGCAGTTCAAACACGTCATGTTTTGCTCCTGTTTGATATTTTTCTTTGATATTTTGCTGTGATATTTTCTCTAATACTCCAGGATGTACGTGAGCAGTTTTAGTTTCTATAAAATAGAAATAATGACTAAAATGCATTAGCATTGTCAAAAGATTCTAATAAGGAATATTTCAAAACAATACTCCCACAACGTTTCCCTTACCAAAAAGAAGTATACTTCAAGTTTATTTCATTAAGTAAAGTTTAAGTATATTATTAAGTATACTTTTATGTAGTAAGTTTACAAATATCAGTGTAGTAGTAGTATACTTGTAAGTGTACTCTTTCAGTACTCCTTGGAACTAAATTGGCCCACTTTCTAGTATGTAAAAGTATACATTTAAGTATACTTTAAGTATAACAGTAGTAAACTAGTTTGTGTATGAGTACACAACTAGTTTATATCTATGTTTTAGTTTGTACTGCAGCTATACTAAAAGTGAACTTATAGGTATACTGATAGTTTACTAATTAAATACTTTTAATTAACACTTCAACTTTTTAATTACACTTTGAAGTATTGTCTGAGTAAACTTCTAGTTTAGTAGTTTTATGCTGCAAATATACTTGTAAGTTTTCTTTAAGTGAACTTTACATCATACTTTAAGTACGCTACTATGTCCCATCAAAGAAAGATCAGGGCATCTGCATGTAAACAAAATCATTTTATTCTAGCTTCATGCATTCTTTTTTATAAGCACTTGAATGTGGGTAAGTTTCATAAATAATAATAATAAAAATAAATAAATAAATAAACAACATTTTGAACAAAAAGTTGAAAAAAGACTATGCACTGATAATCAAAACGTCAACACACCAAAGCCTGACAGTCATCATTACCTCTTCATGGGTCACATTTTATTCCACAGCATTACACAGTTTTGATGCTGTTTTATGACTGATGATCGTGTTAAAAACGTGTGGAAGTATCTGTTGTTTCTGTTTCTTCTTCGCTTGTGTTTTGCAGCTTCTGTACAGAGGATGTGTATAGCGCCCCCTACCGTATAACAATGAAAACGTGGATTCTCGGAAAACAATATTGCTCAAATATATTTAAACTTTTTCTAAGTATAAATCAGGTATACTTAAATGTCATTTTAAATATATTTCTGAGAAGTACATAAAAAGTAGACTAAAAGTATACTTTAAAAAAAAAAGAAGTATACTAATAGCACACTTTTTCACAAGGGTTGTATAAGCTAAAGATGTTAGCTGGATTTCTAGAGTCTTTATTTATTGACAAACGCTCTGCTATCAGCATTGCACAGTTTGACACAAAAGACACCGCTTAAACCCAGATTAGAAACACAACCCACGGCAGCGTTATAAAAGTAGCCCAATTCTGTAGGAAAACCATGGACTTGGCAACATTGATTATGAGGATGTTTAGAGAATGTTGTTTCTGTTTTCATCCCATCAAACATTATCAAAGTTAATCCAATGAACCAACAGATTCTCTGTATCCTAAAAGGAGTCTGTTGTTCATCCACAGTATTGATTTGTTTTTAGTAATAATTGAAATTTGAATCATGCTAATGATAATGCTGAACAATATCCTGTGTCATATCAGTTCATGGGAATATTTCAGACATTTTCAAGTGTCCAAATCGAGTTTATGTCAGAATGAGAGCAGTCTGAATCTGTAGAAAGGGTCCGTCTGCAGCGCTCCGTTTCTCCAGGTTTTGTCCTTTTTTATGGCTCTTTGAAGTTGAGTAACAGTGCATTAAGGTTAGAAAGGATCTTCAAAGGTTTTGTGAGTGCTGGCGGTGCTCTCCTCATCCTCACTACTGAGAGCTTTTAACCTTCAAGAGATTGGGAAGAGTCTTCATCCGTGCTGGATCTCCAGCCGAACGAGTTCAGCTCCGCTCACGTGTCTTCGTCGGATGCGCCCGATAAATAAACCATACAGATCGGTTGTGCTAACAGCTCTATATACTGAATATATCGAGCTACTTTTCACGCAGGAAGACTCGCTTTCCAACATGAAAATGAATCCGGTAGAGCCGTGTCATTTCTCAAGGGTATCGTACAGTAGACGCATGAAAGAGGCGCTTTAAAACATCAAACAGACTGTGAGGAAGAGCGCTCTCCTGAGAGGAACAATGAGAGTGAAGTTAAAAAGAGAGAAGCGCCCCTCAGATCTTCCCAACCAGACGCGTGACGCCGTTTTGTCATCTTAGAGAGAGACTCCTTCAGAAGATCCGGAGCGCTTCGTACAGCCCTCACGAGAGCCACGGATATTCATTAAACGTCTCGAGCTCTGAAATCTCGACCCGCGCTAGCCGTGCGGTCTGCGCGTGTGTTAATGTGCCTGTGCTCCCCGCTGAATAGCGGTAACACACTTCTGCCTTGTCTAATGGATTAGCTTTTATGAGTTTGCAACAATTGTAAAACACTAGATTTATTTGCCTCTGTGGAACTATAGCAGCACCTGTGTGTATTTTAAAAGGCTGATCTGTTGAGAATTTTGTGGCTTGTGGTGTTTGGATGGAAATGGGAATGTAACCTAATTCATCAGCTGTTGAATAGATTGAGACGTCTGCCCTGATGTGCTAACATTATTTCTCACCACATATAGTGTATCAGGCTGCACTCTCACAGGTTCATCCATGAATGCACATGATTTGTCTCCTGAGATATCAAGACTAGTTTTATCTGTATTGCAGATCAATCCAGCAGTCCTGATTTTAAGCATGCACCGTTGTGCACGTGGCTGCTTAAGGGACGATTCACACAGAACACGTTTTTGCCTTGAAAAATGAGGGAAAATGCAAGGTCTCAAGACAGTTTTTAAAACTAGAGCTTATTTTAACTTAAGTGCCGTGTTTTTAGGATGCCGTTTCATGCACGAGATGCTGTGGAAGACACCGGATGCGAATGCAGTATCAGTGTTGGGTGTAATGCATTACAAGTAATGCGAGTTACGTAATCAGATTACTTTTTTCCAAGTAACTAGCAAAGCATTGCTTTTTAATTTACAAGTTACTTTTCAAATAATTAACACCAGTTACTTTTTCACATTTACTGATTGAAAGCTTTCTTGTCCCCACATTGAGAGAAATTGTTGCTTGATGCTACTTTAGTTTTAGAATAAATGTGAACATGCACTAATTCATCTCACTCACAATAAAACAGATTCACATGTTCCTCAAAATGAATAAAATCAGTGAAATGCAACTCAGAATATGACACAAACTTGCAATAATTAAATAATATGAAAATATCCTGCACAAATACAATTATCCTTTATGTATTTAATCCCATTTTATTAAGCAGTGCCTTTGCTGCTGACTTGCGATGATCCAATTCAACCACACTAATAAGCAAAAATTATGTCATTCTTTTTTTTTAATTGCTAAAGAGTGTTGAATTTCTTCTCATGTGTTCTACTGTACAGATGTGAATTTACTTTTTTTTAGGCTTTTGTTTTATTTGCCAAAAATAGAACTTTTTACATTAAAAACAAACAAGCAAGCTCTGCCCAGATTTAAAAAGTAACGCAAAAGTAACACAACTCATTACTTTCCATAAAAAGTAACTAAGTAATGTAATTTGTTACTTTTTTTAGGAAGTAACAAAATATTGTAATGCACGACTTTTAAACAACATAACTTTTTCGAACACTGTGCAGTAGTCAAACGTATCCGTCTAGTGCATGTTTGCATAAAAATAACGTAACACATTACTTTCCATAAAAGTAACTAAGTAACGTAATTAGTTACTTTTTTAGAGAGTAACACAGTATTGTAATGCATTACTTTTAAAAGTAACTTTCCACCAACACTGTGCAGTAGTCAAACGTATCCGTTTTTTTTTTTGCATAGAAGAAAACTATGGCATGGAAAAATGCATTCTGTGTGAACGGCCCTCGAAGTTCAGATTTGCATTCTGTGTGAACTGTGGGTCATTTGATAACGTATCGCAAAACTCTGTTTGCAGGGGTGATCCGTGAGACGTACCACCGAGACCGCGATCAGATGGTTCCCGTGACGCTCCTGGCCATCGCCGTCATCCTCGCCTTCGTCATGGGCGCCATCTTCTCCGGCATCATCGTCTACTGCGTGTGCGACCACCACCGGCGGCGAGACTTCGAGCTGCCCGGCCGCAAAGACAAGGACTCGGTTCAGTCGAGACGAGGCTCCATGAACAGCGTCACCAAGCTGACGGGGCTGTTCGAGACGCAAGCAAAGG
Organism: Cirrhinus mrigala; assembly: GCA_036247105.1. Taxonomy (NCBI): domain Eukaryota; kingdom Metazoa; phylum Chordata; class Actinopteri; order Cypriniformes; family Cyprinidae; genus Cirrhinus; species Cirrhinus mrigala. The sequence goes on from CM070014.1 coordinate 38,297,142, forward strand.
ACGGCCGGCCGGAGGCCATTCTGACGCCGCTCATGCACAACGGCCGCTTGACCAACGGCAAGATGCTCATCAAAGCCGACCAGCACCTGGATCTGACCGCCCTGCCCACGCCCGAATCCACGCCCATGCAGCCGCGGCGCAAGCCCAGCCGGGGCAGCCGCGAGTGGGAGCGCAACCAGAACCTGATCAACGCCTGCACCAAAGACTTGTCCTCCATGGGCTCTCCGGTCATCCCGACGGATTTGCCGCTGCGGGCGTCTCCGGGCCACATCCCCAGCGTTGTGGTGCTGCCTTTGTCCCAGCACCAGCAGGCTTACCAGCACGAGTACGTGGAGCAGCCGCACCGAGGGGACCTGGCGGACGACCAGGCCACCACGCTGGAGTACAAGTCCCTCAAGAGCCCCTGTCACGGCCTCGGCCTGGCGGACGGCGAGGGAGCGCCGCCACGCGTCCCCCAGCGAGAGGCGTCTCTGAGTGCCGTGGTCCCGCCGGCCGTCCCGCAGATGGGCAAGAGGTTGGACGTGCATTCGTCCGTGTACGGCCGCGGATACCCCATGAGCTCGGGGCTCAAGAAACAGCACAACACCAACTCGTCCAACTCGTCCCACATGTCCAGGAACCACAGCTTCCGCGTGGAGACGCCTCCGCCCGCCCCGCAACGCGTGGACTCCATGCACGTCACCTCTCCGCCGCCGGTCCTCGGCGTGTCGCGCCACCCGAGCCTGAGCTCGTACGGCTCCCTCTCCAGGCAGCTCAAGCCAGACGTCCCTCCCAAACCGGCGCTGGTGTCCCTTTCCACGAAAGTCAAGTCCAGCGACTCCTGCACATAATCGCTGCGGGGCGAAGACGGGGAACACGGGGAAAGTGCGTCTGCTTTGTACAGCCGTGTACAGGAAATGCAACTCACTTTTTCGTTTTGTATATTTTGTAATACATGTCGAGCTCAGGCTGACGAGTCCCCGTCCAGGAGGACGAGCGTCTGCTAGCGAAAGGAGGAACTCCGGCTGAGACGGCGGCGGCGCGCGGTTGCCAAAAGCACATCGGAGGCGGGCGCAATTGTACAGACCTTTTCTTGGACGCACGGCACAAAAGAGCCGTCGGAGTTTACGATGGGAAACTGTGAAAAGCCGCCGCCCGTCTCAGTGTTACCATTACTGGACAAAGCAATCGAGTTCTGCCTTCGTGCAAGAGTTCAACACGTCTACTGAAACTGTCGACTAAATAACACGTGACTGTTAATACTAATAGCAGGTTGTATTTATTTTTTAATAAAGTGCTTTTGCAGAGAAAGGGCGTCTCTTTTAGGCTCTAAAGAGACGGGAACGACGGTTTTAATTTGAATTAATCGAGTGTGAAATTATTTAAAGTCATTAAACTGGAGCCAGTACTTCTAACTCTTTGGACGTTGCTAAGCAAAGTCGGAGACGACGGAAGCGTCCGTACGGAAGGAATATTTCTCGAGCCGTGCCAGACGGGCTTACGGCCCTCAGACAGGAACTCCTGAATCTCACCTCTTCATCATCTCCGGTCCGTCCGAAAGAAGCGTGGAGGGCGAGCCGCACTTAAGACGCTTTCAAACGTACGTTTTTCTCGTCCCGTCCACAATCGTGTCCGAACAAGCCTGTTTTCCTCCTTCCACCTGTAAATTTGTGCCTTACACCCCTGAGTAGTGAAGCGTTTGTTAGCTGTTATTTGTCGTAGTTCTTATGATGACGTTTGTTTCCCTCATTTGATTAAAAAAAAAGACACAAAAAAACACGTAATTGAAGAATGTAGGTGTTGTCGTCGTCGTCGTCATCGACTCTCGTCCCTTTGCTAACCACAGATGACTTTGTGCTTGATTTCTGATTGTGCCAATGAATCGTTGGAGTCGGCCCTCTCTCTCGTCGTGCTGGAAGAATGTTTGATTTCGTTTGTCCTTTTTTTACTTTTCACAAAGTCGAGATGATGTTTTTACACTGTTTGTAGATGACTTGTCGTGTATCTGTGGATCTGGCTGCTTCGAGGCAATAAGAGAAAAACACACGAACGAATCAGATATTCAGACGTTTGTCCCAAACACACACACACACACACACACACACACACGAGCTTTCTAATGTATATGATCAAACACAGTTTTTAGGCAGTGAATACAGGCTGGCTCCTGTGTAGATATGCACTCCGATAATATTAGGAAACAGATTAATGTTTTCAATGTTTGTGACAGATTCCGATTAATATAATTTTCTAGCTCTATGGTTGTGATGTAATATGAGGGATTGTTATTTAACTATTTTGACACACGTTTTATTGAACTTGACGTCCAGGAATCTAGTTTTGGCTTTGTAAATGTCGAATCGAGCCGACTCGAAATCGGTGCCGTCTGAATTTATCCGCTCTCCTCCTGCAGACGGAGGTTCCCGTGATGGTGCCTTTCTAGACGAGTTTGTACTCTTGTATGATATGGTTTTGTCACCGGCCCTCTCCCACATCTGATTCACAGCTAAATGTATGTTGTAAAGAAATTCTCTTTAATAAATGGAAAAAAGTAATAAAAGCATTTCAGATTCTTGTCACAGAGCTTGTGTTTTTTGTGAAACGTGAGACTTCACGCTACGGCGAGCGCTTTAGGTAAGCGTCGTCACATGAGGGTTCGGCACCTCCGCAGCAAAGACTCGATTGTTCGGCGTCTCCGACCGTGAATAAACACGGCGATAAGAATCGCTCTGGAGCCCCGTGCGGCCGCTCCAGACGCTGATGACAGATTAAATGTTTCTGGGGCATTAAAGCTCTCAGGTGTCCTGTTCCTTTGTCTCAACATGCTCTGTTTGCTCAAGGCTCTTGTCTAAACGATACGTACAACGACGTGTAACTCGGTTACTAACTACCCGCTTTGTGTTCTGTAAACAGAGACTGACTCAGCCGAGATCCGCACAATGACTTTGACCTCCAGAACCTCGGCTCTGTCAAAGTCGATTGTTTACACTTGAGACGTGACGCCGCTGATTCACAGTCTCTGGTCCTGAGGCGGCAGCGGCGTCTGAAATCTGCTAATGACCGTCACCGTGTGCCGTTTCTGCTGCCGTCAGGCTCGTTTCGCTCGCGTAGTTGAACAAACCAGCCGTTTAACTGAGCGAACCGATAACTAAAGCTGAAGATCCTGAATAAATCACATTCACTTCCTTTTGAACTCCACGAGCGCTACATGATGTGAACCCGTCACAGCGAGGATGAGTCAGTGTCTTGTAATAAATCACATTCATATCCTGTGACATTTCACTCCCAAGATGTTTCACTGCAAACCCTGCTCATGTCTTCAATGCAATAAAAGTCAGACTGCATGTTCCACATGGACACTACAGGCGCTGGTCACGGCTTCATAGCATTTCAGACTAGTGGAAAGAAAACATCCCAAATGCACCGTTTTTATTTTATTGCACTTCATCTGTTTGCGTCCGTACATTTCAATTCCAATCTTTAAGGATTTTTTTCTCCTACAAAGACCAGTGTTGCCTAATCAGACTGCTTTTTTCAAGTAACTAGCAAAGTAATGCGTTACTTTTTAATGTACAAGAAAATAGTCACATTTTCAAATAAGTAATGCCAGTTTTTTCCCATTTATTGATTGAAAGCTCTCCTGTCCACAGAAATCAGGACGTTACTTTAGTCCTAGAATAAATGTTAACATGCATTAACTCACAAAAAAACAGATTCACATATTCTTCAAAATAAATAAAAACAGCGAAATGCAACTCAGAATATGACACAAACCTGCAATAATTAAATATATCCTTTATGTATTCAATCCCATTTTATTAAGCAGTGTCTTTGCTGCTGATCTTCGATGATCCAACCACACTAACAAGCAAAAATGACTCAGAGAGATTTGCTAAAGAGTGTTGAACTTTCTTCTTCTGTGTTTTTTACTGTACAGACGTTTTCCTTCAGCCTGAGGCTTTTGGTGTGAAAGGGCTTTTGCATTTGACAAAAATATATATTTTTAAATTAAAAACAAACAAGCAAGCCCTGCCCAGATTTAAAAAGTGATGCAAAAGTAACAAAATGCATTACTTTCCATACAAAGTAACTAAGTAATGTAATTAGTTACTTTTTTAGGGAGTAATGCAATATTGTAACACATCAATTTTAAAGGAACTTTTCCCAACAAACTGCAAACACCAAACTTTACTAGTTTTATTCCTCTCACTATTCTGAAGGTTTGCTCATATTTCATTTACACTGATTTACACAACATTTTACTTCCACAAACATGGTGAAAATGTGTGTTTTCTGTCTGTTGACAGTATTTTCTGATTTATGGAGTGACAAACACAGAAACCCAAAATCCCCTCTGGAAAAACCGTTAATATGTCAACAAAATGAAATAGTTTTGAGTCTGGCTTTATTCAATCTTCAGATTTATGAACTGGAAATGTATGCAGATGAGTGCAAATTTACATTTATACATTTGGCAGATGCTTTTATCCAAAGTGCCTCACATTGCATTCAAGTTATACATTTCATCAGTAAATGACATCCCTGGGAATTGAACCCATGACCTTACCATTGCTTACACTACAATTTACCATTTGAGCTACAGGAATATTTAATTAGATAATGTCTTATTTCCATATTTAAACATAACATTTCTTGTAATGCAAAAAACAAAACAAAACAAAAAAAATTTGCAACTCCTTTTGTAATCAAGTAATTATGGAAGTATGGTTAAGTCTGTTGGTTAATCTGGATTATGTAATCAAATTCCAAAAATGAAATACTTGTAATTGGAGAATATTACATTTTAAAATGCTCATAGTCAGACTACAGTCACTTTTATAGCATGTAATTCACACAATGGCTGTAAATTATTCATAAAATGATTTTTCCTCATTTAGACTTTCCTTTTTATGAAAATCCTACAGAGTGTCCGAACCCTCTTAAAAATAAAGGTTCCAAAAAGGTGTTTTTGCATTAATGCCATAGGAGAACCATTTCTGGCTCCCCAAAGAAACTTCCAGTGAACCATTTTTAAGAATATTTTAAAAATCTAAAGAACATTTTCTGCATTTGAAAGGTTCCATGGCTGTTCAAGGTTCTTCGTAGAACCACCGATGGCAATAAATAACCATTATTTTTAAGTGCATTTAACTTTGACTATGTTCACAAATGTCATGTAAATAAATTTGCAAACCATACTTCTGAATGTAAGGGAAAAAAGAACCTCTCAGGCAATTAGACCAGGTGTGAAAAATAATTACTCAAGTTTCACATCAAGTAAACACTGGTGATGTGAAACATCCAGTGACCTTCAGTCTGTTCAATCTTTGGGTAATGTCATTGCTGTTTATTAATGTTTATTCATGTTCAACGTAATGTTTAATGCATTTTATGATGTTAATATCAAAAAAGCAATATATTCTCTTACATTTTGCTTTTTTATGTCAATATGAGATGTTTAATGGTATGTTTAAAACAAGTTTGATTAAAAAAAAGTAATCTGAACATAATCTAAAAAGTAGTCATGACATACATGACATAAATGAGTAATCTAGATTACCAACTACAGTTTTCATCATGTAATGTGTAATCAGTGACGGAATACAATTTGTAAGTAATCTACCCAGCTCTGGTTGATCTTTTACTCTTCAGGGTCTGGTCTGTGTGTTGATGCTGTCGTTGGTTCATCACATGAGACTCGGACTGTAGCTCAACCATACAGTAATGATGAAGATCCATGCTAGACTGTGTTAAATGGCCTGTAAATGAATGGGTTTTCAGACACGTTTGCATCTGAAACGAGCTTCACAGGCCGCTTTCCAGACGAGCGTTTCGTCATGTGACGTTCAGCCGCTTGAGGAAGCGACGAGACCTCCGGCGTGGAGTAAATCCCTGGACCGCGGCGATGGAGGGATGTAAGCCGCGGCGCTCGGGGATAAAGCGGCGCCTGAACGCGGCTGGCACCGGGATCAAAACGAGATGCTCTACTTTGCCTCGGCTTGTAAAACTCTTGGGCATAAAGAGCGTGAAGCCGCTTGAGAAGCGTGAGTTTGCTGAAGTGATACGAGCCGCTGAAATCCCTCCAACCACAACAAAGCGGGACTCTGTGAGCCTGTGCGAACGTGTTTGTGAGCTCAGTCACTTCAGACGCAGTCCTGTTTCAGAAAGCAGATCATCTGTGACAGGCGGCGGAGTTTGTTCATCACGATCTGACACGCTGCTGCCGGGGAGTTTTCTGCTGAAGGTCGTGACCTCGTCTCTGGAGGATCCTGAAGGAAGCCGAGTCTTTTATCCCAGAATGCCCGGCCTGTTCGCTTTTTATCTCTGCTGCCAGAAAACAGCCATTCTCAAACGTTTTATCAGTCTGTCCTCAAACATTTGCTAAAGTTATAAAACATTCTTAAAGTAATGTTTATGGAAGATTCTTCTGAGATCAACATTCTCTGAACATCCTTGTGATGTTATTTGTACTTCATTAACATTCTAAGAAATGTTTTCGTAACCTTTAAATAATGTTAAAATGTTACAAATAAACATTAGAATGTATCATTAGAAACAATCAAACATTAGAATGTTACTAGAAACATTTTTTCTAACATTTCACCTTCTAACTGTCACCTGTACCCCTCTGAGGGACGCCTAAGTTTACTTCACTATATTGCAAATAAATCCTAATCTAATCATGACAAACTATATATCATTGGAAAGGTCTAAGACTCCTCAATAGATATTTTACCACTGTTGTTTGTTACAAATTATGTAGGAAAGGTAATAGATTAATTTATGACAATAGTGCACCTTAAAAATCTACATCATAACCGGAGTTTTGACTTTTGTCACCAAAAGTCTTTTTTGGTTGTCTTTTTCCCTGTCATGTTTTTGGAAACTATCTTAAATTATATATCAATTGAGAGTTTAAAACCTCAAAATTCAACCCATTTTAAAATCTGACATTGCATTATGGAAAAGATACTTCAAAATCATGTTAGAAATTGTTCATGAATTATAATTTAAGTTTGGATAGTGAACTTTCACGTCTATGTTCAAAAATGGGGGTTGCAGTTAAAATGGACATTTCAGCATTCTTAGAATATTAAAAGTAAACATTCAAATATGTTATGTTTTGGAAAATAAAGTTAGTAGAATGTTTTTGTAATTTTTACATAACATTACAATCATGACAAAAAAACTAGACATTTTATTGTTTTAGAAGCATTTTGAAGCCATGTTTCTGTTTTTATTTTACCCAAATTTGTTTATTTATTTATTTTTGATAGGTTAGTATTTCAATAATTCATCAACACATTAACATGTACAGTTCTCTAATGTGGGTTAGCATGGCATACAGCTAAATCAAATATTTCATATTTTTATTGTTTTATTTTTATTGTTTCTATTTTAAAAAAAAAATATTCGATATTTTTGTTTGTTTGTTGAATTCATTATTAGCTCATCAAAGCCCAGTTTAGGAGACTCATATCGTCAGGTTTGTGTGCTGATGTTCCTCATGAGAGCGTGTCGCTCAGACCCATCAGACTGTGATTGTGTGTTCGTCTCTGGGATCCGCAGGGATCAGGTGCGCTGGAGGAAGGCCTCGCTCCTGTTAAGTGCTAATTTCAGCCCAAGCTGAAGGTCAGATGGATCAGCGTGAGCGTCGAGCCTCAGATGGATTTTTCTGTCTCCCAGGAAATGATTACCATCGGTGGCGTTGAATCCTGTTAACAGCAGCACTTCAGAATGAATGATACCGTCATTGAACATGAGAGGACACGGCGTAATGACCACACGCTTAATTAAAGCATTTACAGGATCAGTTATTACTGTTCCTTTTCTGAAGCATTAATGCTTCATCTGAAATACAGATGTGTATACACACACCAAAGTGTAATATATGTTTACATATGAATATATATATGTTCATGTTGCGCTCAGTGAAAGTCTCATCCCATTGACCCTGAGGTCAGAGGTCAGACGCTCATTCATGACACTGAGTGCGGAGGATCCCTGGAGAGGTCAGTGGCCGGTGTGTGTGTGTGTGTGTGTGTTCTCATGTATGTAGGTTAGTGAAGCTGAAACGAGAGCAGCAGCAGCTTCATCCATAATGAACGAGCTCCGCCCCTCCATCCCAGGTGTCCTACAGCTGTGACACAATTTGCATACGGCCCCGCCCACTTTCATAATCATGCTGACAATGCAGGGAGGTGAAAACAGATGTTCCCTCACCTTGAGAAGCGCACCGTGTCATCATCATGAAGAGAAAACATCTCGACTGACGCTCTTTTACCAGATCTGAGACACAGAAACCATCTGATCTGATGCAAACCAAACACAATGAGCTGTCTAGTCAAATCACCTTTATTTCTACAGCACTTTATACAGATTGTGTCAGAGCAGCTTCACAGAGATCAGCAGGAAAATAACAATTAATGATTGAAACTCAACTAAGCTTCAGTTCAGATTCTGCTGTTAGAGACTTTAAAACAGTCATTATTCAGATCAGTTCAGTTCAGTGTTCAGATTGAATTTTATTTTAAAGATTTTTACTTCTCTTGATTCAAGAAGCATATTTGTCTGTGATATTTGTCCAGGGGTTATTTATGCTGAAAGCGTTTCATTTGCATTATCTTGCATTGATATCGATTCTCCACAAGCAAGAGTCTACATTTTTCAAAAAGCATCAATGACCTTTTTTTTTTTTTTTTTCACATGAAAACTAGTTATCAAAGAGTCTGATGTGAGGTTAAAATTTTCTAAATTTGATTAGCAGTCATTTAAGCAACAATATTCCAAAATATAGACAACACTTTTCAATAAGTTTACATTAGTTAATCGCATTAATTAACATGAACTAACAATGAAAAATACCTCTAAAGTATTTATTAAGCTTAGTTCATGTTAATTCCAACATCTACTAATACATGATTAAAATCAAAAGTTATTTAACAAACCTGAGTTAACACAAGGATTAATAAATACTGTAACAAATGTATCACTCACTGTTCCTTAACGCATAATTAACAAATGTAACCTTATTGTAAAGTGTTACTGGTTTTAATTTCAATTCTAATAATAACCTCTCTGATTTCAGACAGGATTACTATAAGGTTCCTCAAATCTTGCTCTGGAGGGCTAATGTGCTCTAACCTTGATCAAACACACCTACTTGTGATTTTCTAATTATCCTGAAGACACTGATTAGCATGCTCAGGTGTGTTTGATTAGGGCTAGAGTTAAACTCTACAGCAAAGTGAATCTTGTGGGCCAGATTTCAAGATCACAGCTGTAGGTGTGTGTTGTGACTTTGTTCCTCACAGTTTACACAAGATGCTTAAAGTACTTTAATTTGACTTTGTGAAATTTAAGGCCTGGAAAACTCTTGAAGATACAAAAATTCCCAAGTTACTGGAAAAGTGCTTGAATTATTTAAAGAAAATGTATCTATGAAATGAGTTTAAGTAAATGAGTGCATATTTTTAGGCAAAATCAACCCTGCAGCTCGTCTGATGTTGAGCTTATGTTGCCTCGGCCCTTTCAGTGCTGCTTTAAACATTACAATGCTCATGATCACTTTCAAATATTTATTACTAAATGTATAGTGATAAATTGAACATAACAGTGTTTCCATCTAACGTGTATTTTGAGCTGCAGCTCGTCATATTAATGGAGTGTTTCACTAGTTAGCAGTAAACCGGTTACCTCACCTCAATATGAGTAGATTTGTGTCGGATGTTATCTTTGGAATGGAAATATGGATATTCTATTTGTAAACGAAATTCTTCTTTCACTTATTTCAGGTAATGTCAAAACAAGCGAGCTAAGCCTGTAGTAGTACTGACAGTAAGCGTTTCCATTACAGATTTGCACAAAACGTTGGCGATATTTTATAAATGTCGATAAAGTATTGCGAAAAATTTCCATTTCCATTAACTAATGTTATGCAACTAAAACTTAAGTTGTTCCTCTCGCGATACGTCATGGCAACGGATTTTGGTGGGATTTGGAATTTTTTTTGGCTTTATTTAATCGAAAGAGTTGATGCGTGTATCTTTACACAAGCAGCGCGGAGAGCCACTTTAGAAACGTGTGCAACATCAGCTCCGGTGACCGTGTCGGAGCCGTTACGCGCCGCAGATGTGTGCAGCGTACACAGTCTAAGCATTAATATCAGGAAAAGCCCCTTATACTTGAGAACGGCTACGTATGAAGTGTTTCTTGGAGTTCATTGTGGTTGAAGAATGATCATATGACTTTTTACATGTGCCATGTGACCTGTAAATGCGAAAAAAGCCGTTTCCATCACAGTTTTGCGAAATATTCCTTTTTCAAATTGCCTGAAAAACCACCTCATGCGAGCGTAAGAACTTTTTAGCGATATATGGGAGTTTTTGCGAAATTGACGCGTTTCCATTAGGCGAATTTTTAATTCGCAATTTCAATTCGCGCAAGTTGAAGGGTAATGGAAACATGCCTACTGTCGTATAATGGCTGAAGACCCGAAAAGACGAAAAACAGACTAACCGAATCAACTGAGTGAGTCATTTACGCTGGAACAGCTCTGGGGTGTGTTTCCCAAAAGCATCGTTAGCTACTATGGTGCTTAGGTCCATTGATCTCTATTGGTAACGACGGAACTTGCAACCATAGTTGGTTTTTGTGAAACGCACCCCTGATTGATTCAAACTCGTGACTTTGTTCATTCAGTTCAAGCGATTCACTAGCAAAAACCAGAGATTGAATTAAAAGAGCCGTTAATTTTAGAATTTCGACGTCGTTTGCTATGATTTTAAAAAGCAGTTATAGTGATGGGTGAAACGGAGCTTTTCGAAACTCACTCAGTCCAACAACCACTGCGTCGCAAAATGGTTCGAATCGCATATCGCGAATCATTTGATTCATATCAGGAATTTAAATAGTGTATCTCGAATCATTTGATGCGGATCGGAAATTCAAATTGCGTACCGCGAATCGAACTTTGGAGCGGGTTTGCGAATAATTTGATTTAGATCGGTAGCGGTTTGGCGAATCATTTGATTCAGACTAGGTCTTCGGAGCGGGTTCACAAATCATTTCGGGAATTAAATGATTCGCGATCCACGCTCCGAGTCCTGATCTGAAATGATGGTTCGCGAGTAAAGATCGGGACTTCAGAACGTGAATCGCAAATCATTTGATTTACATCAGAACTTCGGAGCGGGATCGTGAATCTTTTGATTCTTTTGATGATCGGGACATCTGAGTTTAATGTTAAATGTTCTGTGTTTGTTCTTGAAGTTGACATCATTGCATACTTTGCATGCGCTTCCCTTCATTTTTGCTGTTTTGTTATATTAGTGTATTTTTATTTGTCTGTTTATCTTCTTTAGAATTTGAAAGATAAGACATTGTTTGATAAGCAAGATCTCTGTTTGAAGTCCTTGAAAATCAAAAGTAGTGAATGAAAAATTCTTGAAAGTCCTGGAATGTCATTTTAGAGTATCTGTACAAATCCTGTCCGCACTGGGGTTGAAAATGTAAGAAGGCCTAGTTGAAGAACTTGACACACAAAATCTGTCATTTAATATTGATGATGGCACCAAAATCATGAGGGTGTTCGAATGGGGTGTGTGTGTGTGTGTGTGTGTAGCGCCATTGTGAAGCTCCTCAGTGATCTCAGTGTTCGGATGAAGACGTCTCCAGTGTCTTGGAGCCGAACGGCTCGTCCTCCATTCTTCACAAACACTGGCTCTTTCTCTCTGACTCTCAACTCAATCCTTTCTCTTTTCTCGTTTGGTTTACGCTGCTCCTGCCCTCGAGACGCATCAAGAGACGCATTCACATGAACCGGGCGCGTGCTCGCCCGCGATTGTTTTACCGAGTTGACGACCTCAAAGCGCTAGCAGACGAGATTGTACCGTCGGATAAGAGACTGACGTGAAGATTTGCATGGAGCTGATCCGTCAGCACTTAACGTGCATCACCAAGGCATTAAAACACAAACGGCCGGAGCTGACGACTGTCTGTCAGAGTAAAGCTGGCCGCGATGAAAGAGGATTTCCCCGGTGCGATCAGCACAAGATCCTCCTTCATATTCCAGCACAGCCAAGAACTCTAAAATTAGGGCAGAATTCATGAATTCTTTAAAGCTGAGCGAAGCGTTTCACACACACACACACACCCTAGAGCAGCCATAATTACACACCCGCTAATCCTGTTTCCCAAATCCAGGTGCCCGCGGATCCATGCGGAAAATCCCACGGCTGCACATTTTCTCCATCTGTCTCGCGGATCCGGTTTCACACAAAGATCTGCGCTCGTCTTCAGCTCGAAGTCAAACTCAGAAACACTTCAGCGTTCACACACACACCCAGAAACTCACAAACATCTGGATTGTGTCTTCATTTCGCTAAAAATCTCTTTGAAACGCTCGCAGTGACCTCAAGCTCCAAAACCAGCTCGACTTCCCCACAGAAACTAACAGCATATGGTCTGGATCGACATGAGGCTGAATAAATAATGACTGAATCCTGATTTTTGGGTGATTTGTTGCTTTAATCCGTTTAGTGCTCATCTGTTCATGTGTTCGGGATTTGAGGAACCGTGTTTCCTCCGGAGGTTCGTTACGATTCATCCAAACATGATGTGTTTATTAGGAGACACTGCGCTGATAGAATGACCCAGATCGGTTTTTAATTAGTCCTTTTTATCTTGTTTTCCAGTTAGAAGCTGACAAAAACAAGATAAATGTGTTTGAGGAGCAGCGCTGCTTGAGATATCAAGGCTTGTTTTCAGAGAATCTGCGATTTAATTCACCAGAAAAGAGCAATTATTGAGAAAAGTTCAAAAACCAGGGCAGATTTACGAGTTTTCACAACTACTGATTCTAAATAATCATCCTCAGTAACTACTTTGTTTTTCTTCACTAAAAGCCTCATCAAGGCAACTGCAGATTTCTTGTTCAATAAGTAAGTCTTACTTTCGGTCATGTATGTAGTTTATCGTACACGTGCATGAACATTTGGTTCTACGCAGATCTCAAAACTCAACACGTTATGAAGAGTCACTCTCAGCAAACACAGATCAGACCAACGTTAATGATAAAACATTTACAACAGTTTGAAATCAGTGAATCTGTATTGAAAACAATAATCGCACATTTTATTCATGCTGGGAACTCACAAACCCCTCAAATCTCAGCTCTGTTGTTCAACATGATTGTGTTCAGGATCATATGATTCAAGAGATTCTGATGCTCTAATGTGTGTTTTTATGCAGTTTCAGGTTCATTTCTTAGTATCTGTCGCTCAGACGTTTCCATAAACTGGAGATACGTAGCCGTTTTTCCTGCTGTGTGTTTTTTTCATAGATTTTATCTTGAGTATATTTTGTCTTACTGCACTGATTTCTTTGTTTTGTTTTACTTTTGTTTCAAGTAAAAGTGAAGAGACCTGCTAGTACAGTAAGACAAAACATTCATAGTTGAGATACAATCTGTAAAAACGGTTCTTATCATGCAGAGCTGTTCCTCAAGGAAATACATTGTCAGTCTGCAACAGTGACAATGAAAAGGCACACACACACACTTAACCCATCAAAAAAGAGCTATAAAAAAGTGTATACTTGTATAATGCACTTTGAAATATCTTTTAAAGTAGGCCTATACAAATTGTCAAAAAATATATTTGTTAAAATGTTTCTAAATATATTAACAATTTACTTCCGATATGTTTTTAGCCTTTATATATATATATAAAATATGTTTAAAATGTCTATATACACATTTTTAAAAAGCAGTTAAAAATATATAGTTTGCCCTCCATATAATTCAGTCCTATTCAGTCTCATATGTCACATTTAAGGAACAATCAGCCAGGAACATACTCCACAATGTTCCAAAGAATAGTGCCATATTACAATATATATATATAAAATTAAACATTTTTAAATGACTATTAATCCAGTTTTGACCTAGTATAGGCTGTTCCTTCCATATTTGTATTTAGACTAATTGCAGGCTCCTGTGAGATTGGAGATGTATTTTCATGCCCTGAAATACATTTTGAAATATTGTGTATATGAAGGTTAAATCTTCATATATGTGACCCTGGAGCACAAAACCAGTCACATGCAGCACAGGTATATTTGTAGCAATAGCCAACAATACAAGATTATAGAATTTTATTATTTTTTTTTTTTTTTGCCAAAAATCATTAGGATATTCAGTAAAGATCATGTTCCATGAAGATATTTTGTACATTTCCTACCGTAAATATATCAAAACCTACTTTTTGATTAGTAATATGCATTGCTAAGTACTTCATTTAGACAACTTTAAAGGTGATTTTCTCAATATTTAGATTTTTTGCACCTTCAGATTCCAGATTTTAAAATAGTATCTTGACCAAATAGTCCTATCCTAACAAACCACACATCAACGGATATTCAGCTTTCAGATGATTTATAATTCTCATCTTCAAAACACTGACCTTTATGACTGGTTTTGTGGTTCAGGGTCACATATTTTAAATTTCCAAAATATATTTAATTTCAGATTCACTGTTTACAACCCATGTATTTACAATATATGTCATCATATATGAAGATCATTTCATCAGCAGGAAATGGTGAACCAGAAAATTCTGCGAAGTGATCTTGTGCCATTTCTAAAGATCTAAATGATTTTTTAACACTCAGATGTGTGTGTCGGAGCATCAGCTACTGGACAGAGTTTACAAAGACTTTAAATATCAATTTATTAAACAACGAATATTCACGCAGCTTACAGGCTTAAAAATAAAGCTGCTTCATTGGCATTGTTGGTTTCATGAAAAAACATTCTTTAGATTATTAAAATATTGTTTACACTAAGGAAAACATGGTTCTTTTAAAAACTGATCACAAAAATGGCTCTTCTGTGGCACTACACTCCTAAAAATAAAGGTGCTTTAAAAGGTTCCTTACAGCGATGCCATAGAACAACCATTTTTGGTTCCACAAATAACCATTCAGTCAAATCTCTTTCTTACCTTTTTATAATCTGAAGCACCTTCTTTCACCACA
Source organism: Cirrhinus mrigala (assembly GCA_036247105.1). Lineage (NCBI taxonomy): Eukaryota > Metazoa > Chordata > Actinopteri > Cypriniformes > Cyprinidae > Cirrhinus > Cirrhinus mrigala. Next base: position 38,312,157 of record CM070014.1, read on the forward strand.
AAGAACCCTTTGTGAAACAGAAAGGTTAGAGATTCTTTATGGAACCATTTGAACAAAAAAGGGTTCTTCTATGGTGTTGTGAAGCACCTTTATTTTTAAGAGTGTACTTTGGAAACACTTATTTGAAACCTTTATTTTTAAGTGTGTAGAGGACATCCAGTCATTTTGAATTTTTATTATATTTTAATGAAAAATTGTGAGGACAAAATCAATTTCCTTTGTACCGTAAGACCAGAAACACAATGTGTGAATGCACTCGATTATTAGTCGATTATGAGTCGACGATGAGTTCAATGTAAGAATCTGTTTGTGTGTGTTTGAGAGGCTGATCTCACATCTGCTGGAGCGTCTGCAGTCGCTAGATGAAGCTCCCGATGAACGCGGCCCGTGTCGAGTCCAGACGGCCTGTGATCGGCTCGTTCCTCCAGAACTCTGTGTTCTGTGTTTTGCTGGTCTCTGCTGGAGTCTCGCAGCACCGAGCGTCTCGCCATCTGTTCAGCGATCTGCGCGTCACACGTTTCCCTGCGGCGAGGAGAACGAGTGCACTTAAAGACGAGATGAAGCACACGAGCACCTGCTGACCGACGAGTCTTCACGAGGAACTCGCTCATTGTCCTGTTAGTGTGAATCCATCTGATCGAGAGCTTCACCAGCATCCGATCCGAACCGGCCGTTCAATTAACACATACACAGATTTCTGTCCTCAAAGAGATGGAAAACAGGGTTTCTGTGGATCTTCATTCATTCTTACACAAACTAAGGTTCAAAAATGTCTTAAATCAGAGCAAAAAAAGTCTTAATTTCAAAACATGAAGCACTTTAGGTATTTAAGCACATATTAAGACATTACATATTATTTAGCAAGCCTGTAACCACCTAAATCAATTATTAAAAAAGCCTTTTTGTCAAATCCAGGTGATTTACCATAGAAATATGATGTTTTTATAACCTTTATGACTGTTATAGTGCCAGTTTTGGTCCGATCTCCCTGAAACTTTAGAATCACTGTTTAGAATCACCTGACACATGTGCTCAGCAGTTTTTGTGAAGTTTTGAGTTTTTGTTTAGGCTTTATAGGCTTTTGGGTATATTTGGACAGGCCCATTTTCTAAACGACCCCGTTACAGCTTCCCGGAGGGTAAATTTCAACATGTGGTGTGACGACAAACTGTTTAGGCCCAATCCCAATTCTACCCCTTACCCTGACACTTTCCCCTACCCCTCCGTTTGGCGCGTTCACGTGTAGGGGTAGGGGTGTCTCAATTCTCTTTTGGTTGGAGGGGTAGGGGGAAGGGGAAGGGCTGGATAGCCCTCCAAACGAAGATTTTTCGGGACCTCACTTCAAACGAAGGGCTAAGAGAGATTTCCAACATGGCTGCTCACTCGAGCAAGCAGACCCATGAATGTAAGTAATTTTTGCCATTAATAAGGATTTTTATGACAATTTTTCATTATATTTATATTGCCTTTAGTCTTGTGTTTGTGTTTAAGGTGATGTTCTGTAAAGAAACGTTTGCAAAAAAATCGCTAAAGTTTGCTAGCGGATAGCACTGATTGCACGATATTAGAAAATATACTTTTGTGATGTACCCGGTGACTTGACTGCATGTTAGAAACAAATATAAAAGTCCAGTGGCAAGGCAATTTGCTTTAACCACGCATGTGGTAACGCATTGTTTTGTTTTGTTTACAGCCATATGTGTACATGTAAATGAACGATGCTTACACTATTTGTACTTTTTGCAACATGACAACATTTTTGTAACTTATATTCTGTATAGGGGCGGTGCATGTCCTCTAATGTAACGTCAGGAGCTAGCGACAATGTAAGATGACGTATGACAGTGTAGTAGTGCTGTCCCATTTCTTAGGGGAAAATTTTTCCACTTCATTGCAAGGGGAAGGGGCGAGGGGTAGGCAAAGGGGTAGAAAATAGAATTGGGATTGGGCCTTAGTGTTAAAATGTAAAAAAGACACAAGAAATGGTCCTTGACCCAAGAAGTGTATCTGATCACAAGCCTGTGATCATTAAAGGCACAGTGATGCAGCAAGTGACATCCTACAGATACCTGGGGTTTTATATGGACAGTGTTTTTTGTTGGAAAACACACTTTGAAAGCAATATCTTGCTTGTTTTTTTTACCGAGCCATGTTTGAAAGTCTTATTCGAAAGTCTTATTCAACGGAATCACAGTCTGGTTTGGAAACTCGTCTGTCCAACTGAAAAACAAATTGGCTCATATTCACAAAACAGCCATTAAAGTCGTAGGAATAAAGCAATACGAGTCCATACAGACTTTATACGAACAGGCAGTGATGAGAAGAGCAATAATTATCAGTACTGATTCCAAACACCCTTTTAGCGAATACCAGCTGCTGCCATCGGGAATGAGACTGAGAATGCCAATGTGTAAAACTAATAGACTGAAACTCTCATTTGTTCCTGCCCCGATTAAAATTGTTGAACTCTACCAAGAATAACGCACTTAAAGCATATTAGCACTCTACTGTGTTTTGCACTTTACTTTTTATATATATATACAATGTTGTATTTTAATGCATGTTCTTAATTGTTTCATTTAATTTGTTTTTTTTTTTTTATTATCATTGTTTGTTCAGAGCAACACGGTAGCACTTTGCCCAAGATGAAGATAAATTTCCTCTCTGGGACAAATAAAGTTTATCCTTATCCTTAAATTTCAAATTATTGATAGAGAGAGTCCAGAGAATTGCACTGCAGTGTTTCTTCCAGACTGAGCGATTAAACCTATAGGATCACATCTTCTCAATCATTTAAGAAAACGTTTGATTGACAGCAGTGGTTCAGGAGGCAAAGTTGTTCGGAAAGAGGAGGTCTACGAACATCATGCAATGTACAATCGTTTATGTCCTTTAAAAAAAAATGCTATACCCCCCCCCAGTGGACGATTTCTTTCAAATTTCTCACAGACCTTTGGGGTTGTGAGTCAAACAGGCCCACCAAGTTTCGTTCCGATCGGGTCCGTTAACCTGGTCTAATAGCTGCTAAAACTTCATCGGCCAATGGCAGCCATGTTTTTTTTTCATGTTGATAGGACAAATGGTCGCATAGGTATAGCCATTTTTATGTTTTGTTCCCTCTTATAGCGCCACCAAGTGGCCAATCTCTGCGATATTTGTACCCTTTCGAACGTTTTGGGGTTCCTTTGTCACGGTGAGTCGAAAGTTCAACTTTTTTTTGATAATTATTATTCACTCTCCAGAGAATCCTTCTGCACTGATTTGGTTCAGATCATGCAAAAAACCTTGGACCTTGGAAACCAAAACGCAAAATACCAGAAAATTTCACCAGGCTCACGATCAAATCTGAGGCGTGTGTTTTGTCTGGCGTGAGCCAAGGATTCTGACGACTTAAGTCTGTGACTGATGGTGTAGGAGTTCATAGTTCATACTTTTCGATCGCTGTAGCGCCCCCGTCAGGCCGATTGGGGTGAGAATTGGTGACGTTGTAGGCGGTGTGAGTACTGCCATCCCTCCAAGTTTCAAGTCTCTACGGTTTATGGTTTGGTCTGCACGATCAGTTTTACATGGAAATCACTCATTTGTGACCATTCTAACAATTACGACAGGGTTTCAGCCCCTAAATATCTTCCTCAGTATTTCTGTCTTGTTTTTTAGTTCAAACATCTAAACATCCTTAAATCAAGATACATTTATTAGAGATGCAAAATGACCTCAGATATGAAGTCTTGTTTTCTGAAAAATTGATCAAAATGAGTTGAGTTTGTTCAAAACAAGAACAGTCCACTGGCAGGTATTTGTTCTAGTTTCTCTTGCTTTTGATCAATTTTCCTATGAAGCAAGTTATTTCCTTTCTCCAGTAAACGACTGATTGTTTAGGTATTTGTATTGTAAGATAAGTTATTGCCATATTTCAGTATTTGGGAGCAGAGATGGTCAAACCTTGAATTATTATTTTGTAAAATGAATGGAGATCTGTTGGAAGTTGTATTTTCTTTTAAGTGTTTGAACATACAAGACATTTACATTTTAGAGACCATATTGAGGTATTGTTTCATATTCAGTTCATTCCTTAAGTTTTCTTTATCTGGTCTTAAAAAGTCTTACATTTATCTTCAGTAACCCTGAGAAAAGTCATAAATACAGACGCTGGACCTTCAGAGCAAAAGCATCTTTAATGAAACATCATCAGACGTGTGACGGAGCTTCGGTTTCTGTGTGAATGATCTCGACGGCGTTCATTAACACGTCAGCACCAGCGCTTCACACCGAACACTCCAGAGCTTCAGTCTGAAACATACAAATCCAGAAACAACCACAGACAGAGACGAGCGAACACCAAACAGCTGTCGACGCCGACGTCACCAGAGGAATCGTGGGACGGCAGACGGAGGCCGTATCAGCTGAGCGAGTCCAGCTGCGTCTGAATCATCTCCATCTGTAAGACAAACAGAGAAACATGAGCGTCTGAACACACCGAAGATCAGGAGTCGTGAGGCGTTCGGTCTGACCTGATTGTAGAAGTCCAGCAGATCCTGATGGTTGAACTCCACAAACACATCCTGCAGACGCTGAAACAGAAAAGAAACGCCGATAAAAGCATCTCATCAATTATTAGCACACGTCTGTCCGGGGGAAATCACTCTCCTCAGACGCCGTAAGTGCACGCGTGACCCGCTTCTGAAAGTTTCATGATCATATCAATAAAATATCAATAACACACTCTGAAATAAAACACTTGAACAGCAGAGCAGCGTTTGCTCTCAAACGAATCCACTAAAGAAGAAACTGACACAATGAGAAATAAACACTTCAGCCTGTGTATAAAATATGATGAGAAACATTCAGAAATATCATCAAACTGACACTATGAGAACGGAACTGATCTGAATAATCACTCTGAATAACAGCTGAAACTGATTCTAAAAATAAAGAATTGACATTTGTGACCCTGGACCACAAAACCTGTCATAAGGGTCAGTCTTTCAAAATTGAGATTTAAAAAGCTGAATAAAAATAATATATAAATAAATTTTCCATTGATGTATTTGTTAGGATATGACAATATTTGGCTGAGATTTGGCAACTATTTGAAAATCTGGAATCTGAGGGTGCAAAAATAATCTAAATATTGAGAAAATCACCTTCAAAGTTGTTCAGATGAAGTTCTTAGCAATGCATATTACTAATCAAAAATTACGTTTTGATATATTTACGTTAGAAAATGTACAAAATATCCACATCCGATAATTTTGACCCATACAATGTATTGTTGGCTGCTGCTACTTAAGACTGGTTTTGTGCTCCAGTCACATTTAATATTACAAAACTGACAGTTACTAAACCGAACTGATCTGAATTATGACACTCTTCTATAGAGCTGCTTTATAGTTAAGAATAGAATTTCAAATTAGGAATCAAATTTGTTCTGAAATGGATACATTTTACAACAATAACTGCTATTAAAGTGAGCTGAATCTGAATCGATCTGAATAATGGCACTAATGTCTTCTGTAGACCTGCTTTACAACTGACCTTTAATTTCAAATTAAGAATCGAAGAATTTAATCTGTTACAATTGATTATTTTATAACACCGATAGTTAATGAACTGAATTCAATCCAAATTATGACACTTCGTCTTCTGTGGAGCTGCTTTATAGTTATTAAGAATTGAATTTCAAATTAAGATTTAAACAACTGAACTTTATTAGTTAGAACTTTGTAGCACTACCCTGCATCAACATCACCCTGTTTTTATGCACATTTTGAAGTATCGCATCAGAGTGATGTAGGGCCCTATGAAATCCGTTTTATTTTTTTCCAAATTCCGTTTTTTTCTTATTTAATTTTTCTGAACTCCTTTTTAATGGTAAATTAAATTTTATTAATCAAAGATCATGTCTAATTAATTAAAGTCATGAAACTTATACAATTTCACATCAGTTTAATAAAGATTATAAAAAAATGACATGTTTAGGGCCCTATGAAATGTATTATTTTTTCTCACCATATGTTTTATTGTTATCAAATTCTGTGTTTTAGCATGTCTAATTATTTGAATGCATACTTAATTTATTCAAATTTATTCTTAAAATAGTCCTATAAAAGTTTTTTTTTTTTTTTTTTTTACCCTCAGACATTCTGTGTTGTGTATTTAAATGTTCTGGTTATCAAATGAAGGCATAAAACATTTCATTTCATTTATCTTTTAATTATTGAAAATTAAGCAAATCGTTTTTTTTTTTGTTTTTTTTGGCAAACAAAGGGGAATTTACTATTAAAATTAAAACATGGAAGAAATGTTGTGTGATTATACCCTAAAAAATAATGTTTGTTTCATTTTAGCAGTAGTAGTAATGGTAGTAATATATATCCGGCACAATGTCTTCAAGTCAAACTGGACTTTGACAGGTTGTTGTGTCTACCTTTTCTGTGTGTATATGATATGATATGATGCTAGTTTTCCTAAAATGAAACGTCAAATGCTGAGATCACTGCGAGCGTCAGGTGTGCTTCAGTGTGTGTAGTGAACAAAACCGCTTGTCTGCTCCATTCATTAAAACAGACACACAGAACATGCAGGATTCACATTTAAATGGTATTTTTGTGGCATAATATTTACAGATACTAGTCCATATTGCGGTTTGATTTAAGTATAATCACCTACTTTTGATTAATTCATTCAAACTTCCATCTGCTAGACCCTATTCCATCTAGGCTACTAAAAGACTTGCTTCCAGATCTCATAGATCCTCTGCTAAATATTATTAATTCATCACTGTCATTAGGATATGTCCCCAAAACCTTCAAACTGGCTGCTATTAAGCCTCTAATCAAAAAACCACAACTTGACCCCAACGAATTGACTAATTACAGACCTATCTCGAATCTCCCATTTCTATCAAAGATATTAGAAAAGGTTGTATCCTCACAATTATCTTCCTTCCTACAGAAATATGATATCTGTGAGGATTTTCAGTCAGGTTTTAGACCATACCATAGTACTGAGACTGCTCTTATTAGAGTTACAAATGATCTACTCTTGTCATCTGATCGTGGTTGTATCTCTCTGTTAGTGCTACTGGATCTTAGTGCTGCGTTTGATACTGTTGACCACAACATTCTCTTGAATAGACTTGAGAATTATGTTGGCATTAGTGGTAGTGCATTGGCATGGTTCAAATCGTACCTATCTGACCGCCATCAATTCGTGGTAGTAAATGAAAAGGTATCATATCGATCACAAGTATGACCTATGCTATCAATGTCAAATGCTGAAACATTAATTCATGCATTTATGACCTCACGGTTAGATTATTGTAATGCTTTATTGGGTGGTTGTTCTGCTCGCTTAATAAACAAACTCCAGCTGGTCCAAAATGCAGCAGCTAGAGTTCTTACTAGAACCAAAAAGTATGATCATATTAGCCCGGTTATGTCTACACTGCACTGGCTCCCTATTAAACATCGTATAGATTTTAAAATCTTGCTAATTACTTACAAAGCCCTTAATGGTTTAGCTCCTCAGTACCTGAGCGAGCTCCTATCACATTATAGTCCCTCACGTCCGCTGCGTTCTCAAAACTCTGGCAATTTGATAATACCTAGAATATCAAAATCAACCGCGGGCGGGAGATCATTTTCTTATCTAGCGCCCAAACTCTGGAACAATCTACCCTACAATGTTCGGGACGCAGACACACTCTGTCAGTTTAAATCTAGATTAAAGACCCATCTCTTTAACCTTGCTTACACATAACACATCAACATATTCTTATAATTCAAATCCGTTAAAGGATTGTTAGGCTGCATTAATTAGGTCAACCGGAACCGGGAACACTTCCCATAACACCCGATGTACTCAGTGCATCGTCAGAAGAATGGCATCTACGCTAATATTAGTCTGTTTCTCTCTTATCCCGAGGTCACATTAACCACCAGATCCAGTCCGTATCCAGATCAGATGGTCACTGCAGTCCCCCGGATCCAGTCCGAACCCAGCCCAGATGGTGGATCAGCACCTAGTGACGACCTCTACAGCCCTGAATGTCATCGGAGTCCACATCAACTAGATGAGCCCCAGAGACGGATCCACAGTGAAGACCTCGTCACCTAGACGGCTGTCGGCACAAGACCACGGGACCTTTGGCCAGAGGAGAACTGGCCCCCCGACTGAGCCTGGTTTCTCCCAAGGTGTTTTTCTCCATTTGTCACCGATGGAGTTTTGGTTCCTTGCCGCTGTCGCCTCTGGCTTGCTTAGTTGGGGACACTTTCTCTCAACACAATATTGCATTTTATTTTATTGTTTTTGATTAACTACCTTTACCTAAAATGTGAGTGTTTACTGTTGCCTTTGGCATTGTTGATGTACTGTTTCCTATCTAATACTGTACAGCCGCCTTGTCACAATTCTGTATTGTTAAAGGCGGTATATAAATAAAGGTAAAATAAAAAAAAAATAAATAAATAAAAAAATGACATTCCACATTATTCAGTAAATTCCGTTTTTATGACTGGATTCTGCAATTCCGTCCGCGTTTTCCGCATTGTGGAAATCAAAGGGCCCTAGTGATGGAAACACCAAAATTAAAAAAAAAATCCCTTATTTTGCAAAAACATTTTTACACTCGCTTGAGATGGTTTTTGAATTGTGCGTTCGTATTGTTTCGTCTGCTCTCTCTGAATCACAAGTAAATGATCATATTCAGAGTCTCCTACGATATTTAGTGCCAATTTATCAATAAGTGATGATTTTGTTCTCTTTGACTTGTTGGATGGAAACGGTGCTTATTTGCAAATGTTTTAAGTAAATTTGCAACTTTGGATGGAAACCCGGCTACTGACTCTGATCTGATCTGAATAATAACTCCGTCTGTTGAGCTGCTTTACAGCTGATACTGAATTTATCTCAAAACTGATATAAATGTGACTGGACTCAAACATGAGAAACGTCCTGATGAAGACGGAGCAGAAGATGCACGTCACACTCCCGAGGAGAAACACGCGTGTCTGAAGGAGGCCGGAGTCTCTGCGGGCAGGAGCACGTCACGACGCATTAACGGAGAAGACGTTAATTAGACAGAACATTATCATCCATAATTAAGAGTAAAAGGGGAAACGTTATCTTTAGCAGAGCCGCTGGAGATGCGGCTAATATGTAGGACAAACGCGGAATACGGCCGTCACACAAACAGACGCAGAGAAAGAGAACTTGAGTTTGATGATTTCTGTGTGTGTGTGTGTGTGTGTGTGTGTGTGTGTGTGTAGGTGTGTGTGTGTGTGTGTGTGTGTGTGTGTGTGTGTGCGTGTGTCTTTGTGCACAGGGGATGGCAGTGAATGTGTGTCAGGAATCAAGGGTTAATTCCAGCCTCAGTTTCAGTAAGTGTTTTGACGTATCTAGGCTAACGCTAATGGCTCCTGCATGCTTTCAGAGCTGACGGTAGAAATCACAGCTCTGGGGACGATCACTGACTCTGACGACACAAACACACACACACACACACACACACACACACACACACACACACACACACACACACACACACACACATATATTCAGCAAACCAAAGTGTTTTGAAATGAAACATTGATGTCTGATGCTGATTCAGAGATCGACACAGAAAAGCACTTCACACAAACACCGCCTGCGTCTCCATCGCTGACCTCAGTAAAATCCAACGAATAACACGGTAAAATACGGTAAAAGCGCACAAACGGAGCTAAAACTGCGGCACAATAAATCTCTCCGGATCAGATGCAAACGACGTTCAAAACAAACATAAAACAGCTGAAAAGCAGCAGCTCCGGAACATTTTTAGCTCTAAAGCTCTTTATGAAGAAATGCTCAGCATATGGCAGGTGAAGAGGAAATCTGATCTGACCTCACTTCAGTCTGTCTATTGTGTCATTCGCCGTCAAAACAACCTCATTTCAGAAAAACCCACAGCTCAAATGACTGATTTTGTTCATATTTTTTCTTAAGCAAGACAAACACACATGATGAAAGCCAAAATGTGACCCTGGAGCACAAAAAAGTATCACGGCTATATTTGTAGCAATAGTCAACAATACATTGTATGGGTCAAAATGATTGATTTTATGCCAAAAATCATTAAGATCTTAAGTAAAAATGTCCCATGAAGATATTTTGTAAATTTCCTGCTGTAAATATATCACAACCTAAATTTTGATTAGTAATATGCATTGCTAAGAACTTCATTTGAACAACTTTAAAGGCGATTTTCTCAATATTTTGATTTTTTTTTGCACCCTCAGATTCCAGATTATCAAATAGTTGCATCTCAGCCAAATATTATCCCAACAAACCAAGCTTTTTAAATCTCAGTCTTGAAAAATTGACACTTATGACTGGTTTTGTGGTCCAGGGTGACAAATATGAATATCACAGCTGTATATTTACTGAGTAAGTCCATTATTTTGAAGAAGGGGGTCAAAATGACAATTTTCACCTGAGATTTAGAGACAAATTACAGGCGGATAAAAATGACCTCAGAAAGCTGGCAGCATCATGATGTTATTTCTACACAGAGATTGGTAGCTCTTTTAGTAAAATCTGTTGACTTTAGCAATCTGTGTTGTATTAGATGCCAGTGGTGACGGTCCAGAAATGGAAAAAAGCACTTTTGCTTTTTGAGCTTTGCTGCAGCTCAAGTATTAAAGATATCTTAACATCCTTTTTTCTTTTGACATCTCTATTTTTAAGGCCCTGTGTTTCATTTTCAGGAGTAATTTGCACACATTTTCAAATGGCACATCATGACATTCATTCATGACATGTAATATTTTGGCTTTCTTCTTCATTCATGAATTTCTGTCACTATACTGTAAAAAAATGACTGTAAATGTAATGGTAAAAAACTGTAAAGATGCTACAGTAAAAACCTGTTAAATGGTCAATGGTAAGTTCCTCTACTAAATATGGTGAAAAACTTGGACATCGTATTGGACATTGCATGTAATTTTACAATAGTATACCGTTTTCAGAAGTGAATATCTGTAAATTAACATTCCCAGAAATCCCTACGTTACATTTCAAATTTGATGGGGTTTTTTTGTTTGTTTTTTTGGAATAACAATTTTCTTATTTTTTTTCTTATCAGTTTTGTACATTATGATTGTATGTTACATCTAATGTTGTTAAAGTATTAAAAAAAAATTGCATTATTCATTATTTGTTTGTGTGAATGACACTGTGCACCTTCTGTACTGTATATCTTCTATATATTTAAAAGCTGCTTGTGATGAGCTTTGATTCATCATGTGATTTTTCTCATCACCGCCTGGTTTTGGTGGTTATCAGTGTGTTACAAAGGGACAAAACAGATTTCAGTACTTCAACAGGTTGGTATATTAACATTATATCAGTTAATAAGATCACAGTATTTAGATGTAAAATTAACTTGATGTAAAACCTAAAACGTTGCTACTGTGTTTTTGACAGTAAAATTCTGACAATCACAGCTGTCGTTATTTTACTGTAAATTAAGGAATTTTTTTTTAGTGTAGACAAAAAAAATGTTCAAAAACAAAGCTGGAGGCCTCTCAAAACAGAAGGACCTATTTTCATTTCCTGAATGCAGTTGGTTGATTCAGTTAAGACAAACAACAAAAAAACAAAAAACACAAACTCTTAAATATCCGGTTTCATTTAGCTTCCAAAAAACCTTTACAGCTGTTGGAGTTCAAGAACACTGAAACGGATGGTTTCCTAAACGCATCACGTGTTCGTCGAGAAATGAGTCTGATCTGAGTAACCTGATGCTCTGATGCTCAATGCTAGTAATAATCTACTGTAGTATCAGCTGCTTCTACCACGGGTTAGTAGGTCAGATCAGTGATCACTAGTTCTCCTGCAGGAGTCACGGTTAACGGTTGCCACGGAAACGAGCGCCGTCAGCGATGATGGAAACTCACAGGAACCCTGAGAATCACACAATCACCGAACAATACACTGCTCACCACTGGAGACACGACACGTCTGAGAGAAACATCCTCCTTAAAACAGACTCACTGATTCACATGATTCAAACCCCTTATCCGAGTCTGTTTGCAGAGCACAAAAAGTTCATATTATCTTTCTCTGAGAGGTCAAATTCTCCAGAATAATCTGACGGCTCATGTGATTCAGTCTCTGCAGAGAAAGATCCTCACATCACCGACTGGGAAAGCAAAGCATGAAACTGTGCCTCACATTCTAAATCATAGGAACAACTGAAACCACACATATGCAAACATCACAGTCTCTGGGTGGCTTTATAAATGTGTTTAGGATATGTTTTCTACAGAGATCATTTGACATATTTCATCCTTTTTTACATATGCAATTAAAGAGTAAATGTGTGGTCACATCAGGGATATTTCAGCTAAATTTTGCTGGCAAAAATATTCTATAGTCTCTTGTCAGTAATGCAGAGATGACGCTTTCAGCGAGCAGCTTTCTGTTGTTCATGGTGATGAATTCAAGTCACCAACTGGAACATAAGCAAAAAAATGGACATGCAAAGTCCAGATTGCTCAGATTCTTATTAGAACGACCCGTTTTCACCTGCCGAATGACGACGAGCAGCAGTAAATGTGAGCGGACCTTAAAGTCAGAAGTTGCAACCGTTTTTCCTTCCCTAAAACAGCAACTTAAATGAGAAAAAATGTAGGATGGGACTTGATTTTGTCCATCAGGAACTGTCTGCATCTTTAAATGGTTGTAGTTCATTATAGAGACAGAGCGACACACGTCATAATCTGAAAACCACATTCATGGGGAGGAAACAATCCAATGCTCTTCAGTGACTTTGTATTGTGGGAAGCTGCATCCTTGTCATTTCTGACTCATAACAAAAAGCAAAACAATGTCTAGAAGCTGCTATGTAACAAGGTGTACAGTAAAAAAGCTAAAAAAAAAAAAAAAACCACATAACTACATTCTTATAAGCTGTCAACCCTAAAAACAAGCGTTTAATGACAAAAGTAGAGCTCAACGTGTCATTTCAATCAGAACTACGCCCGCTGGAGGAAAAAATTAATCGTAAGAAGAAACAATATTTTTTATCATGTCAAAGGATTATATCACCACCCTACACTGTAAAAAACAAAAAAACAATTTGTTGAGTCAACTTTAAAATAATTTTTTTACCCTGCTGCCTTAAAATTTTAAGTTCAGTCAACTCAAATAAGTTTAGTTAACTTGAAAAGTTAAGTTGTACTAAGTGACAGCTTAGATATTTAAGTTGACTAAACAACTTAAATCATCAAGTTTGTTAAACTTAAAAGCTGGGCTCGTTACCCAGCTGCCTTAAAATTTTAAGTTGAATGAACTCAAATATCTAAGTTGTCACTTAGTACAACTTAACATTTCAAGCTGACTAAACTTTGAGCTGACTGAACTGAAATTTTAAGGTAGTCGGGTAACAAATTATTTAAAAATTGTTTCTTACAGTGTATGTGAACCTGAGAGGAGGAGATTTACTGAGAAACTAAATTTTATCGGTCGATGTCAGTGCTCCTTTTCTTTATGTCGGCCCAACGTCAAATTCCCTGACATCTACAACTATTTGTGTCCTTAAACGCTCGTTTTTTGGGTCGACATTTTATAAACATGTAGTTATGTGTTTTTTTTAGCTTGTTTACTGCACACCTTGTCATATAGCAGCTTTCAGACATTGTTCTGTTGTTTTGTTATAAGTCCGAAATGAAAAGTAGGCAGCTTCCCGCAATACAAACTCAATGGAGAGTGTTGGATTGTTTTCCCCCAGTGTGGGCGTGGCCTAAATGTGCTCTGTCTCTATTGGTGGGTCTCATGTGAGTGACATGTAATAGTCCCGCCCTCACGCCAGTCAACACGTCATCAGAGAAGAGAGAAGATGATGCGAGAGGGAAGTTATTTTGATTAAAGATTATGAGGGCACATTCATTCATAATGACGCGCACCTGATAAATCATGCATAGTAAATATGCAATATTCTACAAAACTATAGGAATTGCCAATTTTGATCTCATGGTGATTTTAAGAATACAATTTGAATTGTGAGATTCCTCTGCATGAAGATGCAGATGCGTGCACGTAGAGCTGGATAATGAGAGCTCAGTAATCCGGTCTGTATTAAATGTGTTTGAACTGGTTTTGAGGACGACACACGACACACAGCGTCATACGTTTGCTGAGAGCGACAGAACCCTTACATGAAGATGATCTGGGTGTGTTTTATAAATGTAGGACATTCCAGATTCATTGCCATTAGAACAAGCACAAGTGTTGTGAATTTTTAAAGGGAACACTCTTAAAAATAAAGGTTTCAAAGGTTTTTTTTTTTTGCAGTGATTCCATAGAAGAACCATTTTTGGTTCCTCTGGTTAAAAAACATCTGAATAATCTTTCATTCAGTGACATTTGTTTCCGATCTAAAGGCTTCTGGATCCGTTCTTGGAGCCTGATGTAAACTCCTGCCTGAGTTTTTCCGGATGAGTTGCAGCGGCCGTTGAGGGAAACGCTCTCGTCTCTCTCTCATTTGTTTAGTAAAGATGCGGCGAGCGGGACGGACCGCGCTTCCTGTATTAGAATAACCCACATCCTCTGTTTTGGCTAAATAAGAGCACAGAGCGTCAGGTCGACGTGACTGTCAGAGCGCTCTGGATTCACGCGGCTGTTTTGTTTGCGAGCCGTCGAGGGGAAAAAGCCTCATTGTTCTATTGAGGTTCTTGTGTCCCTAAAGCGGGATGAATGGAACGGGGCCAAAGCGGATTTTCACACGCTCGTCCCACTGCGCCGCCGTACAGTACGCGGGCGAGCGCATGAACGCCGCGATTGTCCCGCTCTCGTACAGAGGCGTCTTTCAGAGGCTTTACCTTGACAAACGGATGTGAGGCCTCCTCGTCCTCCTCCAGAAATGCTTCAACACATCAAAACTCTGATCTGAGAGACGCTGCTGGGAAAAACTGCTGAAATATGTGACGTCTGAAACCAGTTCAACCACACTCAGCTTTCATGCATACGAGTCTAATTGATCATTCAATAAATAATTGCTTTTAAAAAAAAGCTAATTTATTGTTTAGAAAACAAGGAATCAAAGCCAGCTGTTGCACTTTCCAAAACTTTCCAAAATTTTTCCAAACAATCCTGAAAAGTGTCCCAAAATTCTGGAAATTTTCCACCCCGTTGCAATTAGTGAACGACACACCAGTTAGTTGTGCTATTAAAACCAGCGTTATTTTACAATCATTTGAGATATGATATTTTATATTTATTTAATATTTTAATTGGAATATTTCTAATTAGTGTTTATTTTTACATTTTTACAATAGTTTTTATCTTAAGTTAATGTTTTAGTCATTTAATGTTTGTCTCTTTTATTAGTTTATGTTTGTAGTTTTGAATTTTTATTTGTTTATTATAGTAAAAGTTTTTTCCTTCATTTTAATTATTTCTTCTTTTTGTTTTGGTTTTTTATTGTTGTATTACATTTGTTATATTTTGATACATCTCAAACAGATTGTTAAAAAAAAAAACATTTCTTAATGTCTGACACAATTCAACATCATTCAATTCTGAAATATTCTAATTACAACTGAAAAGAAATTAATTATGTATAAAATAAAAAACCTAAATGAAAATGAGAAATGTTGCCTTGGCAACTAGCTGAAATAAAATGTATATTTTATTTTATTTCACTTAAGGTTTATTTTATTTCAAACCAAAACCGAAAATGTTTCCCTGGTTTTAATTTACCATAACAGCCCTGATTAGAACTATTTTTAAATGAACTTCACAAAAAGCAATAAAAGCGGTGATTAAAAGGGTGAAAAACCACAATGGTGAGTTAAAACCCTTGAAATCAGCTTCATTTTCAGGCTCAAATCTCTTTCTGAAGGCCATGAGGGCGAGACACAAATCTTTTGTGCTAAATAATGTTTCTGACTGAAATTAAGGCTCAAATACCAGAACTCCCTTTAAAGTTCAGTCGAAGCACAGATGCATTGTGGTCGTCTCATTAAAACGCATACAGATCTTCACACGACTCTTTAGAGCGATTCGTTCATGACTTCAGTCTCGCCACATCACAGCTCGACTCGTCCGGCCGTGACCGTCTGCTTCTCATTTAATGGGAAACGATCCGCCCGCACATGCTCAGAGCTGCCGCTTTACTGCTTTATCACGTTCACGTCAAACCAAGAGAAAAACATCTGGAGAAAAAGCACAACTGAGGTGGGCTGATATTTATGTGATTCACAGAAGAACTGCTCAGAAAAGCTGATCGTTCTAGTCCAAAATCAATGAATTGAGTCTAAGCATGTTTGCCAAATGCAGTATTTCTATTAGTGACAAACTGAACTGAGTTTCATTCTCTTCATGTGTTGAGTATAAAACAGCACCGTTTCACATAATTCAACCCTAAAGTAACTCTCAGAGCCATTCAGTCATTTCTGACTGAAAAATACATTTTTAGAATTTTCTAATTATCAGAATGGTACAAAACCTGGCAAAGGTTTTGACACTTACTATGTGAACAAAAAATAATGGATGTGATTTGAAAAGATCAAGAGCTCCTAAGTGCTGTTTGCAGTCAAAAATTGGAAGCGAACAGACCAAGTCGTAGCAGACGTCACAGTTACGTCACCTGCAGCTGCAATTTCTGTGCCTTTGATGCCAGAATCAGAATGCAAATAATCCTTATAGAATACTGTCGTCAAAGATTGTATTTTAAGCTAAACGCAGACGTTTAAATAGACAGATTATGGAAGAAAACTGCTATGAATACTTGCGCTAATTTGCATAAATTTCTAGTACAAAAATCTAAACAGTCAGTTTCAAAAGTCTTGTTTAATTTTTTTTTTTTTGCATATTAGAGTCAAATGATTTTACAGAGGGAGTTTTGGGCATCTAATTTTTGTCACTTTAAATTTCAGAAAATACTTAGAACAAACAGAAAACAATATATTTTGACAATTTTAGTAAAAATAAAATGTTATATAATCAAGCATATTTTATATATGAACAAATCCCTCTGTAAAAACCTTCAGGATATAGACAGGAATAAAAATGTGTGGTGTGGTGTGTGTAAGTGCTGCTGAAGTGGAGATTTATGGCTCAGTGTAGGAGAAAAAAATTAAAAATATGTATTGTAATTGAAATCTATTGACACAAATAGTGCTATAAAAGAAACACTTAACAGTGTCTTTTGGATGTTTTCTTTCCATTAGTCTGAAAAAACACTTTAGTTTATATCTCCTTGCGTTTGCAAGAAAAAAATCAGAAGTTCAGAAAGTTCAGACTTTATAACTCATTTTAACTCAACTATAGTGAGTTTGTCAGTTCTCAGGGGAAAAAAAGGCTGTGTCTAGGGGAAAAGATAGAAAGACATTGGTTTTTCCTCATCAGAATTGTGAGAATAAAGTCAGAATTCTGAAATCTAAACTCAATTTTACCTATTTTGATTCTTTTATTCCATGGCTCAATAGATGGCCACTTGAAAAAACATAATTTTCAGAATCAGAATTTTCTGCAACCAGATAATCTCCGGCCACAAAAAAATATCATCACTGTTTGCAAACACTGAACTGGTCTATAGAAAGTGAATTTCATCTAGTGGAAACATTTGGTACTGGTATTTTTGTGATATCAACCTCAAATTTGAAATACAACTTGTTTAGATTTACAGCTTTGATTTTCATGCAGTTTTAGATAAAACATGTTTTGGAAAACATATATTTCATATACATCTTAGAAAATAAATCTAAATAATACATTTAGAAAGTAATGTTTTTCTGCATTTTTCTATTACAATAAATTAAAATTTCTATAACTTTCCCTTTACACTTCAGTAATAATCTGCCAAAAGAGACAAACTTACATCTGTGCTCTGTGCTAAGTGGTTAACAGGTATGGATGAAAGGATCATAACTATTCCATAGATATAATTTAATACCATAAAATCCCCTAAAAATACTAAATATTAAATAAAAAGCATTATCAATCTAAAAGACAGCCGCCAAGCGAGCAGCAGAGTTAAAATGGTTTATTGACTCATAGAATAACAGGACTCGTTAGCCAAACTCCAGATGATTCCCATAATGCCGTGCCACGCCCTCATTAAAACGCACGTCTATGACTGTCATTAGCATACGAGCGGCTGACGAAGCGCTGGCTCTCGGCTCTAATAAGGCTCGACTGTTTCTCCTCTGGCCTACATCTAATGCGAGTGAGACTGTAATGAGCGCGTCCTCAGGAGGGACGGGACGTCTTCGGCTCGTCTCAGGAGGAAACGCACATCATGATTTTACTGCGTCTGATGTTCAGATGAGTTTCTGACACGCGGCTCATGGTACGAGCGACTGCAGAGCCGCGGCGTGTGACGTTGGGAAACCGTCAGTGTGAATCATTCAGACGAACTCTTACTGGACTGAAGCAGCTCGGCTTTACTTGATTCTCCATGAATCATTTTTTAGTCTCAAATCTGATCATCAGGATCTTTTGAGGAACGTTTGTTTCCAGAAGCTTTACTTTTACTGTTCCTAAGTGGAGGAATGATGATCCCAAACCTCTAAAACATCTCACATCTTTTGAGGAACGTTGATTTGTTCATCTCTCAATCATCATTGGATTGCATTGCATTATATGTTTGGATCATTTCAATCTCATCTTACAAAGACACATTATTGGAGATATAGAGTGAACACTGATATTTACATCATTTTATGTCAGTATCTGCTCTGCTGTTATAAAGATCTCATTGATTTAACAATTTCATCATATACACTGCCGCTCAAAAGTATGGAATCAGTAAGATTTTTAAAGACATTTCTTATGCGCATCAAAGCTGTGTTCATTTGATCAAAAATACAGAAAAAAATACAGAAATATTATTATGATTTAAAACAATGTTTTTCTATATTGATATACATTAAAATTTAATTTATATCTGTAATTAAATTTGAATTTTCAGCATCATTACTCCAGTCTTTAGTGTCACATGATCCTTCAGAAATCATTCTAATATGCTGATTTATTATCAGGTTGTGCTGCTTAATATTTTTTCAGAACCTGTGATATTTTTTTTTCAGGATTCTTTGATCAATAAAAGGGTAAAAACAACAGCGTTTATTTAAAATAGAAAGGTTTTCTAACAATATACACTACTGTTCGAAGGTTTGGGGTCAGTACATTTTTATTCTTTCTTTTTTTGGAAAGAAATTAATACTTTTATTCACCAAGGATGTGACAGCATAGATTTACATTGTTAGAAAAGATTTATATTTTGAATAAATGCTGTTCTTTAAAACTTGTTATTCATCAAAGAATCCTGAAAAAAAGAATCACAGGTTCCAAAAAAATATTAAGCAGCACAACTTGATAATAAATCAGAATATTAGAATGATTTCTGAAGGATCATGTGACACTTAAGACTGGAGTAACAGCTGATGAAAATTCAGCTTTGCATCACAGAAATAAATTATATTTTAAAGTATATTAAAATAAAAACCATTGCAATAACATTTAGCATTGTTACTGTATTTTTGGTCAAATAAATGCAGCCTTCTTTAAAGAAAAAAAAACATTACAAGTCTTACTGATCTCAAACTTTTGAGCGGGAGAGTAAATATCAGCATCTGCAGCAGATGAGCCATAAAAGGCCAAAGAAGATACAAAACATAAACACACATGCAAACTTTTATTTTACATTTTGTCAAAACTGTTCTATTATTTATTTGTCTGACTATTCTTTGGCGTATCGGGGTTAATGTGCGATCACAAGCAGATGAACTGGAGCTCCTCACGCTGAATTACAGGACTGATATCAGGACTCAACATCACATTGAAGATTAATTTATGGACCTCACAGAGCTAAGAATAGATCCGCAGACTGCCAAACGTCCCTGATGGTTTGAATTATATAAGACGCACGTTTCTGGCTGCATAAACAGGTAAACAGCTCCAGCGAAACATTCGGATGCGCTTTAATAATTGATGGAGCTCAGCGGGCGCCGCTGATGAGAGAAGCACATTTGCCTGAAAGCTGATGAAAAGCAACACAGAAAGGAATAAACAGCAGGAATCTTCATCTGGGTTATAGACTTTGAGGCCTCCGGTACCAGTTAAACTCGGTTTATCCTACATTCGCACAGCCGCGATTCAAAGACGAAACCTCATTCACACTCGGAGGAATCGTCTCGTTACCGTTACAGACGATCGCTGTGATCTGGATTATCGTGACTGATGGGTTTGAACGGCAAAACAACAACAACACAAAACCCCTCTTCGCCACTTTAAAACATCAAGCGACTGCAAAACTCTGTTCCGGGCCAGAAACGAGAAACGCAAAGCCTCCATTTCTGATGTGATTTTGGAGGGGATCTCCTGCGCGAGGCGCTCAGAGCATCACCGCAGGCGAAGCAGATGAACTGAGAAGCTCCTTTTCCCAGGATGCAACGCTGAAGGGTGACACGAGCGCCGCTTCCATCTATAATTCACCTCGACTCAAACGTGAGCGACGCTGAGACGCGCACCTTTACTCTCGAACACGTCGGGATGTTCTAAACTTCAGTCGTGAACTCGAGCAGCTCTAATGAACAGACGTGACGTTGGTGATTAGAGGAGATGATGAGCAGGTTCATTCACACGTCTGAAAGAGATGAAAGACGCTGCGTTTCCCCAGCAAATGCCTCGGAAGGAGTTTAAGAGAGAAAGAGACGTGATCGTGTATGACAGCGACACGGGAGTCGTCTGATGAGACGGGACGCTTCACGATGTCAACACTCAAATCCAACATGAGGAACACAAACACGGTCAGAAATCATGATGCTGATGCAGACCAAATGTGCAACAACATCACCGTTTACCACCAAACCGCTTTCACTACTCATAAAAAATATGTATTTTGCTTTCCTTGATTTTCTAAAGACTTCATTGTGCTTCAAATCATCAGCTGCTGTGGACTAATCAGTTCAGATTCAGTATTGAGTTTATAACCACAATAACTGATGTGTTCACAGAATCAGACACTGCTGGGTCATTCCGTGTCAAATCAACCAAATTTTAAAATCTTCCCTGGCTAAAATTTTTGATTTTGCTTAGATTCTTTTATGAATATACAATATTAACAAAATATTAAATGTCATGGATGAATATTTACTGACTAATCCACTATTTTGTAGAGGGGGGTAAAAATAGCAATTTTCATCTTAGATTCAGAGTTACAGGGGGGTAAAAATGACTTCAGAAAGATGACAGCATCATAATGCTGTTTTTACACAGAGATTGGTAGGTGTGTTAGTAAAATCTGTTGACTTTCACAATCTTTGTTGCATTATGTGCCAATAGTGACCATTCAAAAATGGAAAAACAGCACTTTTCAAGCACTTTTCAAACTCCATGGTTTGCATGCCTGTAACTCAAGAAGTATTAAAGATATCTTAATGTCCTTTTAGCTAGTGGGTCTTAACAAACTTTCCTTTTGGCATCTTTATTTTTAAGGGCCTATGGGATTCGGTTCCAGAGATATTGGAATTTCAATATGGCTCCAGGAGTAAATCGGTAAAATACACAAACATTTTTAGTGGTCAAAAACCAAATGCGGGTCTTTTTGGAAAAAAAAAGTGATACTTCTTTTCTTTTAAAGAGGAATGTCTAAAGAACAAATAGTGTTGAAACTATAGATGTATCTTGTTTGTTTCTGTCAAGACAATTGCATTAATTAAACCAGTCTGAGTGCCATAAGTATTCTTTTTCCAAAGTTTGCTTGCCTATAACTCAAGATGTATTAAAGATATCACAATATGATTTTAGATTGTAGTTGTTAATAAACTTTTCTTTTGGAATCTGAATTTTCAAGGCCCTACATCATTCAGTCCCAGAGATACGGGGATCTCAATGAGGCTCCATGTCAAGATTGTGGATTATTAGCCATTTCAGTGGTTAAAAACCAAATGTTGTTCACTTTGCATACAGCTGATACTTGCTTTATTTAAAGAACTTTGAATTTTTGTTGAAATTAGCATTGTATCTTGTTTTGCTAATATTTTTCCTCAGAAAAACTATTAGCAAAATCAAAAATTGGAGCCAGGGATCCTGCTGCTTGTTAAAGCCACCAATGATTTGCATGGTATAGAAAAAACACTATTTACATCAGTGGGGATTAGAAACTGTTTGGTTCCCCACATTCTTCAAAATATTGTCTTTTGTGTTCAGCAGAAGAGAGAAAATCCTATAGGTTTGAAACTAATTGAGGATGAATAAGTGATGTTTCATTTTTGGATGAACAATCTCTTTAAATACCACATTTCCCATTATGAATTATAATACAGCTCGGTTCATCGATCCATTTGGTCGGATTGTTTCTGACCACAACCAAACCACTCCTGAGTTCATTTTCAGCCGATCAATGAAAGTTCATTAACATTATAAGCGGATGATATAAAATACAAGTGACTTCACAGATTGTGTTTATGCTTTGAAAAATGACAGAAGTTTCTTAAAACTTCTGGAACGGTGCGTCATGCACGAGAAGCCGCAAAAGACACGAGCGCCGCGGACAAACATGTCCGTCTGTTGCATGTTTAAACAGAAGAAACAATGGGAAAGTAGTGCAGTGGAATCCAAAAATGTGTTCTGTGTGAACGGCTCTTTATAAAAGCTGATTACAAACAAGACGGTGCCGTAATTAAAGAGCAACACACTAGAATTACTGTAACAGAAGCAGAGACACACAGAGAGTCTCACAGTCTCCTCTGGACGGTCACCTAGACGCCCTTCAAGACGCCTCCGGCATGTGGATACGAGAGGCCTCGTCCATCCTGATGAGTGTACACACACACACACACACACACACACACACACACACACACACTCACTCACTCACTCACTCACACACACACACACACACACACACACACACACACAAAGCACTCGGCTCTTTACAGTTGCTCTGAATCCAGTGGATTAACAGACACAAGAGCTCAAACACACTGAACCACCGCCTGCATCATACGTGTGTGTGTGTGTGTGTGTGTGTGTTTGAGCATCAGAAGGGTTTCACTGGTGATTAACACATTCACACGCCTTCACAAATCAAACCGCAGTAAGATCAGCATTAATATGACACACACACACACACACACACACGTGATGAACAGAAAGAGGTTTAATTCGCGCAGGAATGCGGCTGTTCCTAACGCGGCCCCGCACGCTGAACTCCGGCCAGATTCACTCAAAGGACAGACAAAGATGTGACATCACGCTCTGCTGCTCTCTCTACCGCGGTAAACACACGGATAAAGCGGCACACAATGCCATGGGCCCCTGGAGGCCCCGCGGATCATCCGCGAGCAGAACTATCGCCTGCAATAGTGACGTAATTGTTGTTTTAACAATGTGGAATCGGACATTATGATGTCACTTTGCAAAAAAACATCTTGATAGTTCACATTTTATTTAGGTTCACACTTTCTTAGCAGAATGCAGCTAGAATGACCTGAAATAAAATTAAAAATGTCCCTATATGAGTTTGTGTGTCATTTATATTTGTAAGTATATTTGTAGCAATAGCCAACAATACAATGAGCAATTTTTCTTTTATGTCAAAAATCATTAGGATATTAAGTAAAGATCATGTTCCATGAAGATATTTTGTAAATTTCCTACCGTAAATGTATCAAAACTTAATTTTTGATTAGTAATATGCATTGCTAAGAACTTCATTTGGACTTTAAAGGTGATTTTCTCAATATTTTGATTTTTTTTGCACCCTCAGATTCCAGATATTTGCAAAAACTGTCCTATCCTAACAAACCATACACCAATGGAAAGTTTATCTATTCAGCTTATAGATGATGTATAAATCTCAGTTTAAAAAAAATTGAACCTTATGACTAGTTTTGTGGTCCAGGGTCACATATGATATACTCAGGGTTCGTACAGATACTTTCAGGACTTTTTGATTTTCAAGGACTTCAATCAGAGATCTCACTTATCAAACAATTCATCAAATTAAAACCAAAGTTCATTTTCTTTTCTTTTTTTTATTTTAAGGGATTTGTATTTGCATATACTTTCATTTTCATTTTGTTTTTATAACTGCACTGTCTTAATGGTTTTGCTCTTCTACTGTTGAATTAAAAAAAAAATCAGAAAAAAAATTTGTGAAACCAATCCAAAATCCCGATCTGAAACAAATGATTCACAATCCACACTCCTAAGTCCTGATCTAAATCAAGTGATTCGCGAACCGGCTCCAAAGTTCCAATCGTAATCAAATTCTTCACAATCCGCGCTACAGTCTAAATCAAATGATTCACAATACACACTCCAAAGTCCTGATTTGAATCAAATGATTTGCGATATGCAATCTGAAGTCATGATCTGAATCGAATGATTCATGATCCGATTGGAGCATTTTGAAACAGTAAATCATTTTGTGACGCAATGGTTTAACTTATTTGGAGTTTCAAAAAACTAGTTTTGTTAACTGAAATAAGTGGAAAAAAGCATTTTGTTTTTAGAATTGCATACATTTTGCCTGAAAAGATATTAAAGACATTACACAGTAAGTGAATCTACTTTTTTGAACAAATCAAACATTCACTGAAAAGACTCATTAAAGAGAATCACTTGCCTTGTTCCTAAATAAATCAACTGTTTTAATGAATCGCTTGAGTAAATGACTCAATGACTCGCTCATTAAGACTAGGCCTAGTCCCAGACTAAAATGCACGTCTAAACTGTTTCAAATAAAAGAAACTTGCAATGAAATGATCTTAAAACATCACTGCTGTTAATTTGTCTCAAGTAGTGTTTATTCTAAGGCACGCTTATAAAAGCTAATCTTGTTTTATTTTATTTAGTTGTTTATTAACAGGGACAGTGCAGAATAACATTATATCATTGTTCACAAACCTTTTTTGTTTGAACCATTTTTTTTTTATATTTTTCTGAAAAAATGTTCAACTCCATTTGCATTTTCAGTTCAAGTGGCAAACAGTTCCAGAGCAGCGTCCCTTTAACTGAAAACCTGAACTATGGCCTAATCCTGGCTTAATCTAAGCCCTGTCTGTGAAACCAGGCCCATGCCTCATAGTTTCATATTTAGTCTCGGTTTCATATTTGTAAGTATCATTTCATTTAAAAAAAAATATAATTTCATATTTCAATATTCAAAATATTATTTCAAGAGCATTGATCTCATTTATGCATTTGTATTTACAGTTTTAAGTGTAACTTCATCAGAAGCTGCTTCTGTGCTTCTTCTGCAGCGCAAACATGGATTTTACCGACACCGATTTCATTTGATCGGTAACAGCCTGTAGTGTCGTCTTATTCTAATTGAATTTATTGATTAAATGTAAGAAGGTGATATAAAAGATGATCCATATATCTAACAGGGTTAGAAAACGTTGGCCTCATCAAGGTAGAAATGCCCCTGGAGATCACTTTAAGGGGGCAAATGTCGCCCCTTAATGGAAAAGTTAATTTCTGGCACAGAATATGAAGAATACGAAAAGCTTTGAGTCATCAGTCCAGAACGGACCGAATCCAGCGCAAAACCACACTCAGCAAAATATCATCTAATTACATTAACGATAAGATCCCAGAAGATGTAGAGACGTATGAGACACGGGTCGGAAATCTCGCCGAGGAACTTTCACGAGAGTTTCGGTGCGAATGCGAGCACTTCTGACAGGAAATGAGCCCAGCAGTCAAACGAGATGTTTAATTACTGTCTTTATCTGCTGCTGACGGAGAATGAGGTCGCCGCATCACGAGCGAGGATTCAACAAAGAGTTTCCGCTCCTCCGTGAGCAAACCCAGAAAAACAAATGAAGAACGCCTGCTGCTCTGAGCATGGAATAAAGAGCAAATAAAGCACAGATTCATGACATTTAGATTCACGCCGGAGCAGCGGCGTGACGGGCGTGAGCGACGGACGGATCTTCAGGACGGGGAAACACGGCCGTTCTTAATGTTTGCTTCTTTCCACGGCATTAATACAAACGTTCATCACAGCAAACAAACCCAGGCAGAGAACAGAGAACAGCGTGACGAATGCAGAAACAAACACGCAAACGGCAAGAGTTCACAGCGGAATCACATGATTATCTCACACAGATCAGCAGCTCAATGCCACACACAGAAACGACCTGCATTTCAACACCGCTGATTCAAATCAGCCTTCATATGATGCAATATCACAGTCTCTGAATGTCACCGTAATGCGTCTTTTGCATTTACATTCATGCGTTCGGCAGATGCTTTTATTCAATAGAGGAACGGAGCACTTATAAATCTGTAGAAAAGTCTAATGCATCACATGCATCTTTATTCAGATTCAGAAGCAGTTGCACTTATGAGGACCTTAGTGCCAAACAGAAAATAATCTATTGAGATAATACTGCATTGTTATTTCCTATTAGTGTTTTGAAGTCTATATAGTGTAAACAGACTTTTTATCTATATTAATGTTTTAGTAGGGCTGCACAATTAATCAAATTTCTAATTGTGATTACCATTACAGATGCCACAATTATGCAATCGTTCAAAAAAATCCACTTGCATTATTCTGCTTTCTTAAGGTGTGTGTGTGTGTGTGTGGGAGAGAATGTGTGTATTTTTCCTACAGGTTATCTTAAGGGTTTTTTTTTCCTCATTGTTTTAATTTTTAAATTTGTACTTTTTTATATTTAAAGAAGAAACTCTATATAAAAATGTGGCATGCAGTTGCTTCAAACAATGGTATAGTAACAATGGAAGCTATTCAAAACATCATTCAATGTAAATTACAATTACAAATTACCAAAATTTCAATTTAGATTTTTGTCATAATTGGGCAGCCCTATGCTTTAGTTCGGTTTGCAGCAGAGCGGTCAACTACTGTTGTTTTCATTGTGCATTATAAATAAAATTTGATTTGATATTATTATGACTAGTAAATGTGACCCTGGACCACAAAATCAGTCATAAGTGTCAAATTTATGAAAGTGGGATTTATGCATCATCTGAAAGCTGAATAAATAAGCTTTCCATTGATGTATGGTTTAAAACTATTTGAAAAACTGGAATCTGAGGGTGCAAAAAAATCTAAATACTGACAAAATTACGTTTGGATATATTTATGGTAGGAAATTTAAATGAACATGATCCTAATATTCTAACGATTTTTGGCATAAAAGAAAAATCAATCATTTTGACCCATACAATGTATGTTTGGCTATTGCTACAAATATACCTGTGATACTTAAGACTGGTTTTGTGCTCCAGGGTCACAAATGAGCTCAGCATCAACTTCAACACTGATAATGTTTGATTTTTGTTCTTCACATTTAGTCTTTCGTGTCTGAACGTCTCTGTCGTTGGCTCAGCATGGGTTCAGCAGATGCCTTGAACTCGCTCAAAGATTGACTGCAGAGCTTTAGACCTCTGATCTGCGTCTGAAGAACACACACACGGCTTGTCGCTCTGTACGTGCAGCCACAGCGCCACCATCTGAGCGCCGGAGGAACTGCAGCTCCGCTCGTCGCTCCGCCCGTCCTCCCCTTCACCGGGAGGAGAAACGCCTCTCCATTCACACAGAAAACACTCAAACGCATGAGGTTCTGCTTTGTGTCTGACCTACAGAATCTGAAGGGGTTGTGGGTTTGATGTGACAGAGACACAGAGATCGATGCGTGTTTACCTCGGTGTCGTCTTCCGTCCGGAGTCCCAGATTGAGGACGGCGTGCGGCGCTTTCAGTTTGCTCCGAGCCGACGAGGCCATCTGCAGGTTGAGCTGCCAACCCACATGATCCAGCTGGAAGACACACGAGAAACAGCCGTCACAAATTATAATAGACGTTAACCTTATGACATCAGAAATAACATTTCAGAGAGTCCTGACACATATTTAATAAGAAAGCATCTTTATTGGCTTCTACTGGTTACTTGTAGAACCTTCAACATCATGGAACCTTTCAAATGCTCAAAAGATTATTAAAAAAAGATGTTTCACACTAAGAAAATGGTTCCTTTTAAGAACTGATCACTGAAAGGTTCTTTTGGGAACCAAAAATGGAATCACTGTGAAAAACAACCTTTTTTAAGGAGTGTAGAGTCATTAGTCCAACTCACATTGACTGATTCATTACAAGGAATCATTTAGAGAGTCATTTGTTCACATCTACACTCTTCAAAATAAAACTTTAAAGAGGAACCTTTACAATACACAGAAGATTCTTTAGATTATTAAAATGTTATTTACACAAAGTGAACTGTTTACTGACGGTTCTGTATCAGATTTGTCATTAATGAGGGATCGAATAGCAAATGCTAAAACTCTTTAGAATGCTTTTCCAGGTTCAGATCGGGCAGAGATTTTGGTCAAACCTCAGAATCGTGCAAACATCTAGAATTGAGCACAAACTCACTTTTTTAGGGGCAAATATCCCGTGTCGGATCTTCTCCACCACATCCGGACCTGCTGAAGCCCAAACCTGACTGAACACTTCGGCTTTCTCAGACTCGACGCTGATGTTCTCCAGCTGCTGCTTGAGAGACGCCGGTTTGACGTTGTGATACACGGCCTGCAACGACAGGACATGTTAAAAAACCTCCGTTTGATCACGTATTCTTAAAGATTTCTACCTTTACTTGTATAGCACTTTTAACAATACCGATTGTGTCAAAGCAGCTTTGCATTAGTTAAATAGGAAAATAGTGTGTCAGTAATGCAAAAGGAGAACAGTAAACACAGAAAACGCAGTTCATCTTTGAATTCGGTGAATTCTAAACAGTTTTTACACGTGATGTTAACATGGGGTCATTCTTGTAATATAAGAAGTTTATTTATATTTATACGATTCTTATTCAAAGACGATACAACAGAAGAATATAAATCATTTAATTTTCTTCTAACTGAACAGTAGTACTTTTGCAAGCATTCAGCAGGATTTCATCATACAGTTTTAATTATTTATCTAGTTTGCCCTGTCTAAGTGCTGCAGGCTGTGGCAGATTTAACAGATCGGTTTCAGTTTAATCTTTCCCTTTTTAGGAACTTTCTTGAAATATTAAATATAATTATGCATTCTGCTGGTTTGGAGGAGAGCTTGGAAAAAAATATTTAAAAAATGTAAGACTTTAAAATTATTTTAGAATTTCATATATATATTGTCTTTCAGTAATTCAAGCACTTTTCAAATATCTCTTCATAAACAGCCATTCGGAAATGTAATGTATGACATATTTTGCCTATATCAAGAGTGATATTGCCATATGTCACCTATAAGGCTGTATGTGACCCTGGACCACAAAACCAGTCAAAAGGGTTAATTTGAAATTGATATTTATACATCACCTAATAAACAAGCTTTCCACTGATGTGTGGTTTGTTAGGATAGGACAATATTTGGCTGAGATACAACAATTTGAAAATCTGGAATCTGAGGGTGAAATAAATAAATAAATAAATAAAATAATAATAATAATTTTACAATTTTAAATGTAAATATTGAGAAAATCGGCATTCATATGATGCAATGAAGTTGCATATGAAGTTCTTAGCAATGCATATTGCTAATCAAAAAATAAGTTTTGATACATTTACGGTAGGAAATGTACAAAATATCTTCATGGAACATGATCTTTACTTAATATCCTAATGATTTTTGGCATAAAAGAAAAATCTTGATCCATACGATGTATTGTTGGCTATTGCTACAAATATACCTGTGATACTTAAAACTGGTTTTGTGCTCCAGGGTCACATATATAATTTTCACATTCTCTGTGTAGATGAAGATATAAGTTTATAACAAACCCACACAATAAAATTTATATATGTGCATACGATAATATTTTTTTATTTTTTTTTATATGTAGCAACCATATATGAAAGCAATATATATTTTATTGATATTCAACTTTGTTAAAACAAAATATATACAAAAATCTGTATGTTTATATATGCTTTTGTAATAAATGTCTTTTATATTTACTTATATATCTGTATGGGCCAGATATATATGTTCATATATGACATTGTTCCAATTTCTAATAGGTTTCATATATATTATTGCTTAATATGACAGTATATTTCATATATGGATGTGGAAATGTATGTATTACTACATTCGTGTATGGTCACGGCTGTTTTCCAGGACTTTCCAGTATTTCAAAAAGTCTAATTCAAGCACTTTTATGACCCTGAAAGAAGCAATATGTCAGTGAACGTGGTAAAGCGGAGCTCGAAAGTATTTGAAAGTTGAAAATACTTTGTTGTGTGTGTCTGGTGGACATTATAGAGCGCACAACATCATTCACAGCAGCAGTTAAAAGTGAAGGACGAGTAAAAGCTGGACCTGCTCGAGGATGAAGGACAGGGTTTCCAGCAGCAGATGAAGAGTCTGTTTCTCCAGAGATAAAGCGCTCTGGAGCTTCTCCTCCTCCTCCTCACTGAACGAACGCTCCTCCTGACAAACACAGAGCACCAGCATCAGCATCATCTCACACACACACACACACACACACACACACACACAGGTGTGACACAGACCTTCAGGTGGAGCTTCTGCAGAATCCGAGACAGGAGTTTGGAGAACTTGCTGCTGTCGATGGAGTTGATGTGAATCACGGCTTCTTTAATGCTGCAGATCAGACAGACAGAACAGATACAGCAGATCATCACGACTGACAGAGAATAAACGCACACAGACAGATGAAGAGTCCGTTACAGTTATTGATTAGTGACTGTAATGCTGTAATGATCATCAGGGTGTTCATCGAGCATCTGTCAGACGTTCATTCTCGATTCAGTACCGAGTATAAATTCCGCATAAATACAGTAATCGCAGTAAATAGATGTGTTTTACCTCTGTGTTTCTGGGATTATTGCACTCATCGTTTCTTTTCGTGTCCAGAAACAGTCACTTCCTAGCGCTCGGGCACGTGACGCGTGACGTCAGCTCGTCGACACGCCCACCGCGCTCAGCGACGTTCACTACATTCACAGCGGAGTAAATGTGTGTTTATGTGATGAAATACGAACGTGTAGTCAAATACTGTCAAAAAACGGGACTATAACAGAAACAATGTTTAGAAATGTATTACTGGCAACCATTGTTCCCGCCCACATACCATAATTACTGTAGTATTTTGTTTACTGTCCACAAAAACAAAGACCTAGAGAATAATTACATTGATATTCAGAAAAACAAACTTAATTCAAAGGGAAAACAGATTTTCATTCATCAGTGAAACATGTGTGACCTTGGAACACAAAACCAGTCATAGTGTCAATTTGAATTGATTGGATGCATTGGATGTATCTGAAAGCTGAATAAATAAGCTCCATTGATGTGTGGTTTGTTAGGACAAGATTTGGCTGAGATGCAACTATTTAAAAATCTGGAATCTGAGGGTGAAAAAAACAATATATTGAGGAAAGTGTCTTTACAGTTGTCCAAATTAAGTTCTTAACAATGCATATTACTAATCAAAAATTAAGTTTTGATATATTTACGGTAGGAAATTCACATAATGTCTTCCTGGAACATGATCTTTACTTAAAATCCTAATGATTTTTGACATAAAAGAAAAATCGATCATTTTGACCCATACATTGTGTGCTACTTACTACCGGTTTTGTGATACAGGGTTTTTGTTCTCAATTTCGTCATATCTTCATTTTGCATCTCCAGTAAATGTATCTTGATTTAAGGATGTTTAGATATTTGTACTGGAACACAAAACAAAAACACTGAGGAAGAAAATGTAACAAATGTAACAGTGCTTGTAACATTTAATGCCATGACTTCACAAATGTAAGACTTTATGCTGATTTTAGCCATTTTTAGGCCTTCATTTGTAGAAAGGTGAATGAAGACTTTTTAAGCCCTGCAAAAACAGTCCTTTTTTAATTATTTCAAAAGTAAAAGAATAGGTGTTTATAAGTCGTTATGCACTGGATGGGTGTATTAACTGTGTATAAATGTATTATGAAGGCAAGACACTGCAGGTGAATAGGATTAAAAGAATTAACTAATAGTTATTGCCTTACTTAACCAGTTGACTGATTACATTGATAATTACAAACCGTTGTTGCATTACAAGCTTTTTAAAATGTTAGGTTTGAATATGCAAATGAGGCATTATTTTATTAAATATGCACTAATTAGCATACATTTCTAGTACAAAAATCTGAACACCGGATAAAGTCAGTTCCAAAATTCTTGTTTAATTTTTTTGACATATTAGAGTCAAATATTTTTACAGAGGGAATTTTGGGTATCTAATTTTTGTCACTTTTTAATTCAGAAAATACTAATACACAAAACAATATTTTTTATATATTTATATATATATATCACAATTTTGAGGGGAAAAAAATGTTGCATATAATCAATCAAACTATACATGAACAACCCCTTTGTAAAACCCTTCAGGATACAGACAGGAATATAAATGTGTGGTGTGTGTAAGTGCTGTTGAAGTGGAGATTTATGTCTCAGTGTAGGAGAAAAAAACTGAGAAAACGGTCTTTAAAAATCTGTATTGTATTGTAATCACAAATAGATCAAGTGCTATAAAAGAAACACTTAACAGTGTGTTTTGCATGTTTTCTTTCCACTAGTCTGAAAAAACACTTTATGAAAAACCAAAAAGCCCAAAATCTCAAACTTGACAGGTGCATGAAAAAACTGTTTTTGCCTGCAGTGTCTCCCCTTAATCATCCTGTCACTTGTGTTAAATCTGACTAAACCCGGTCACTTGACCGTTCCGTCAAACACAAGACATACAAGAGCCCAGAAAACAAGAGTTAGAGAAGAAAAAATAATCTGATACTTTATTTTGTTGCAAAAGGAAATAGAAGCAGCACGTAAAAACCAAAGCAAAACTACCAGCATAAGAAAAGAGAAGACAAATTATATATAAATATACTCTGAATACATACATACAGTCATATAATTTAGGCATATACAGCGTCATTGAGATATTTCCATACTGGAATGTTTGTTAGGCGTGATGTTGAGAGCGCTACACACACACACACACACACACACACACACACACACACACACACACACACACACACACACACGCACACTCGCACACTCACACAGGACACACAGGACACACAGACACAGACACAGACGCACTCACACAGGACACACACACACACACACACACACAGAGACACACACGCACACACGCACTCACACACTCACACAGGACACACAGACAGAGGACAGAAGAATGAAATAAATACTTCATTGACAGCATCACACAGTGCCTTCATCTGTGATGCAACACAAGATCTGCTTGATTGTGGTAAACACAGTTTCAGAGTCGTGCACTCGTGTGCAGCGCTCACTATTTAAAAGACGGCAGGTTTGGCACTTTGATGCTGATGTCCCCGATGTTGATGTTCTTGGGCATCTCCGGGAGGTTCATGTTCTTGACGGCCGACACGGCGCGTGCCGGAGCCCCCGCGATCCCGGCCTGAACACACACAAAAGCTCAGTTACGCAGAGAACGGACACGGACCGGCACAAACCAGCACAGACCAGCAGTCACGCCGTACAGCACAGGATGCAAACAAACGCTCTGATCTCAAAGCTCTGCTCATGCATTACTCAACCATCGGACGGGATGGGAACCCAATGAAGAAACGGAGCGAGGGGAACTACGGAAGCCAGAGAAGGACGAAAGACACGACAGAGAGCGGATCGAGCTCTGCAGAAACTGATCCGGATGAAATGAGGAGGACGAGGAGGAGGAGGAATCACAGACGCACAAACCCTTGCAAACTCAGACTGAGCTGATGTGATCTACAGGGCCGTGTTTCCTAATCTGACGCTCATGAAGGGTTATTAGTGTTAATGAGAACTAAAAACTGAAATAAAAATAAAATTTCAGCTAGCTGCCCAATTTTTCATTTCAACATACAGTGGTCGACATTTGAAGTGGATCAAAACCTTTCATCAAAGTTGTCCTAAAACCAAAACAATGCCCATTCTTGTCTTAGATGAACTTTTTTTTTGTTTTTTTTGGGGGGGGCTTTTGTGGCTTTAATGGACAGGACAGTAGAGAGAGGAAAGTACTGGACAGAGAGAGGGGAGGGGGATCGGAAAAGGACCTTGAGTCGGGAATCGAACCACAAGGCTATCGGCGCCGACTTGATGAACGTTTTTGATCCGCTTCAAATGTTGACTACTACAGTTTAACTTGATCTGCTAAAATAACTAAAACTGAAATGAAATTAATAAAAACTATATAGGCATACATATGGGTCAAAGATGAGATTTGTTGCTATCCACATCAAATTAAATTTACAAAACTGATTTTATATGCATTGAAAGCATATTAAATGCAAGTCAAATGTTTACTGTAATGTTTCAAAGAAATTTTGTGACAATAAAATGTCAAAATAAGAGTGAAATACCTTTTCATTGTCATTCAGTGTCACAGATATATTTATGTAAAAATTAAACATTCTTATTCTGACCTACACTACACAAAATATCTAATATATAAATATTTAAAATAATAAGTGATCATAATAAATATATTTTAACTGATTAAAAACTCCTTGCCAACTGATTGGTATAGATTTAAAATTATTTTAGGGCTGAACTGTGAATAAAAAATTAATAGAGTCTTTTAATATTCCGAAAACCTTTTTGTCTATATATATATATATATATATAAATATATATACACACAAATACCAATATGGACAGTGTTACTCTAAAAAAGTCATTAATTACTAGTTACTAATAAAATCTTCAACAGTGTAATTAGATTCCTGTACAAATTACTCTCTCCAAAAAGTATTTACTTATTATTTAATTACTTTCTAAATCCTGTATCAACCTCGACAAGTTAATGACGCAAGGATAGACATGAACTGATTCTTTTAATTCTTTCAAATAAATAACAGATAACTACATTATTTTGGCACACTTTAGATTAAGGTCCAATTCTATGACTTTTGCCTCAATATACTCCTAATTACTGCTTATTAATACTTAGTAAAGTAGTTGTTAAGTTTAAGACTTGGGTCTGATTAGGGCTTTAGAATAAGGTTTAGCAGAATAAGACATTAATATGTGCTTGTTAAGTAATAATAAACAGCCAATATCCCATATTCATGCTAATTACCAACTAGTTAATAGTGAGAATTAAACACTAAAGTTTTACCAATATTCTTATTAACTCACCAGTATTTAAAGTGAGAAGCGTACATAAAAATCATGCATTTTAAGGATAGACTTTAAATTTTGATGTTAAATCCAATATTGTATTTTATATAAATGTTCTACAGTCTATTCACAGTATTAAGTTCAATTACGTAAGAAGTAACTGCAATTAAATAACCGAAAAATATAATTAATTCCTTACTTTACTTTTCCAAGAGAAAAGTATTTAAAATGCATTCATTAATTACTTAGTAACTACTTACACCCAACACTAATGAGAAAAACAACAAATTACAGGACATTGAACTAAAACGAATATATTAATGAAAACCATACTAGTATCTGTCTGATAGTAAAGTAACTCGTCACTGCTCACGTCACTGAATGGCAGGATTATGTGGTTAATCCAGGTCAGATCCACTGATCAGAATCCAATTAAACTCTGATTAATGATGATTCAGGCTGTTTTCAGCAGAACAGAAGGAGCTCGCGTCACGTCAGACAGAACATCGCTCTTCGTTCTGCTCTGCAGCGCTTTGACAAACATCCTTAAGACATAATGAACGTTTACTTACAGGAGGGTTTGTTTAATCAAATTATATGAGGGCACAAAGACTAGTTAAAAATGAAACTAATCAGAACGAGTACACAGCCGAGTAAAGACTGACTGCGTGTGGACGAACGCTCTCGGATTCTGATACCAAAGACGCTTCTGAAGCGTCCAGATGGTTTGAGATGCCTGAAGATGTGAAAGTCTTCATCGATCAGTCAGTCTTTACCCGCCATCTGTTCAGCTGGAGCAGTGCATCATGGGACAGTGCTCAGACAGACACTGAACAGCCAAAACAACAGGACAGATGAGAATACAGTACTTACCGTCCGTGTGTGTGTGTGTGTGTGTGTGTGTGTGTGCTACGGATCTACTGTCATCTCTAAACGATCCACATGATGTTCACACACATCTGCTCTAATCTAACCTGTGATCCTGAGGACCGACATTCCCACAACGGACACACGTCACGGATGGTTTCTTACATGTTTCTTACACCTTTATGCTAATTCAGCTCTGAATACGCAGCTGCGATTAATCGGACCGACTGTGAGATCGCGTCCGTGTGAGCGTCCGTCCTCAGGAGCGCGTGTGTCAGTCGTTGCGTGTGGGATTCAGCAGTACCTGTGTCTACCTGTCCTGTCTGGGACACTGAAAGATAAAGGTCTGCAGAAAGAGAGAAACGCAAAGAGCTGGAGACAGTCAGGAAAGAGTGAAGAGAGACAGTTACAGCAGCTCAAGATCAACACACTTCATACAAGACGTCTGAGTCACGACCCGCCGCAAACACGCGCTTTCATTCCAACGGAAAGATCCGTGAATTCAGCTCGGGTCAAACGCAGGCTGATCAGCGATGCGCCGGAACTTCAGCGGCCAGAAAGACAGAAAAATAACTCTTTTTGATCAACATACGCACTATATTACATGTTCATTATATTTTTAATATTTCATGTATATTTGAATAAATGTGTCATGAAAACAAGCTTTCATAAAAGCAACTGTTTAAATGTTTATATTTCAACAACAAACTGGAGTAGAAATATTATTCTATTATTAAGCCCTTGACATAAAAACTGCCTTATGTGCAATCTGAATGTTTGTACAACTCAGTGTTGATTATTACATAAATGTAAATAATTGATTATTAAATGTGAACCTGGACCACAAAACCAGTGTGAGTGTTTTTCCTTGTTTTACCCCTGCCTTTCTTCCTAGTTTTCCTTATATGGTCAGTTTCCTGTTCTTTTTTAGTTGATTGATTATTCTGTGCACCTGTGTTCCTAATTATCCCGTGTGTATTAGTTCCTGTCTTTCCTTTGTTCCTCATCCGGTCTAATGTCTGCATACTATGTTACTTGTTCCTAAGTTGTATTTTCCCCTGCAGTTGCCTAATTAAAGACTGTTAAAGTGAAGTCTGAGATTCATGCTCATGCATCACCGTGACAAAAAAGCTGAATAAATAATCTTTCCATTGATGTGTGGTTTGTTAGGACAGGACAATATCTGGCTGAGATGCAACTATTTGAAAATCTGGAATCTGAGGGTGCAAAAAAATCTAAATATTGAGAAAATCACCTTTAAAGTTGTCCAAATGAAGTTGATAGCAATGCATATTACTTATCAAAAAATATGTTTTGACATATTTATGGGAGGAAATTTACAAAATATCTTCATGGAACATGATCTTTACTTAATATCCTAATGTTTTTTGGCATAAAAGAAAAATCAATAATTTTGACCCATACAATGTACTGTTGGCTATTACTACAAATATACCCGTGATACTTATGACTGGTTTTGTGCTCCAGGATCACAAACAGTATTTACTTTCAGTTTTGACTCAGAATTCTCCTTTTAGTGCATCACTAGAGCCAAAGCGACGGCGCAGGGACGGTCAGCGCTGATCTACGGCGGGTCTGTGATGAATCAGACACTCACATTCAGTCAGATCGACTCACGAGAAGCGCCTCGTATCTGAACACCAAACACTTCAGCGTTACGGCTTTTTGCATTGTGACTTAAACGTTCTTCATGTGTGCCTAAACGTCCTCATGATGCTGAAACGTGAATGTTTAAAATATTTAAGGTGGATGTACGTCTGAATTTTAATGCATATTGTAATAATGAAAACAATTCACCGTCAGGATGATTTTCATCATTGCATTACATTTGTGAGAATGTAGGGTTATAATGCAATGCATGTCACAATGCAAAAAGATTTATTTTTTAAAGATTTCTATTTAAGAAATCTGTTTAGCATATTTTGCCTTTATTGTACAGGCCAATAGAGACACAGAGAGATCGACGGCCTCAAACTCTGTTTGCCTGAAATGTGTTGGAACGCAATTCCAAAATAAATGATGCAAAACATCTTAATAATACAAAAATTAGGTGCAACGTGTGTGTGTGTGTGTGTTTATCTATATATACGTTTTCTTTGAGTTTGAGCTGAAATATGACGGGGTGATTCACTCTAATCCTATTAAACGCAGCATTATAAAAGATTTTGCATCATTAGAGCTCTGATACTGACAGAAAATAACATGTCACCTTCGGCTTGATTACTTTCGGTTTAAAAGACACTTAATATTCAGTAACACGATCGATTTCAATGACACATCAGATGAGAACAAAACTAGAAATGAATTGATCTGAATGATACTGTCTTCTACTTTACAGTTGAACTAAATATGCTCATATTTGACGGATTTTGCAACACTGACTCTGAATTGACATGAATTACAACACTATTGTTTAAGTCTCATATGTGACCCAGAACCACAAAACCACTCATAAGGGTCAATTTTTTGAAATTGAGATTTATACATCATCTGAAAGCTGAATAAATAAGCTTTGCATTGATGTATGGTCTGTTAGGATAAGACAATATTTGAAAATCGGGAATCTGAGGGTGCAAAAAAATCAAAATATTGAGAAAATCACCTTTAAAGTTGTGCAAATGAAGTTCTTAGCAATGCATTTTATTAATCATTTAAGTTTTGATATATTTACAGTAGGAAATTTACAAAACATCTTCATGGAACATGATCTTTACTTAATATCCTAATGATTTTTGGTATAAAACAAAAATAATTTTGATCCATACAATGTATTGTTGGCTACTGATACAGATATACCCGTGATACTTCAGACTGGTTTTGTGCTCCAGGGTCACATATTTGATGAAGTCTCTATCAGTGATTCTGTTCTTTTCCTGTATTTTTCCTTTGAAACAATCTGCACTGTATAAAGCGCTGTAGAAACACACGTGATTGAGAGAAACGCGAAGCGGCTCCTCTCAGCGTCTGATGATGTTTATATGGTTTTGCGCGTGTGAGATGGAGATGATCAAACGGAGCCGCGTTCAATCGCTCACGATGCAACGCATTTGGCTTTGTTTCCTGACAGAAGCGAGGAATCCCACACTGATCTGATCCTCAGATTGATCACAGAAGAGCAGCAGCAGCAGACATTCAGAACCAAGGCATCACAGAACGGCATTCTGGGACATGCGTTCCACACGCACACGCATGCTGCCGGCGGAGACGCGCGCCGCTCTCACCTCGGACTTCTCCATCTTGTTCTGCGCCTCCACCTGCGTGATGATCTCGCTCATGTTGGTCTCCAGCACCATGCCGCCCATCACCATCTCAGCCAGGATGTTGTGAACCTGCAGACACACAGAACACAGACACGGCTCTCAGCGTCACGCGGCTCACGCCGGCGCTCGTTTGTGAAGCGCGCATCACCTTATCCATGTGGAAGATCAGGTCCAGTTCGCACACGTTCTCGAAGCACTTGTCCAGCGTCTCCACAAACACCTGCAGACAGAGAGAGAGCAGAGACAGCTTTAACCAAGAGACTGTAATGTAAATACAATAATGTAAATACATGTAAATATTTTCAAGATATATACTGTATGTGTGTGTCTTTATATATACATAATAAATATACACAATACACACACACATATATATTATATAAACACAAAATTTTATTTTGGATGTGGTTAATCACGATTAAATTATTGCACAGCACTATAATACAACTTCCTACAGATTTACATTAATTCATTTTACAAAAAGAAACAAATATCTCTGCTCTCAAATACTACAATATGGAAATAACTTGTAAAAAACTG
Source organism: Cirrhinus mrigala (assembly GCA_036247105.1). NCBI lineage: Eukaryota > Metazoa > Chordata > Actinopteri > Cypriniformes > Cyprinidae > Cirrhinus > Cirrhinus mrigala. The sequence continues at coordinate 38,352,019 of CM070014.1, forward strand.
CAAAAAACTGATGCTCTTCCTCAGTATTTCTTTCCTGCTTTTTGGTGTGAGTGTCTAAATATTCTTAAATCAAAACACATTTTCTATAAATGCAAAATGACAAAATAAATCTTAATCAAAATGAACTGAGATTATGCTTTAAATAAGGCAACTATTTGATGATGGGCTCAGAGAAATCAACTTAATTTAAAAGGGAAAACAAGTTTTCATTCAAGCAGCTGTCAAATGATTAATTGTGATTAATAGCATCCAAAATAAAAGTTGTTGTTTACATTATGTGTGTGAACTGAGTGTATTTATTATGCATATATAAATACATGCATATTTAATAAAAAATGTTTTGTTTATATATTAAACATATTTTTATATAATATCAATTATATGAACATAAATACATATACACATGCAAATATTTTCATAATATATCCTGTATGTGTGCGTTTTATATATACATAAGAAATATACACAGTACACACACATATTATATAAACACAAACTTTTATTTTGGATGCGATTAATTACGATTAATCATTTGACAGCACTTATTTGTACTTGTTTTAATCATAAAATCAATTTTGTTAAGTTTTCCAGAAAATTGAACAGAATTGAGTTTACGTTAGATGTATCTTGATTTGAGGACTTTTAGATACAGAATATATTGTGCTTTACATTTAATGCCATAACTTCATGAATTTAAGACTTTCTGCTCTTAATTAAGATCCTTTTAGGTCTTCATTAGTGTAAGGATGAATCAAGTCTTTTTAAGACCTTTTAAGGGGTTTATCTGTCACCTGATGGAGTTGGTTTCAAAATGTGATCTGATTTGATCAGGTTTCGTCTTCAGCTGAACTTGAATTTGTTCATAACGGATGAATTTTACAGAGTTAATAAACTGAACTGAACCGAGTAATGACAGAGCAGAATGTGGATTAGTCTCATGTTTAATGATGTTTGCATCATTGATTCTGTTATTTTATTACTGTGAAGCTGCTTGGACACAGTCTGTTCTGCATAAAGCGCTGTATGATTAAATGTGACCTGGATCAGATCCAGAATGCCCAGCTCGCTCTCGGACGAATCCACACAGAACACGAAGTAAAGCGTGGCGTAGTGTCTGTAGATCAGCTTGTTGTCCGAGCCGCCGATTAACCTGAAAACACACACAGAAACACACGCGCAAGATGCCGTGAGCCGTGACGTCAATCGCGTGACGCTGCTGGAGAAACACGTGTGTCTGTGCATCTTACAGTCCGCCCTCCAGGAAGTTGCAAACGTTCTCGTCTCGTTTGGAAACCAGATGAAAGGTTTCTCTGATGATCTGCTGTTCGGTGTCTTCAGTCTGAAAGGAATCAAACAGACATTAACTAGATAAAAAATTAGTCAAGACAAGCTTTTAAGTTGGTTTGAGAAAGCTAAAACAGGAAGTTTAAAAGGTTTTAAAGGTTAGAAGCTTGAAGGTTTTCAGTTGGAAGAAGCTTGAAGTTTAGAGTAGTTTAAAGACTAGAAAGACAGAAAGATAGCATGTTTCTAGCATGATTAGCAAGTTGCTAGCATTTTATTAGCATGTTGCTAACATGATTAGCATGCTGTTAACACGATTGTATCATGATTAGCATGTTAATAGCATGTTGCTAGCATGTTTAACAAGCTACTAGCATGTTGCTAGCATGATTATAGCACGATTAGCATGTTGTTACCATGTTTTTAACATGATTAGCTTGTTAGCATGATTTGCAAGTTACTAGCATGTTGCTAGCACGATTATAGCACAATTAGCATGTTGTTAACATGTGTTTAACATGATTAGCACGTTACTAGCATGTTGTTAGCATGATTTGCAAGCTACTAGCATGTTGCTAGCATGATTATAGCACGACTGGCATGTTACTAATGTTTCTAACATGATTAGCATGTTACTAGCGTGTTTCTAACTTGATTCTATCATGATTAGCATGTTACTAGCATGTTGCTATCATGTTTCACATGTTACTAGCATGTTGTTAGCATGATTTGCAAGTTACTAGCATGTTGCTAGCATGATTATAGCACGATTAGCATTTTACTAATATGTTTCTAACATGATTAGCATGTTGCTAACATGATTTTATCATGATTAGCATGTTACTAACTTGATTCTGTCATGATTAGCATGTTACTGGCATGTTGCTATCATGTTTCACATGTTACTAGCATGTTGTTAGCATGATTTGCAAGTTACTAGCATGTTGTTAAAATGTTGTTAGCACAATTTGCTCATCACTAGCATGCAGTTAGCATGATTCTAGCACGATTAGCAAGTTAGTTTGGATGAGTTTAACTGGATTAGAAATACAGTACATAGAAGGGAAGTTTGATTGAGTCTCAAGGGATTCTGGGAGTTTTGACAGTTGGAGTTTGAATAGTGTTGGCTCATTCCAACATTCCGTCAATGTAAGTCTATGGGATTTTTCCCAGTTTTAATAGTCATTTTCAGGAAAATCGTAAGTCCGATCAGTTAGAAAAGATACAGCACACCCGGCCAGATCAGTCTGAAGATCTGAGTTTGGAGTTTGTAGAGTTAAAGCTCTAGGAGGAGATACAGTCAGAAACTTTAGTCTCAGAAGAAGAACAAGTCTGAATAGGATTTCAGTATGTTGGCTTTCTCCAGCCGACTTAATAAGCTGCATGTGAAACCAGTGTCCACAGGAAGCATTATGAGGCAGACTGACGTCAGCAGTTCTTCAGCGTGAGCAGCAGGTGTCGCCGTTTCACCGCACTTGTGAACGCCACGTTGGCAGCAGGAGTGATTATGGAGCTGCTGTGGCTTCAGGGTCAGGAGTGAAACTCATTCATTGTCATTCAAATGCAGCGGAGTGTTCAGGAGGAGATCAACACTGATCTGAGTTCAGCGCTGATGACGCCACCGTCTTCTGCAGAGACGTCTGCAGCAGTTACTGTCCTGTTCATCACTGGGAAGCTGTTTCGAAACATTCTGTGCTGTATGAGGAAATTAATGTGACTCGACGTCTCACCGACCCTCATTCCTCAGTCAGATGACGTGAACGTGTGAACATCCTTCACTGACACGCGGTCATTCCTTCAGAGCTCACACTGCCTTTCTTACAAATACAGTGTGTCTGTAAAGTTCTCGTTAGATGACGTTAACTGTGTTTCACTGGACGCTGCATGATGACTGTACAGTTTAGTGTCCTGATGAGGCAGCTGACAGCGAAACAAACACGAGCGGATCACAAGAGCCTGTGAAAATGATCCTGTAACTCGAGAGTGACCTCTGACCCTGATCACATGTCAGGAGACAAAGAGCGGCTCTTCAATATTTTACAGGCTGCACACACTTACACAAACACACACACACACTCTTATACATACACACTGCACACACACTCATACACACCCACCGACTCTCTGCACACACTCAAACTCTCACACACACCGTAAACACACACACATTATCTCTGAGATAATTTACATTCTGCGCTTTACATGCCAAAAATCTAGTATTCTTCCATGACAACTGATTTAAGGGCATTTTTCCATTATCACAATCCATGTATGTTTAACATTTCAGCTGTAATAACCCGCCAAATACTTTTTTTCTCTGACAAATCAGCTGTTCAGTTATTCACAATAACACACATCATTTAACACACAGTAACGTGTAAAGCAGTATGCATAATAATAATAATAATAACAATAATAATAACAATAATAATAATAATAATAATGATGATGATGATGAGGAGGAGCGAATGATTTACTCACGTAATGCTCGTAGAATTTTGACAGTCGTGGTTTGCCATGATTATTAAATATGAGAATGGCTTTTATCATGTTCTCCGCTTTGATCAGATCCAGCTGCGGCTGAAGCTGTCGATGTTACAGACTGATATTCCAATAATCAATAACTAATAATCAGAATCTGACACTCACGCGCACAGTAGAGCGGAAGAACGCGCGCCGGAATCTGTCAACAAGCGCAGTAGAGTGACTTCCGCTACAGTGAGAGCTTTCCAATGACGCAGCGACACTGTCAAAATAAAAGTCAAAACACGCTAAGATCGACTGCTCTTAACATAATTGCTGAAGAGTTTTTTTTACTTACTGTTGCATGTGGTTAATTAACAACAACAACAAAAAAACATACTTGTGTACACATTATTAGATGAAATAATGAACACGCGTATATGTGCTTTATTATGTACTTATGAAAACAACAGATGAAAAATGGATGTAACATTACAAAGAGGTTGGCATTAACAGAGTTTGGCATACCCCACAACGCGAATCGTTTGATTCGGATCGGGACTTTTCGTGAATCATTTGAGTCAGTTCGGGACGTCAAAACGGGTTTTGCGAATCGTTTGAATCAGATCGGGACTTACGGGTTCGCGAATCAAATTGGGACTTCAGAACGGGTTCGCGAATCATTTGATTTACAAATCGTTTGTTTCAGAGCGCGTGTAGCGGTTCGCTGAGACATTTGCATACATGTAATAATCATATTTTAACAAGTCTCTTATTGGCCTGTTTAGCTGAGCCATCCATAGAAAACAAAACAAGTCCTGAAAATAGATATAAGAGCAAATATTATACAGACACTTAATATTTAACGGTATTAGATTATTTGTTAATGGCATTTAATACATTAAACATTCAATGGATTTGTAAACGCTGTTTTTATGCATGTTTGAGTTTTAATTGCATTTACACTCTCTGACCAGCAGGCGTCACGAGCGTAACAAGCTTCGAGCGCCTCCAAACAGTGAATCATTTTGTGAAGCAATTGGTTCATTTACAGTTACATTTAATCAAATTTGCATATTACATTTAATCAATACAGTTGATTCAAAGCTTCGCAATGATCCTTTCTCTCATAGCTTTACACGAGCTAAAGTTTAATAGCAATATTGCACAAATCCTATTAGAATATGGCATTATGAGTGTGCATGAAAAACTTGTTTTTTCAATGCTTTTACTCCTCAAATGTACTGGATTTATTTCTCCATGATCCGCATGATGGCGCTCGACCACAAATGGTATAAAAAACACTCGACGACATAGAAACACTTTACAATGCAGAATAACATTCTGTTGTTCTAAGACAAACATTTATAAGTAAATATGTAAGTAAGTAAATATTGTCTCAGAGTTGATAATTATTTGTTCATCGGCTAGGCTGATTTTCATGTTAGGAATTTTAGAGCAGCTCTTAAACATTCTGATTAATTTCTGAGAGTGGCACGTGAACAGACAAAAAAATAACGTTTTTCATCAAACTATGACTGATGTGATGGCTTTATTTTTTTTTTTTTTTGCGCGTCAGGTAAATTAGAGATAGATATGAAGTGAATCAAATGTTTTGAGGAAAGTGAACCCATTGAATAAAGCGGGCCAATCCAAACTGTAAAATGGGGGAGGCCTGTTGATAAAGATCAACAAATAAACAAAAATTATATTTATTGTCTCTCATATATTCATTTGTTAAAGTAGTTACGTTTAAGCAAAATACAGTTCACAGCTTAAAGTGCACGTTTACATGAGAGTTTGCGCAGTATTGCAGTGATTGCGGTACGCGGATCCCCCCGTCTCTGCGCCAGTGGGAGCGTCCATTAAACTTCTCCTGAATGTATAAAAGCTTGAACTCCATCAGTGAGACTCGAGCAGCACAACAACACTGAAGATGGAGCAGACCGAAGTAATGAAGCCAGAAACTCTGGATGACCTGATCAAAATTCTCCACAAGATCTTTGAAAGTGACAGTGTCAATGTGGAGGAGGTGCAGAACATCATGGAATCGTATGAAAGTAAACCTCAAGAGTGGACGAAGTTTGCCAAATTTGACCAGTACAGGTAATTATTATTTTTATTATTATTAATGATATTGAGTCAGAATAATTTTCTTAGGCAGCCGACATATCAATATTAAGCATTAGGCTTACAATCACAAGAGCTTGTTTGTTTGTTTTTAACATGACTGAAAAATACAAATGAAATTAACAAAAGCAAAATGTTAATTTTACGTTGCAAACGTTTCCATCTGTCCCCAAGCATCAGACGTAAACACACACAGAAAGGTTTGCCGACGCAAACTTGCTAAACGTGATTTGGGTTTCAATCAACTTGGTTTCAAGTCAGTTTGAACTCCAAACATCGCTCAGAAAGTTTTCTTCTCTTAAGTCAGAGAGAAGAGCATTTCTGGGTCTCGTGTAACGTTAATTATAGGCCCACTACAGCTCGATTTGAATCAAACGTCCAGTTTTGTCTGGTTTGTGAGTGGATGCGATGCCGATGCGCTCCGCTCGCTGAAGTTTTTCCTCCGCTGATGTTTTGCCAATGGGCGTGGCTTCGCTGCAGGGGGCGGGGATGAGGCGGGCCAATCAGAGCGCGGCTTCTGGCGCACACCCGCCGCTCTCAGCACATCCTGCGGTTTCATCAAACATTCCCGCAGATAAACACAGTCCTGCACCTCTGCTTTCTGGATTGTTCGATGATGTTCGTCTGAGAAGCAGGACGTTGTCGTCCGCTGAGTTAGCTCTGATCTGAGGATTCATGTCCGATGTGACGCCAGCAGGGTGTTCTGCATTTAGTATTTGTAATAATCAATGATTATGAATTCCTGTACAGGAGGGAGAAACTTTTGAAAGAAAAACATCTGCAAATAAAGATCCTCCCAGTCCTGATTAAAGTCCCTTCACTGTGTTTTCATAGATACACCAGGAATCTTGTGGATGAGGGAAATGGAAAGTTCAACCTGATGATTTTGTGCTGGGGTGAAGGACACGGCAGGTACCCGCTCATTCACACTAATAACCGTGTAGAAGAAATGACATGTTGAGCTCAGCCTGTGTTTACCTGTTGAACTGCAGAAGCCTGAAATCACGAGTGGATCAATAACTGAACTTGCGTCAATAAATTAGAGATATTAACAGACAGATAGCGGCCTAAGAGTAGAGTCCAATGTCTTGTGATTGGTGAGGTCATAAAGACAGATAATACACCCAGAGCCTTTAATAAATGCAAAGTGGCGCAGATTAAATTACTGATAAAGCAAGGCTGTCACCTCATAAAACATAAGCAATTATTCACTAGAATATGAACAAATAAGAAAGAAAACGGCACGTCATGATTTGAGTTGTTAATATTTGTTCATTTTCACCAAGTCAACATAAAATCTTCAGATTAGTTGCTGTCTTACATTTCAAGTGTAATCAAATGGGTTGTACGAATCATTTCAACTCTTTTGTTTTAAAGAGAAATCTTGTCTAGATGAATCTGGTATAAAGGTCAAAAATGAAAAGGGGTTTTCAAGCATCAAAACAATTCAAGTTTAATTTAGATTTGCATTAGAATTAGAATTAGAATGTGTTCTGCTTAAGAATGAGTTCATTTGCAAAAACAGATAACTCTATTTTTAACAGTTTTCAAAAATCATGTTTTTTCTTCATGCATTCCAATTAATCTCAATGCAACTGCAGTAAAACACAATAATAAGATGATAACATAATAAAAACGATGATTTTTGGCCATTTTAAAGAACTGAGTATTCGGTTTTTGCAAATAAACTCCTCATATATATTTATACAATTATTTACAGATAATTTCATTCAGTGTAGCAACAGTTTCTATACCAAAACATCTCATCAGGAATATTTAGAACAGAATCATTAATGACGGTAAACCTCTATTTAAGGATCACAGTTCAGCCCTGAAATAGTATTTAATTGTGATTTTAAATCTTTACCAATCTTTCCTTCGAACTACTAGGTTTTTTTAATCAGCAATACGTTTTTAATCATTTAAAATATCATAAAATTATTCTTTGATTTAAGTGACCCTGGACCACAAAATCAGTCATAAGTATCACAGGTATATTTGTAGCAATAGCCAACAATACATTGTATATGTCAAAATATCCTAAAAATCATTAGGATATTAAGTAAAGATCATGTTCCATGAAGATATTTTGTAAATCTCATACCGTAAATATATCAAAACTTAATTTTTGATTAGTAATATTCATTGCTAAGAACTTCATTTGGACAACTTTAAAGGTGATTTTCTTAATATTTAGATTTTTTTGCACCTCAGATTCCAGATTTTCAAATAGTTGTATCTCAGTTTAATATTGTCCTATCCTGACAATTCTCAATTTTTAAAAAACCGACCTTTGTGACTGGTTTTGTGGTCCGGGGTCACATATTTTAATAAGTGCATATCAGGAATAAGTATATTTCTTTTTACATTATTTCACCCATATTTTGACATTTTATTTTCACAAGTTATTTCAGTCATTAAAGTAGAGACTTGACTTAAATTCTAAATGTTTTCTGTGTGTATAAAATCACTTGTGTCATTTTAATTTGATGCAGATACTCATTTCATCTTTTAGCCATATTAGCTTAAAAACTGAAGTTGATTTTGTTTCAATTATTGTGAGGAGTTAAATTAGCAGAAAAGCCTATGTTGCCATGATTTACTGATCGCGTTTCCAGTGTACTAAAGAATTGCTCATTGTTTCTGTTATTAGTGTGAGTGTTGTGTTTCTGAGTTTGCCTGTGTCTGGCACCATTGCAGCAGCATCCACGATCACACGGACTCGCACTGCTTCCTGAAGCTCCTGCAGGGTCAGCTGAAGGAGACGCTCTTCGACTGGCCCGACCGCAAGCAGCCCGGCGGCATGGTGCAGAAATCACAGCGGGTCCTGCTGGAGAACCAGTGCGCCTACATTAACGGTGAGAGCAACACGCAAATGATATCGCACATCACCCTGACTCCCGATCGATCGGCCGTGTGATATGGAGCGATCGGGTCTGAAGCGCAGTGAATATCAGACCGCTGTGATCAGAACAACAGTCTCACGATTCGCCGCGTGTGTTTCAGACTCCATCGGACTGCATCGGGTGGAGAACGTGAGCCACACGGAGGCGGCCGTCAGCCTGCACCTCTACAGCCCGCCCTTCCAGACGTGCCAGACGTTCGACCAGCGCACCGGACACCGCAACACCGTCAAGATGACCTTCTGGAGCAAATACGGCGAGAGGACGCCCTACGTAAGTCTGCATGTCAAAGACGGCCGGATGTGTTTCCATCCATGTGTTTTTATGTGAATTACGGGATGTTGCATAGAAAAATACTGCCAGGATGTGCATCAAATGTTCAAATGCATGTGCACTCATTTTAGGTGAATTTTTGTTAGCTGATAAGGAAACGTAAACTACGATAGATAAACTACCATGGAAACTCATGAACAGATCATGTGATCACCAGCGGACCGATCTCATTGCACGGCATCTCCAACTTTGTTTTAATGATTTAAAATTAGTGAAAGTTTGTCATCACAGTAATTCGGTTTAATCACCTGCGTTCACAAACGTACGGCATCCAAACCAAACGTAACACGACAGCGTTTGTTATTGCATTTCATATGGAAGTAATTTATTACGTAGGAAAAAAGAGTTTCAACCTTAATTTTGTTCAGTTTAAAGCATTAACAAATGTTTTATGCCATATTCTAATTTCCCATGTTAATTTCACAACTTTGGATGGAAACACTCAACACTTGAATGCATGTTTGCCTAAAAATATGAACTTAAAAACTAAAACTTAAAAAAAAAAAAAAAATTCTTACTTAAAATATAACAAATGTAAACTGAAATCAGTGAAATCGTTAGTTACTGTAATTTAATTCCTTTTCCCTTGAAAAAGTAAAGTAAGGGATTATTCTTATTTTTTCTGTAATTTAATCACAGTTACTTCTCATGTAATTGAACTTAATACTGTGTATAGACTGTAGAACATTCATATCAAACACAATAGTGGATTTAACATCAAAATTTAACGTCTAATCTTAAAATGCATGATTTATGAGAATAATGTGTGTATTTATCTGTTATTTATTTAAAATAATTAAAAGAACTGTGTCATGTCTATCCCTGCATCATTACCCTTGTAAAAAAAGGTTTAAAATGCATTTATTTTATAGTTTGTCTATTAACATATTCACTGAAAGATCGTTAGAGACTTACTGATATAAAAATTGTACTTTTTTTTGTGAAAAAAGTATGTTTTATTTATTTTATTCAATGCACATAATTAATATTAACCCTAAAATGTGTTGTAATGTCACTGTCGATGAAGACTGTATGATCTTTATATAATAAATGCTAAATATTTAAAGTGTATCTAAAGTATACTTGCATTAGTTTCACTTTAGCACAGTCAAATATACTTCAGTATATCTTTAGTTTGACGTCAGCACTACAATCAAAGTGCATTCAGTACAAAATTAGTTTTTCCAGTTTTGCAGACTTTAAATATACCACTTTAGTATACTACAAGTACAATTAGAAGGTGTTTTTATGAAGTACATAACATGTAAATGTTACTTGAAATAAATGTATTTTAAATACATTTTTAGTATATTTATTTTTACTAGGGTAATTTCTCGTGATTGATATAGGATTTAGAAAGTAATTAGTAATAAGTAATAAAAAAACATACTTTTTGGAGAGAGTAATTTGTACAGTAATCTAATTACACAGTTGAAGATGTAATTTGTAATTAGTAATGAATTACTTTTTAAAGTAACTTACCCAACACTGACTGAAATGAAGTCTTAAACTTACGTTATTTCAGCTAGTTAACATTTTCTCATTTCCTCATTCAGTTTGATGCACTAAAATAACTCCTACTGAAATAAAAATAAATAAAAAAAGACAAAAATGACTGCATTTTTAACTAAAATGAACATGAAAGCAAAAAAAAAAAAAAAAAACAATGATAGGATGAAGTATGTAAATGAATCCTAAAGGACTTGTGTAGTTATTTAGAGTTAATATTTGTTGATCTGCAGATAAGCGCTGAGGGCTGTTTTCGTTGTGTATTTGTCAGCGCGGTAGTTCATTCAGTAATGATGTCTGCTGTGATGTTGTGTTGTGTTCAGTCAGAAAGAACTGCATGTTCTCTGGACGCAGCCAACATTCCTCCACCTCAGGCGCGCTCCAGCCTCGAAGCGTTCGTAGTGACGTAACGTCTGTGTCCATTGGCTCCCGCTGATGTATGGAGGTTATAATGTGTTCCACATGTGCTCCAGATCTGCCAAACACTCTGCGCTTATCTGCGTTCAGCGCTTGCATAAGTTTACCTTGACCAAAGCGCCGTCTGGACAGAATAGTTTCGACATCAGCCTGCACTTTGATCAGATAAGATACCGAGCCTCCGATCGGGCCGCGCAAACCCCGCTCGCTCTCTGTCTGTTAACTGTGAGCTCGTGCTTTCGTTTGACCGCTTCTGTTCTGTTTTCTTGCAGGAAACCACCGTTTCACAGGAGAACAACTGAGACGGCGGGAGCCACGACGGCATTTCCACATTAAATTGAAACCGCAGTGATGTTTAAAACTTGATCCAACTCTTTTTAAGATTCGCAAAGGACAGTGGGAAGAGGGTCTCGCCCATAATTCAAGTCTTTTAATCGTGGCCTAGTTTAGCGCTGGCGAACGAGGCCGAAGGTCTGAATAGACGCATTAGTCGAGCCGCGCGTCAATCTGCTCTTTGTTGTTGAGAAGAGGCCATTCTCCCAGCATTCCTGTGTGCCCGTGACCTGTGTAATCACGCTTTTGTACGGTTTACGGGACGAGAGCCGCGGGTTGAAGTGTGTAATTTGTGAGAAGAACCCGTTCGTTCGCTCGAATGAAAGCGCTGTCCTCCATCGGCCTCCGTCGACACGATCGTCGCCAGCCTCCCGTCTCCATTTCCAGATCAACATTTGCATCGAAGAGTTTATTTTTATCAATCTAGCCGCCAGTAATCGATGTCTCGTAGGACAAATACCGTCTCTGGAGCTTTTATTTAAAATGGACCTGAATCTTAGCTGGAAATTAGTTTTTGTCTTAACGTTGAAGTAAATAAAGTGTTTCCCAAATGTTGTTGTTTGAGTTCATCTGCATGCTTTCATGTTTTCCAAAGTGAATTGAACTGCATTAAAGTTATACTGTTATCAGCCGTGTCGGGGAGTGACTAGTCACATGTAACGGAATTACGTAATTTAATTACAAAATAAATGCAGTTGTAATTAGTTACAGTTACTGAGAAAAAATGTGTAATTAAATTACAGTTACTTTTGAAAATGTTAATGATTACAAAGGGGATTACATCTGAATATTTTCACACACCCACACACTTCTTTCATAAATTGCATGGACTGCTCTAAAATAAGACACCAGTGTTTCAGGAGTTTAGGACACAGAACAGGACACATGCTTATTCAACTCTTTTATTTCCTATTTGGGTTTATGCATATACTTTATTTTTTAAGGTTAATTGATTTTCCCAAGCATTGTTAGATACCAGTGTTTCCTGTCATAACTATACAAACATTTGATTTCAAAGCCGGTATCATAGCTATTACACTATTTCCTGTTATGATTTTAAATCTATATTTAACCTCAGAATGATCTCAAAGTAAATAAGAGGTGTTAAGTCTGAATTTGTGTGGCTGTGCTTTAAATTAAATTATTACACGGCTCTGTGGAATGCTTGAATCTGATGGTCAGTCGTGACATTCCAAGGTATGTTATTCCCCGATAACAACTAGTAAAAGCCAATAACACAGACTCATCCAGGCAACTTAAGTTGGCGTTATACGCTTAAAGTGCTCCTACTGTGCCTTTTCAAATATGATCTTTCATGCATTGTGTCATGTAGCTGTATGTGAACATAAACTATCTGCAAAGTTGTGAAACCGACAGTGCTCGATAAATACAGTTATTGTCTGTCAAAAAAAAAGAGTCGGCTCATCATCGCCTGAACGAGTCGTCAGGAATTCGAATCTTTTTCTGTTACGGCCGCACGTCACGAAGTAACACATTTGCATAATCTCCGCCCACGTTCTACGTCGTGAACAACTTGCCCCCACAAACACAGTCAGATTTTCATGTGGTTCACGTGATGTCGAGAAGACGCTGTATCCTAAGCTGTGAGTAAATTTGTTTTATATTCACTTCCAAAAGATGAATCCACAAATATTGTATTTTCTAGCGATCGTTCAAAATACGTAGTTGTGTATGTTATGCTGTGTAACAACCCTGCACATGTCTTGCTAACCGGCTAACTCACGCTTCTGTAGGTCTGTTGTTCCGCTGTGGACCCACATTAGCTGGAGTAATGATGATAAAGGATAGCGCACAAAACAGCTTTCACACCGAATGCGGCAAGCGCTGCGCTATAAAACACATTCATCTCAATTGCTCGCACCACGCGAGGGCGGCTTGTTTCTGCGTCGACCAAAGCGCACACCGCGCCTAGAGTTCAAATTAGTTTGTGCTCTGAAGGGCTGCACTGAACCCAGCGGCCAGCGCAGCGCGTTCTGTGTTCGGTGTGGAAGCTTCAGGGCCGTCAGTCAGTTATGACAGTGGGCGTTTCTTTCTCTGACACGCTGTACGCGGTAGACCAATCATAAAGGACTGCGCCATCTGACCAATCACAGCAGTGAGGGCTCACGGAAAGGAGGGGTTTAGAGAGACTGATTCTTCGAACTGCTTCGCACGAGTCGTTTACGAATCATTTAGAAATGGGGTAAAATTAAATCTATTTTTGGAGAAAACTAAAGCCCTTGCATACAAGTAAACCTGTTTTAGGAGTCTCATAAAACAATATTTGCAACCTATAAAATGGCATAATATGAGCACTTTAATAGTTTTTCTTAGTGGAAGCTTTGCGTTTGGTTCACTAATAAAATATCAAAACTATTACATGTACAGTTTCTTAATTCTGTCAACTTGCCAATTAACTGATTTTTTCATGGAAGCTTTGCATTCAAATATTTTAACTCAGATCAGTGTTTCGTGTCGAATTATTTACTTTTGTGGCAAACAGCTGTGTAACAAGTGGGATAATGTACATCCAGCCAGTTGTTATCGCAAAATAAAGATGTGTATTATCACTTACTTATTATAATCTTAATTCAAGTGATAAAGGATTTTGAAAGTCTGATTACATTACATTACTTATTACATTTTAAACTTGTAATCTGTAACCTATTACATTTCCAAAGTAACCTTCCCAACACTGCTTATCAGTTCTTGCTTTCCCAGGCAATCAAATCTAATATTAATCTTCACACACTGCAGTCACACTTACATGTGTGTTTGTTTAAGGGGAGACACTGCAGGCAAAAACCCTGTCATGTTTGAGATTTTGGGCTTTTTGACACTAGTGTTTTTGCAGACTAGTGGTAAGAAAACATCCAAAAGACACTGTTAAGTGTTTCCTTTATAGCACTTTATCTATTTGTTTCAATAGATTTCAGTTACAATACATATTTTTAAAGGCCATTTTCTCAAAATGATTTTTTTCTCCTACACTGAGCCATAAACCTCCACTTCAGCAGCACTTACACACACCACACCACACATTTATATTCCTGTCTGTATCCTGAAGGGTTTTACAGAGGGATTTGTTCATATGTAACTTGCTTTATTATATACAACATTTTATTCCCCTAAAAATTAGGAAAATATATTGTTTTCTGTCTGTTCTAAGTGTTTTCTGAATTATAGAGTGACAAAATGACATACAGAAAATTCCCTCTGTAAAAACATTTGATTCCTCATTTGCATATTTGATTTTAGAAAACTTGTAATACAAAAAAATGTTTGCAATTATTAATGTAATCAATCAGCTGGGTAAATAAGGTGATAACTATTGGTTAATTTTTTTACCCTAATCACCTGCAATCTCTTAAAGCAGAAGTCCACTTCCAAAACAACAATTTACAGATAATGTACTCACCCCCTTGTCATTTAAGATGTTCTTGTCTTTCTTTCTTCAGTCGTAAAGAAATGATGGTTTTTGAGGAAAACATTTCAGGATTTTTCTTCATATAATGGACTTCAATTGTGCCCCCTAAAATTAACATGAACACAAAATTTAAAAATAAAGTCTAATTCAGAATATGAACAAAAACCATCTCAGTGACACATGACAGTTTTTTTTTGTTTTTGGGTGAACTATCACTTTAAGCCAGAGCCTGAATGGTTAAGGTCAGCTTGCATGCACAAGGACACACTAGAATAACACTGATCGGATGAATATGAATGAATCCTGGAAGTGAATTGTCTTCCAGTGCAATAATAAAAAGTGTGATTCTGCAGCTGAATGACTGACATGATCTGGCCGACCTGTTTCTCAGCATTTCTGAACTAACAGACCTCCAGAAGGTTCTGAGATTCGTGTTGATGCACGTCTGCCGGCATCTGCCAGATTCTTCATTCACACTCACGGCGTTCTAGAAGCTCCTATAGATCATATTTTCCATGCCGAGGGCCAGGAATGAACACACAGCTGCGGGGGGAAACGAGGGAGATTATAATGCAGAGACGCGTCGGCTCAGTGAAAAACAAGTGCAGACTCCTGTGCAGTTTTTCATAGTTGCTAGACTTTGCTTAGTTTTTTCAAAATCTCTTCACACAGTTCTCCTTAGCAAATGTTATTTTGGCACAGCAGTGAAGTTCACATTCAAAATGCACTAAAAACATAGTGTCAAATTAACTCGTTCTTAATAACACTAGCAAACAAACACAATTATCACTCATTATTACTCCTAAAACAATGACCAAGTGGCATTACACAGTGATTTCTAATGTATAATGTCTACAAACAAGAATGAGAATCTCTACTGTTTCTGTGCCACTGCAGTAAATGTTACATAGTTCATGTTTACGTTGCAGTAAATAATTATATCCCCTTGGGTAAAGATGGTAATGAACTTGAAAGACTAACAGCACTGTATGTGTTCAACTACATTACATTGCTTTGATAGATTTTTTTTTACAATTCAGATTATATTTCAGTTTGCTATTAATATAGAGTTGTAGCAGGTTGCTGTCTTATTCACTTTTGTATTATAGTTTTGAACTTAAATGGCCTGTATGGTTCATTGAGTTCACGTGTTTTTTGTGTCATTTGAAAGAAGTTTTCATTTAAATGCATTTAGTGCCAAAGCAATGGTAAATGTGACCCTGGACCACAAAACCAGTCATAAGGGTCGATGTTTTGAAATTGAGCCTGAAAAAGCTGAATAAATAAGCCCTCCATTGATGCATTTTTTTGTTAGGATAGAACAATATTTGAAAAAATCTGGAGTCTGAGGGTGCAAAAAAAATAAAATAATGAGAAAATCGCCTTTATAGTCGTCTTAGCAATGCATATTATTAATCAACAGTTAAGTTTTGATATATTTACGGTAGGAAATGTACAAAATATCTTCATGGAGCATGATCTTTACTTAATATCTTAATGATTTTTGGCATAATAGGAAAATTGATCATTTTGACCCATACGATGTGCACTAATGTAACAGTTGCACATCTGCACTAAATAATGACTGCATATGTTTCTCCGTTACTTTACCTCATCAAAATAATTTCACTGTTTTCAACTTATACAATATTCAACTCATGCTTAATATAATTTAAATTAAATTGGCCAGTTTGATTGTGCCTAACCATTTAATGCAGCAGCTGAACTGAAGTTTTGCAGTTAAAGTAGGTGGAGATTTTTTACAGTGTGTTATCATTGTTTACGATGTCCTTCACTTCCTGTAGCGTCTGGAAGGTTCTGCTGGGAGCGATTCTGTTCGTTTGCAGTAATGCTGTTTGTCCGCACACACTCTCGTCTCTCCTCAGGTGGAGTTGCGTAAGACGCGTAACGGGATCGTGTGACTCGCTCCCGCTGCATTATTAACGTGCCAATAAAATCAACCAACACGGCAGAAACCTTGAGCCCACTGAGAACAGGAATTCAGTCACGTATTGCCCCACGTTAACACGAGAAGAACGACCCACAAACCTCTCGGAGCCTCTGGGACGCAGACGCGTGGCTCCCGCCGGACCCGAGCGCTGTTTGTCTCTCGCTGACCTCTGCTGTAAAGGTCACGAGAAACGCTTTCATGGGTTTATAACCTCGTTCCGCTGCTGCTCATGAATGTTTTCGGCTCCTTCATCGCTATCGTATCTGTGAAAACACCCATAAAACATTACGACTGCATTTATCTCTGTTTATCGTTTCATTGTCTCTTCCTCAGGACGCACATCACAGAAACAGAAACTGTTACAAAGGTAGAAGACGTATTAATAACCACACACAGGAATAACTCATCAGCATCAGCAGATAACAGAAAATATTTATTGATCTGCTCTCAGCGTTTTTATCTGTTCATATCGGCAGAAAGAATAAACATTCACACTGTTTGTGTGCTAACAAAACCATCAAATCATCTGCCGCTCTGTGTTTGTGTTTGTCATTTGAGTTACATAATCACATTACTTTTCCAACTAATTAAATGAATGAATTCCTTTTTAATTTACAAGAAAATATCATATCAGTTTTTCTCATGTATTGACCGACAGCTCTCCTGACCGCATGTTGAGAGAAATCAGGAGTAAGTACAGAGGCGTTGTGTGTGCTGTGTAAACATGATGTTACTGTAGTTCTAGACTAAATGTCAGTGTGCATTTACTCATCTCACCCGCACAAACACAGATTCAGTATTCCTCAAAATGATTAAAAAACAGTGAAATGCAAACTCAGAATATGACAAACCTGCAAAAATTAAATGTTAAGTAACACAAATATCCTTCATGTATTTGGCTGAGATACGACTATTTGAATATCTGGAATCTGAGGGTGCCAAAAAATCAAAATATTGAGAAAATCACCTTTATAGTTGTCCAAATGAAGTTCTTAGCAATGCATATTAATAATCAGAAATTAAGTTTTGATATATTTACGTTAGGAATTGTACAAAATATCTTAATGGAACATGATCTTTACTTAATATCCTAATGATTTTTGACATAAAAGAAAAATGTATCATTTAAATCCGTACAATGTATTGTTGACTATTGCTACAAATATACCAGTGATACTTAAAGGAACAGTTCACCCAAAAATGAAAATTTAAAATCAACTGAAAACTTAATCATCCTCAGGCCTTCCAAGATGTAAATGAGTTTGTTTCTTCATCAGATTTGGAAAAACGCAGCATTACATCACTCGCTCTCCAATGGATGTGAATGGGTGCCGTCTAAACAGCTGATAAAAACATCACAATGATCCACAAGTAATCCACACCACTCCAGTCCATCAGTTAACATCTTGAGAAAACAAAAGCTGTGTGTTTGTATCAAATCCATCATTAAGACGTTTTTGACTTCAAACCATTGATTTTGGCTAAAATGAGTCCTTATATGTCAGTATTGAAAAAGTTTGTTAATCTGAATCAGGTGAGAAATATGCTCAAATCAAGCACTGTTTACAAGCTAAAATAGTCCAAAAGAGCTCAAAACAAATACGTGGGTGGATTTTGATGTGACAGCAAGGATTATGGCCAGAAGTGATGGTTTAACGTTAAAATTGTCTTAATGATGGATTTGTTTCAGCTTTTGTCTTCTCAAGATGTGAACTGATGGACTGGAGTGGTGTGGATTAATTGTGGATTATTGTGATGTTTTTATCAGCTGTTTGGACTTTCATTCTGACGGCACCCATTCACTTCCATTGGCGAGCAAGTGATGTAATGCTGCATTCCTCCAAATCCGATGAAGAAACAAACTCATCGACACCTAGGAAGGCCTGAGGATGAGTAAACCATCAACAAACTTAATTTTTTGGGTGAACTGTTCCTTTAGGACTGATTTTGTGCTCCAGGGTTCAATTTTATTAACCAGTGTTTTTGCAGCTGACCTTTGATGATCCAGTTCAAACACATTTCCTTCAGCCTGAGGCGTATTCATTTCACGTTTGGTGTGAAAGGGCTTTTATATTTATATTTTATATTTGTTTTTTATTTTAAAAACAAATAAAGCACAGCCCAGATGAGAAAAAGTAATGCAAAAGTAACGAATTGCATTACTTTGCGTTCTGCAAAAAAAGTTAGTTTTTTTTTTTTTAGTTTTTTAGTTACTTAATTAGTTACTTTTTTAAGGGAGTAACACAATATTGTAACGCATTATATTTAGAAGTAACTTTCTCCATCACTGGTAATGAACGTATGTACGACAGAGTAAGATAAGCTGTGTGTGTTTGCAGGTTTATATGGTTTACGAGGACACAAATGTGTATAATGACATCGGTTTTACATCATAAACATGGTTTATGAATCTTACTGTGTCCTCATAAAACAAATGGCTTAAAGAACACACTGGTGTTTTTGAGAATGTACAAATGCCTGTTTCGTGTTTCGGTTTAGGTGTAGGATAAGGGGATAGAAAATACAGTTTGTGCTTTAGAAAAACATTACGCCTATGGGATGAACCCATAATGACAAGAATACCAGTGTGTGTGTGTGTGTGTGTAAACACGGTCTGATATGGGACAGTCGTCGTGTGTCTGTGTGTCTCATAACCATGCTGAAAAAAACAATAGAACTATCACAGAAAATTCTAATGGTTTCCACTACAAATTCCATTACAAACCATCAACTTTTAACCATTAAAAATGGTTTTCTGTAGTGTGTTTTGGGACATATTCCATTAGGATTTATTGGTTTTAACCAGCCAACAATAAAAGGTGACCAATTACCAGTAGAGATCAACAAGCACCATTAGTTTCCATTAAAACGTCCCATTATAACCAGTAAAACCATTGCAAATTTGGTAATGGTGTCTTGTTTTTTTCAGTAACAGTGACATTAATAAGACAAACAGCTGTTTTTCCCTCAAAGGAATTCAAATGGAAACAGGAGGATTTCAGTCGTCTTCATCACAGAGTCACAGCTCCAAAAATCACAAAACAAAAATGTGATTTTTAAGGACACCGAGCCGACGTGAGGTCAGGAGCAGGAGTCGTCAGTAAACCTTCAAATCATGAGCAGCGGGTTTGTCTGGATCTCTGGATCATATCATTTGGTCTGTTTTCAACAAAGTCAACTGAAAAAAAAACAAATAACACACAAACAGAAAAATGATTAATGATTCACACTTCAGGATGGGAAACCTGTGTGAATCCCTGATGACTGTTCACTCTCCGAAAAAAAGGTACAGTTCTGTCGCTGGGGCGGTACCCTAAGGTACAAAAGTGAAAAGGTACATTTTTGTACCTTACCTACTCCTAAACAGTGCATATTAGTACCTTAAAGGTACATATTAGTACTTTAAAAGTACATATTTGTGCCTTTTCATTTTGTACCTTAGGGTACCGCCAGCGACAGAATTGTACCTTTTTTTCTGACAGTATACAAACACCTGCTGTAGGAAACCTGCGATGAGGACAGGGGGTTTTATTGTTTATATACGGAACGGATGATGTTTTTTATGATAGTGTAAATGTGTCCCATTAACCCTCAAACTGTGTGTCCAGTGGAAATCTAACATGGATTCACATTGCAATAAAACAGAGAGATTTTAGCTCGTCCGGAGTCTAATGCTCCTAATTCACATGTGAATCAAAGTTTCAAAAATTATGCAACGTCAACACTGACTGATGACACACGCTGTCTTCACTAGTGACGTCACACACAAACAGAAGAGCATCACACACTGATAAACATCTGTAATTATAATAATATGCTCTATATGATATAATGAAGCAATGCACGTCACACAACTTTGTGTATTGGCTGTTGTGGAGAATGGAGGTGTGTGCTTCATTCGGGCGGTGTGTTTGTGAGAGCGAACGCTCACTAACCAGCAGACTACAGGCTCAAATGCCACATCATCACAACCTGCGGCTGCTGAATGCTGCTCTCTGCTGGTCTGATCCGTCTCAGAGATGCAGATGTTCCTACAGAGTTTCTGCAGGTCTCAGATCAGTACACACACACGCACCAGACACACTTCTCTCAACCACTTTAGCTTCTACAATCTACAATATTTTTTCCCAAAACAGCACGATCAGGTCTCCGCTGTTCACATCAGATTTGGATTTCTTGTAGGTGTTTTGGCACAAGAACAATAGAATTGTCTGAAATGTACAGCTTAATTAAACGCACATAATTGTGGGTGAAATCTCTCTCAATTTCCTGAACATTCTGCCTGTGCGAGTTCTGCCATCCTCAGTTATCAAAATCTGTCAGCTATGCATGCATATTCATGAATATCTATCATTGTAATATGTGTGATATGTGCTAAACTGGGAAATGATCTGCTTTAGTAATGAAATAGAAATCACAGTCTCACTAATCAAGTTTGGAAGCACAAAAATGCAGTGTTGGGGAAAATTACATTTAAAAGTAATGCATTACAATATTTTGTTACTCCCTAAAAAAGTAACTAATTACGTTACTTTGTTATTTTTTATGGAAAGTAATCTGTTATGTTACTTTTGTGTTACTTTTTAAATCTAGGCAGGGCTTGCTTGTTTGTTTTTAATATAAAAAGTTCTATTTTGGGCAAAAAAACACTAACATCAAAAGTGAAATGAATCAGCCTCAGGCTGAAGGAAATGTAAATTCACGTCTGTACAGTAGAATGGAGAAAAAAACACAATGAAGCACAAATGTTTATAATTTTTGCTTAGTGTGGTTGAATCGGCTCATCAAAGGTCAGCAGCAAAGACACTGGTTAATAAAATACAAAAAGGATATTTGTGTTATTTAACATTTCATTATTGCATGTTTGTGTCATATTCTGAGTTGCATTTCACTGTTTTTTTTTTTGGTTGTTTGTTTTTTTTTTGAGGAGCACTGAATCAGTCAAAGCTAAAACAAAGTAACTGCATACTTATTTGAAAAAGTAACTCAGATATTTTCTTTTAAATTAAAATAATGTGTTACTTTACTAGTTGAAAAAAAAAATCTGATTATGTAACTTGCATTACTTGTGATTCGTAACCCCCAACACTGTGTATATGTAGCTTGTTACTGTGTGGTTTTATGTTCACTCTTTAGGACAATTTGACTATATAAGTAAGGAATGTGTAAAAACTGACATGCAAATGCGATTTTTCTGTTTACATGACAGAAGCAGTCAGCACTAACAAAAAAGTAAAACAAAAATGAAGTTTGTATAATAGAAATACTTCCAGGTTTTAAGTGCCATGGTGAAAAAACATCTCAACATTTTGACCAGCACACCTCACATGAGGACAAAACACTTTAATTTTGGTGGCATTGGGCAATTTACTGAGGAAATAAGTAGGTTTTGAAGCCGAAATGAATGAATAAATGAGCTGAAGCGAATACACTTCAAAATCAGCTCAATGTGAATGAAGTATATATGAGTGCCTTATAAAACAGACAAGTTTAACTGATGATCACCCTGCTGAAAAAACAACAACAACAAAAGAAAACAGCTAAAACCAGCCTAAGCTGGTTGGCTGGTTTTAGCTGGTCAGCAGGCTGGTCTTAGAGGGGTTTTGGCCACTTCCTTAGCTGGTCAGGCTGGGAGAGCAGCTGGAACAACCAGCTAAAACCAGCTACTTCCAGCTTAAACCAGCTAAGACTAGCTTAGGGTGGTTTTAGCAGTTTTTTTTTTTTGTTGTGTTTTTTTTTCAGCAGGGCACTTTTATTAAACTACACAACATGAAAGATTTACAAACACACAGTGGGGAATTACAGTGTGTGAGAACATCATTCAGAACAACAGAGAGAAAGAGAATTAAATTAAAAACGGCAGGAGCTCCAGATCTGCTTGTTTTTTATTCTTAAAGCTCCATCATGCTTTTATTGAGCTTGAACAATAAACATACAATTATACTAATGTATGTAAACATGTAATTATACATAATAACAACTTTATTATACATTCCTACACATTATAACACTGCTTCATTACAATCAAAGTACTCTTTTCAATAGAACAGATGTATTTCTACACAATTTTACTTTTCTCTGTCAGAAAATATTTACAAAAATCTATACAAATCTATAAAAAAAGTCTATAAAATCTATACAAAATATTATTTAGGTTTGCTTTATTCAAATTAATGTTTTTTTTATTGCAAGTATAAATTGGAATAACTTCAATTCAATACAACAATGGATGACAGTATAAATAACAAAATAATACAGGAAGACAATAAAGGGGGAAAAAAATTTAAAACGAGAGGTACAGATGTAGTAACTCAAATCATGTAACATTCATCAAATCATTATACATTTTCACAAATTTGTTTGTTATTAATGTTTTTAAGTGTCGTAATGAGGTAGCTGAAGTCACAAAGAAAATTATGTAATTTGGGTTATGTTGAAGAAAATGTCTAAATTGGTTTTTGAAGCAAGGAATTGTGACAAGTCAAACCAAAATTCTTCAACAAGGGGGCATCTGAAAAAAAAAAAAAAAAAAAAAGAAGATGAGTACTGAAATGACAAATTACAGTTCAGGTGAGCATGACCACTTTAGTGGTGTATTTGCAACATTTTTAAATGTAGTTCTTTAACTTTGTTGGGGACACAAAATTTATAAGGCAAGAGCCATGTTTTTTCCAGTTAATCTTATCTAAAGAATCCCAAAAAAAATCGCCTCTGCGTAACTCTTTTTCTTGACTGAAAGGCATTTCTTATACTTGTATTACTATATTTTAGGGTCGCAAATACTTTTGCCATCAACCAAAAACTTCTGCTCACTTTTTACAATCTTTTCAAATGATATTATTCTAATGAAATTTTCGAAACAAAAATTGAACGGTGACGTTCTGTGACGTAGTCACGTACGTACGTGCCGTGTCACCCCGTAAACAACTTCCTGCTTCCGGTTCGGTTTCGAGGTAAGCCGTACTCATCACTATCCATCGTTATTAGCTGTAAAACTGATGATTTAGAACAGCAGATTGATTTATCTTGTCTTATTTGCGCTCACGGATGTGTTTAAACGCGCTGAGCTCGAGCTCGAGCTCGCGTCCGCGTAACCGCCGTTTGATGAGCCGCTCGACATCCGGGTTCGTGTCGGACATTGAAATGAACGACAACACGAACCTCATTGATCTGCTGCATATGCTGTAATAATATCTGAAACTTGATTTTGACAGACTGTCGAGCTGCGGTTTCTGACAGGAATCGCTCACACACACACACACACACACTTCTCTCATTGTTTGATCGCTGTCTGTCTGGTCGCGCAGGTCTGTCCAGTGGTCATTGAGCGGACCTGCAGGAGAACATGTTGGCCTGGTTTGTGCTGCTGTGTGTGCAGCTGATGTTCGGATGGATCCGCGCGTCGGAACTCACCTTCGAGCTGCCGGACAACGCCAAGCAGTGCTTCTACGAGGACATCACCATCGGCACCAAATGCACGCTCGAGTTCCAGGTAGAGTTCAGTAACTGACGATGATCGCGTCGTGCTGAGGCTCTGATGCTGCACTGCTGCAGGGTTGCACCTGCTCTCCAGTCGCTGGAGTGCCAGTGAACAGTGTTTTCAAACAAACAACATTAAACAATACTAATAGTGAGAGCCGTAGAAGTGATCCTGTTATTGAATAAGACATTAATCTCTAGCCTGGGTTTATGCTGCTCTTAAATGGTCTTCCACGAATTAGAGCAAATATCTGCTGATGAGCTCAGAAAATCAACTTAATTCAAAGGGAAACAAGTTTTCATTCCACATTGACAGATGTCTATTCATTCTGTAAACTCATTTTGATCAGTTTCTCAGAATACAAGACTGCATAGCTTAATTTTTCATCTCCGGGAAATGTATCGTGATTTAAGAATGTTTAGATATTTCAGAGCAGAAAGAATTTCTGAAATAATTAATCAGAAATTCATGAAGTCATGTCTTTAAATGTTGCATAAAGTGTAAAAAATATTTTACAGTACAAAGAACAGGGTTCTTACAGGGTTTGGAAAAGTATGGAAAAAAAGAAAGCAGAGTATGGAAAAATATTTGTGGTTCCAGACTTTTGGCAATATTTAGCTTTTTATCATAGGAAATTAAGAATTTAATAAAAATAAATGTATTATACAAGTGAGATTTCACGGCAGCTGTTTAGTGACTCTTTAGTGAAAGTCAAATATGCACTTTGATCCTACAAAATGCAGGTTTATAAGCATTTTGGGTTTCTTCCCACTATTCTTAGCACCGTATTACATAGGCTCAAAGACCTTTGCAAAAATAAAAAAATATACAGACGTTTAGTTGTGCATGAGAAACCATTAAACTTATCATAAAGGACGATGAACACTGAGCTGCCTATTGTGCTATCAGCCCGTTTCGCTGTGTGGTTTCTTGGCCACCACAAAGTAAGCGTTAAAGAGACCCAAGGCCTTGAAATGACATACTGCCCTAACGGAAGCCAAATTTTAAATACTTCTTTTTATAGTACAAGTCTTTTTTTATAGACCCTTCAGCTTGGCAAATTTGTGTCAACAGCCTGTTTGGTTTGTGCTGCCACAGAGGATGTGCTAAATTGAACATGAGGCCTTGATATCAGAGATAATAGGTTACATAAAACTAGAAATTATGCAAAGAATTCCCACGCACATGTGTGAATAGTTTCTCAAGGGCACAAAAATGTTTCTTGTGTGCATGTAAAACTCTGTATTTTTTTAAATTTATGTTGTCACAAAAAAAAAAATCAATGAAAAAAAATCAGAGAAAATAAAAATATTTACAGATGACTAAACTATATTCCAAATATAAGGCTGAAAAAAAAAATGCTCTGTGGACCATTTATGTTAAAGTTTTTCTGGAAATCTACTGAGAGGTTTGAAAATTCGAGTCTGGAAAAGTATGAAATTTATTAAAATAAATCAAGATAAATGTCCTGGAGATGAAAAATGGAGATACGCAGTCTTGTTTTCTGAGAAACTCATCAAAGTGAGTTTAAAAATAAAACATGAATAAATATCTGTCAATGCAGAATGAAAACTTGTTTCCCTTTGAATTCAGTTGATTTTTCTGAGCCCATTTCAAATATTTGTTCTTGTTTTAATCATAGACTCACTTCATTTTGATCAATTTCACTGTAAACTTCTAGTCTTTTGTCATCTTGCTTATTAGTGTATCCTAATTCAAGAATCTTTAGACATTTGCACTGAAAACAAGACAAAAATACTGACTAAGGACATTTTACAGTTTTTTGGCAGTGTGATCAGAAGATACAGGATGGTTATTTCCATATTCTGTAGGGATGTAACGATATCAGAATCTCACAGTGTGATAATACTGCAATACAAAGTCCACAATACGATATTTAAAAAAAAGACAAATGAAGACTTGGGGAAAATAATGAAAACTTTGTACATTTGAAAGTGAAAGTTTTCTATCTAATGCACTTTGAGAATTCAAAATTAAGTGCTTCAACCCGTGAAAAACCCGTAAAACCCGTAAAAAAACTTAAGTCACAAACAAAAGTCAGTGAATTTCACTGTACCTGAACTTTAAAGGGGACTCAACCCTCTTTTTATTTGTGACAGTCTAAATTACATTCACACTGCTGTTTTAGGAAGCCAAACAAATTAGAATATAATCATAATAATAATAACAACAATGACAGTAATAGCCATATGTTGTAAAACAATTGCACTGTAAAATAAATCAAAATGAATATTTCATAGGTATATTATTTTTGCTTTACACTACAGCAGGGAAATTACAATGCTTCTTTCCTAATTTCTACACTTGAAAGAGATGATTTGAATTTGGACTGCGTTTAAACAGCTCGCTGTCAGCAGTTCATACTGCACTTTTAAGCTTTTATTTTGATGGAAACTCCAGCTTCTGTGAAAAGAGGCTTACAAAAAACGTGTCTCACAACAAATCTAGTGAAATGCTGTAATCGTCTGTCGTGAAAATAAAGCATAACTGGTGGCCGTCGCGTTCTCAAACACGCGTTAAACTCACCATGGGATAAATGAGTTCACCGCATTCATTCGTTGTGAACGGAGCTTTGAGGCACGAAAAACACCAGATCAGGAGCTGATCGCCTCAACGAACTGAACGCTTTGCTTTGAAAGGCAGCGAAAACAGACTTGATGAAGAGATTAAAGGGGTCCTATTATGCTTTTTCACTTTTTGAATTTTAGTCAGTGTGTGGTTTGTATGTTTGGGCATAAAAAAGATCTACAAAGTTACAAATCTCAAAGTCCACTCCAAAAGGAGATATTTACTTTAAAAAAAATCCCTTTTCAAGAACTACAACGAACGGCTCCTTTGGACTACAGCGTTTGTTTTCCGCATGCAATGATGTCACAACGCGGTCCATTAGAATATCATTACATTAAATCCCGCCCACGGAAATTCGAATTGTTGGGGGGTGTGTAGAAACGAGGTGGGGGTGTAGCCTAACTTTAGCGATGAAGCGGTTGCAGCGCGGCGGGTATAAACACGAGCATTGATTAGAGTCGCCACATCAGAGTCGTAACACGCCGCAGACGTGTGCCGTGTGTGGTAAGAGATTTATTCATCATACAGCGTTGATAGCTTCACTTATAACATGAGTGTTTTTAAAATGCATAAACTTATACTAGAATAGGCTAGGCTAATCAGTGATGATGTTCTTTAATGATGTTAGGCTGCTCTTAGCCTTATGCTGGAGCTGGTTTCGGGCAATGAAACTAAGTATGTAAATAATTAGATACATTAGCACGATCTCGCAGGCTGACGTCAGGACCCAACAGTGCTGTAGCGTATTATTTACTCACCTTTCATGCATCCTAGGTGTATATGACTTCCTTCTTTCAGATGAATGCAATCAGAGTTGTATTAAAATTTATCCTGGCACTCCCAAGCTTTAGAACAGCATAGACGGGTGTTTCCCCTCATCAGTCCAAAACAAGTCCAATAAAGTGCATCCATCCATAATAAAAAGCCTCACACAGCTCCGGGGGGTTAATAAAGGCCTCCTGTAGTGAATCGATGCGTTTTTGTAAGAAAAATACCCATATTTAAAATGTAAGAATCGCTTTAATCTAGCTTGCACTAACTGCTGTTCACCAACAGTCTAAGCTGTTCACCAATCGCAACGCAGTGGGAGAGTTAACCAATCACAACACATTTAGTTTTTCGGAAGGCAGGCCTTCATTAAACCCGGCACTAATCGAGCCATTAGTGCCAGGCTGGGAGAAATGGATTGTAGTAATGTAAATTATGTGAAAAATAATGCATTTTTCAAACCACCAAGCATGAGAGCGTGTTCTAGTACACCCCCAAAACAAAATCAAGACTTTGTAAAACAGCATAATAGGACCCCTTTAAGCCATATTGTGCTTTCTGTTTTAGTTTGTTTAAAAGGTACTGTGCCTAAGCATAATGGCCCAAAACCAGGGTTGCCATGTTTTCACAACAAAACCCGCCCAATTACATTTACATTTACATTTATTCATTTATTCATTTAGCAGATGCTTTCATCCAAAGCGACTTACAAGTGGGGAATACACCACGCGATTTGTCCTAAAGAGGCAAAACGACTTAGGGAGTGCTCATAATACTATATAGCAGGCATTGTTCAGATAAGTACAAGCTAGAAAGGGAAAAGAGTAAAATTTTTTTTTTTTTTTTTTTTTTTTTTTAAAAGTCAAATCGTTTCGAAAGAGGTGAGTCGGCATTCTAGATAGCGGTGGGAAGATCATTCCACCGGCCAGGGACTATGTAAGAGAATGTTCTTGAAAGTGATTTTGTGCCTCTTTGTGATGGTACAACGAGGCGTCGCTCACTAGTGGATCTCAGACTCCTGGAGGGAGTGTAGATCGGTAGCAGTGAGCGGAGGTAGGCGGGCGCTGAGCCTGTGGCTGTTCTATATGCAAGCATCAGTGACTTGAATTTGATGCGAGCCGCAACCGGAAGCCAGTGCAGGGTGATAAAGAGAGGTGTGACATGTGCCCCTTTGGGCTCGTTGAAGAGCAGTCGTGCTGCTGCATTCTGAATCATTTGTGGAGGTTTGATTGTGCATGAAGGAAGACCAGCTAGAAGAGCATTGCAGTAGTCCAGTCTAGAGATCACCAGGGGCCGGTCATTGCTACTCAAAACTATCCCAAAGCGTTTCAAGGCGGTTCCCCATTAAAAATTGCGTTCTGGGGGATAAAATACACATTTTTAGGTCAGGGTTCAGGGGCTAAATATGACGTTATTGGGGTCGCTTTAACCAGCGCACATCAAAAACAACCCGCGCCAACAGTGTTAAAGTAGCCCAATTCCGCAAAAAAAAAAAAAAAAAAAACACGGACTTCCCAAAACACAACATTAAAGACCTTTTATTGTAGAATATTTAAAAAATCAACACTTTTTGCCTGGAAGACCTATATCGTTGTCATGTGACCATCATAATATCGATCGCAATATCACGATATTGATAATATCATTACATCCCTAATATTTTAGTTACGCTTTTTTTCATTTTATTTAATTTAATTAACATTTTTGTTGGACTGTTGCTAATACATCTCCTTCTGTGCTCTCTATACATTTATATTTAGACATCATATTGATGTATTCAGCAGATACACATTTTCTTTACTTGGTCTTGAAGTGGTCTTTAAAAAGTCTTGCATTTACATTTAAAACCCTGCAGAAACCCTGATTCAACAGTGTAGCCGTTTCCTCCAGTCCCACGTTTGCGGTGTTTATATTTGGAGTCTGGCGGTTTTGTATTCGCACCGTCCAGAAATGTGAGCGTCGAGTCGTCTGTCGTTTCACGCGTGGGCTGTGTTTCTTTCTGCAGGTGGTCACTGGCGGTCACTACGATGTGGACTGTCGTCTGGAGGATCCAGATGGGACGGTCCTCTATAAAGAGATGAAGAAGCAGTACGACAGCTTCACCTTCACCGCCTCCAGAAACGGCACGTACAAGTTCTGCTTCAGCAACGAGTTCTCCACCTTCACGCACAAGACCGTCTACTTCGACTTCCAAGTCGGCGACGACCCTCCGCTTTTCCCCAACGAGAACAGAGTGACGGCTTTAACGCAGGTGAGGAACTGCATCCGTTGATCTGATAGTTTGATCATCCAGTCTGATCTGACGTGGGGCTGTCAGTCGATATGAAGCAGACGTGAGCCAGTAGCCGCCGAAAACGCCACGAACGCGTCTAATAACGCTGCTCTGTTTCAGATGGAGTCGGCCTGCGTGTCCATTCACGAGGCCCTGAAGTCCGTGATCGACTATCAGACGCACTTCCGTCTGCGAGAGGCTCAGGGCCGCAGTCGAGCGGAAGATCTGAACACCAGAGTGGCGTTCTGGTCCATCGGGGAGGCCTTCATCCTGCTGGTGGTCAGCATCAGTCAGGTGGTTCTCCTCAGGAGCTTCTTCTCAGACAAGAAAACCACGACGACCCGCGTGGGCTCGTAACGCCCGCCCGCCCGCCGTCCTCCTCCTCGCACACTGGGACTCACGTCGGAGGGTTTTTATACAAAGTATGAGTTATTTAAACAAACTCGTCAAGCTTGTTTTCTGTAGTCCTGTGTGTGATCCTCAGCAGAATATTTCAGCGCTGAAAATTAAACTGGTTTATTTATTTTGTGGCTGTGTGTTGACTCTTTACACATGACGTGTGAACATTAAAGGATGTGCAGACACTGTAGACCTGCTTGACACACCAGTGCAGTTTATATACGTCTGATTGTATCATCATCATCATTTGAGACTTAGTTCAGCTGTTCAATCTTCATAGAACCACTATGTGTTTGAATGCTTCATTTGCTTTATGTTGTAAAAAAACGAGGCATCCTTGCTAATGTTTCCCAGTCGTCGTTTTCTTTTCATGACATTGGTGTAATTGGTGTGTTTTTTTTTGTTTTTTTTTATTGGCTGTTTCTTTTTAATAGTGGTGCATTGATTTCTTTACCTTGTTTGAATGGGTTAATAAATGTCTGGAGAAACGGCTCAATGATTCTTTTCAAGTCTACGTTTTATCAAGTATGATTTTAAATATTCAGATGCAGTAAGAGCATGACTGTCTTCTTGGAAATCTGTAAGGTTCACTGCACAGCGAATCTGATCAACTGAGGTGGATTAAAAAGCCTGAAAATGTATTCATTTTTAGTTTTTATGTCTCTGGATGTATACTCACTCCATCCGTTCATACAGATGTGGATCTGCCTGTGCATAAACTACAGCAAAACTCACTGGTTTAAAGGATTGTTTCATGCATTGCACTAAAAACTAGTTTGTATTAGCTCATAAAGCATGACTCCACAGCAGATCTCTGCTCTGTAATGCTCAGTCATATGCCAGATTTACACTGAGCAGAAGCACTTCTGAAGTGGCACTTAAGACTGTTTAATGCTGCTCTGCATTTACACAGCAATTAGAACTGTAGACTCTGATACTCGGAACTGAGGTGGGTCTAAGCAGGCAAATTGTAATCAGCATTGCCAAGTAATTTTCACAGGAAGTTGCTAAAGAAAGCTCAGTTTGTTGCTAAAAGTTGGACATCGTAATTACGATGCAAAAAATGTGTCATGACATCAAATCTCAGCAAAAAACATGTTTTATAGAAGCTAATTTAGATTTATTTGTAAAATAATATCAATACATTATATAATATTAAAATATAAATAACTATTTTTAAATACAACATTGAATTATTGAACACATGCACATTTTTGAGCCATTAGAATTACTTTTTTTATTAGCTAATAAACTAGTACAACTACACATTCTGGACAATTATAGTTTTAAGCAGCGTATTAGTAGTTAGAATGTTACACTTTAAGAAAAGTCTAAAAATAGGGCATAGTCTACTATGTTAAAATGAAGGATTTTTCTGTATTGATTTTTCACAGGTTTGTTTTTACCTGCATTTTAAATGACCCACTGTATTTTGTGTTTTCAGGTTACAACGGATAACGGCTGTCACAATGTCCTGAAAAACTACTAGCGCCTTTTCCATTTTTCTCAATATTTTTCTTACAGTGTACTAACTAATCGACAATCACTGGTACAAGCTAATGTGTGTCATAAATAAACAATTATTTAGTTATTCAATTATTAAAATATTAAATTGAAACAATTGCAAATAGCAGCTTTGGTTTCCTCATTTTGTGTAATTTAGATGGACATTGTGTGCCTTTTTTATTGTTGAAGTCACTTAAAAAAAATTTTAAAATTTGCTACATTTGTTGCTAGGGTTGTCTGAAAAGTTGCTAAATTTAGCAACAAAATTGCTAAGTTGGCAGCACTAAACACAGCTGAGTTGAGGCTGCTCAAAATGTGATGCTGATGTAATGCAGCATAAAAGCCAGGTTAAATTATGACCTCCTTCAGCCCCTAATATCAAAGGCTAAATTAACACTGCAAAGGTGATGCCGAAGCATTTCTGAAGTCTTTACAGATTGTTGAAGTGGGTCTGAGCAGGCATAATCCAGTCTGGCTTTAATGGCTCTGGCACAGAGCAGCCTTAACTCAGTCTTGTAAAGATGCCTGAAGTATACAGTTGTAACTGCTGTGTACATACATTTATGCCACCTTTGCAGAGTAAATTTGGCATTGGCTCCTTATAATGATCATTGTGAGTCTATGCAGGTTTCTTTAGTACTGAGTCACTGCTTGTGCTCTAAACATCACATTCGTTTTCATTTACCATGAAAGCAAATGTTGTCTTTGTACAGGTCCCGTGTTTGCATGAAAAATAAAGCAAAAACTTGCAATCGGTGATGCATAATAAAAAGG
Organism: Cirrhinus mrigala; assembly: GCA_036247105.1. Classification (NCBI taxonomy): domain Eukaryota; kingdom Metazoa; phylum Chordata; class Actinopteri; order Cypriniformes; family Cyprinidae; genus Cirrhinus; species Cirrhinus mrigala. Next base: position 38,384,554 of record CM070014.1, read on the forward strand.
TTTTCAGTTTCAAAGTACTTTACTGGTATGATGTGTGTACGTACAAGCAGTACGCTTTTCCATGAAAATATTTTGTACATTTCCTACCGTAAATATATCAAAACTTAATTTTGGATTAGTAATATGCATTGCTAAGAACTTAATTTGGTCAACTTTAAAGGTGATTTTCTTTGCACCCTCAGATTCCAGATTTTCAAATAGTTATATCTCGGCCAAATATCGTCATATCCTATTTATTTATTCAGTTTTCAGGAGATGTATAAATCTCAATTTTATAAAATTGACCCTTATTGTGACTGGTTAATCTCCCGTCAGTGTCGTTCTCTCTGGCCTCTAGCGGGCGCTGTTAGCAAACACGAATATTGCAGTGATCGGGCAAATCTGAGGGAAGATTTCTTAACTCCTCGTTCACTTCTGTGAATCACTGAGGTGTAAAACACCGGACTGTTTCATGAATTCACGAGAACCGTCCTGCTCGCTCCTCACACGCCCGCGTTATTAAAAGCACTCGCGCTCGGTCTCGCGTCGTGACTCTTTTCGTTTACCTTTAAATGGAAAACGTTTGGACGAGACCGTGATTGGACCGCTGGGCTGTCAATCACCCACAATGGGGCGGAACCTTCGGGCCGCTGTTACAGACTGGAAAAATCAGCAGTAGAGCAGCACTCGTCGTGTTGAAAGACGGAACCGAGACGTCGAGCAGAAATGGACCTAAACGCAGAATAATGCCGATTTCGTGAGGCTCCGGCAGGAGTTCGTGCCACAGCGACCGTGTGTGTTTAATGAGGAGGATCTCGCCCGATGTTACAGGAAGCGGGGGAGGGAAGAGCCGCAGCGACGCTCTATTTTTATCGTTTTGTATTATTTGGACTCGGCATGAGCTAAAGTACCTTCACAGTCCGTGTGCCTGACAACACTGTCCTGTCGTTCAACACGAATAAACGGCCGTTAGCGGATATCATCGAGACCGCGAAGGATCCAGCGCGAGCGGTGAGTGCGGCCTCCGGGCTGACGCGATCATTAAACGACAGAAAACGACACGCCAGTTAATCCTGGGACGGGTTTGTCTGTGACATGACAGAATGCGTGAGCTGTCGCGTTAAACGCTGTAGTTTGAGGCTGAAATCTACCGTGAAACGCCTGTAATTCTCACTCTGAATGAGCCGGACTGGATGTCAACAGAGCCTCGAATAGTGAATACTACACTGATAATAGTGACCCTCTGGAGCACTTGATAGTGTCTGACCAAATATTTGTGTATATAATGACTCTAAACTCTAGAATTGATCGTCATTACAGTGATTATATAGCAGGCTAAGTGATTATGTACAAAGCTGTGATAGTTTCATGTCTGTCATCACGTGATCTGGTCAGATACACTCCAGCCAATATTTCATATCCATTTATGACTTACACTGCCGCTCAGTAGTTTGGGATCAGTAAGATTTTTAATGGTTTTTGAGGAAGTTTCTTATGCTCGTCAAGGCTGTGATCATTTGACCAAAAATACAGAGATAATGTAATATTGTGAAATACTATTACGATGTAAAACAATGTTTCTCTATATTAATATACATTCAAATTGTATCTGTAATGTGTCACATGATCTTTCAGAAATCATTTTAATATGCTTAATATTTTTTTGGAACGTGTGATGCTTTTTTCAGGAAAAGAACAGCATTTGTTTAAAACAAAGGTTTTCTAACAATATACAGTACTGTACAGAAGTTTGGGGTCAGTAAATTTTTATTCTTTCCTTTTTGAAAGAAATAAATACCTTTATTCACCAAGGATGTGTTAAATAAATACAAAGTGATAGCATGGATTTACATTGTTAGAAAAGATTTATATTTCGAATCAATGCTGTTCTTTTTAGTTTGTTATTCATCAAAGAATCCTGAAAAAAAGAATCACAGGTTTTAAAAAATATTTGCCAGTTTCCAACATTAATCATTCTAATAATAAAGCAGCATGTTAGAATGATTTCTGAGGACACTTAAGACTGGAGTAACAGCTGATGAAAATTCAGCTTTGCATCACAGGAATAAATTATATTTTAAAATATATTAAAATAAAAACCATTATTTTATATTGTAATAACATTTTGTGATATTACTGTTTTTTTCTTGTGTTTTTGATCAATTAAATGCAGTCTCGATGAGCATAAGAGACTTCTTTTAAAAAAGGTCTTCTGATCCCAAACTTTTGAGCGGTGGTGTATATACTAGTAGTGTAGGTGTACACTGGATTAACATGCTAAATATTACAGAGGTGTCACTCATATGAGGGCCGGTTACATAAACATAGTCACTATGTTAAAACTCTGTCTTCAGATCTAGTTTGACAAACTAGCAGATAGTCTAGTGAAAATCAGTCTTTCTTTTCGGATTCAAATTAGAGCAGTCTGCCTTTTTATGTAACTGACTTTACAAACCAGTCTTGCAGAAAAAAAAAAAACTAGATGACTAACTTTTAGGACTAGTCTAATCAGTTTATATAACCGGGCATTGGTTTGATGGCTTACTTACCTTACCTGACACATAAAGACCTTTAAGAAACAGTTCAAGATTAATTGTGTCATCATTTACTCACCCTTAAATGTGACTTTCTTTCTTCAGTGAACACAAATGCTCATAATGCCATAACAGAAATGACTTGTGGAGTATATTCCAAGACTCCTAAAGTCATACGACAGCTTCTTGTGAGGAACGGCTCCAAAATGCAAGCTGGAAATCTACTTCAGGACTTCTTAGGTTGTTTCACGAGTCTTGAATGTCAAGATAGTCCCCAAAATGAAGCTCTTTTTGATTGAACTTCAGTCGTATGGGTTTGGAAAGACGTGAGCAAAGCATTCACAAAAACACTTTAATGTAATAACAAACTAAGATTTTGCCTGTGCTCTTGCCGTTTACAATTACAGTCATCCACTGCATTATAATCACGATCCAAACAAGGATGCATCGTGAGCCGTTTTTGATTTAAATTAGATTGTATAATTTCAAAATTTGAAGCACAAACAGAATGGCTTGAACTTTGTGAAATTTTACTGCATAAATCAGATTTGAGCAAAGCAAACCGCAGTCAGGCTAAATGAGACGCAGATTCACTCTCAGCAGGTGGCGCTTATGAAACAGCAGCGTTTTACGCGTTATGTGAAGGTAAGATGAAAAGAAAATACCATCTGCACTTTTCCGAAGACAGCCAGTTCCATAAGAGATGCGTTCATATAAACCCCCAATTGGAACACGATTCGTTTAACATCTTAATCGACTTGAATCGTCTCACATTTTTATTGATTTTCACCTGGTTTCATCCTTAAGATTAAAACTAGTTTTGAAAGCATGAGCGTGTTGTACGTGTCTGATGTTGTTGTTTTTGTCTGTAGGACGGAGCCGCAGGGCAACCCTATGCCATGGATTTAAAAACTGCTGTTTTCAACGCCGCCCGAGACGGCAAACTCAGACTGCTCCAGAAACTCTTAGAGAATAAGAGCGATCACGACGTCATGAAACTCATGGCGGAGAAAACCAACGGAGCGACGCCGCTACTAATGGCCGCCCGGTACGGGCACCTGGAGCTGGTGGAGTACCTGATCGAGTGCTGCTGCGCGCCCGTCGAGGTCGGAGGCTCGGTGAACTTCGACGGGGAAATCATCGAGGGAGCGCCGCCGCTGTGGGCCGCGTCGGCGGCTGGACATCTGAAAGTCGTGCAGTCTTTGCTGGGACACGGTGCCTCTGTGAACAATACGACTCTTACAAACTCTACCCCGCTGAGAGCCGCTTGCTTCGACGGACATTTGGATATTGTCAAATACCTGGTGGAGCACAAAGCCGATCTGGAAGTGGCCAACAGGCACGGACACACCTGCCTCATGATATCCTGTTATAAAGGACACAGGGAGATCGCGCAGTACCTGCTGGAGAAAGGAGCCGACGTCAACCGGAAAAGTGTGAAAGGTGAGGACTGGAGATGTTTTAATAAAAGCATAAAATGTTCGTCCAATCATAGGCTGTCCTACCTGCCTGTCACGCTGTGTATTTGCATACCTTCACACAGACGTGATCTGTCATTGCGCTATTGCAGATAATAGCGAGAATAGGCGTTATTGTAATATTATATGCGCTTTGTACTGTGAAGTTTTCTCAGCGGTGAATGAGACACGAGCTAATCTAACAGCGTTGACGGCATCTCTCATCGTGTCTCTGGTTAGGGCGATTATTTTGGTAATAGATAGTGCTCTCAAATGATTAATCGCAATTAATCGCATTCAAAAAGTTTTTGTTTACATAATGTGTCTATACTCTGTATATTATGTATATATAAATACACATGCATACAGTATATATTGTGAAAGTATTTATGTGTACTTATATTTATAATGATATAATTGATATTATATAAATATTTTAAAGATATAGTCATAACACATTTTTCTTAAATAAATGCATGCATGTGTGTATATATGCATATATACACACAGTACACACACATATGTAGACGACTTTTATTTGGAGTGCAATTAATCACGATTAATCATATGACAGCACTAGTATTCGAGTAATCGGTCAATTAATCACCAGTCAGATAAAAATAGACTTAAGTGAACAGTAGCCTTTAAAATTATTTAAAATGCATACATAATGGCAATGAGGCAATAATAATTAGTAATAATAAATTGTCAAAAGCAAGTAATCATATGGTTTCATTAAACAAAAATGTTAAAATACATAATGTATTATAAACAATAGAGCTAATGTACGTTATGCGTTATATCAAATGCCTCCAGACGGCACCAACGGCCTGACAATTGTTCTTACACTTTACTGCGTGATCTAATCCTTGTTTAATATTGACTCAACAACATTTAATTCAAATGTCCACTTAATCTTTACTATATGGCCATTTCTTTATGATAGAAAAGCTACAGCACTGTAATTTCTTGAATGTGTGGACATCAAAACGTGTAAACTCGAAGTGAGGGTTTAAACTGTTATTTTGAAATAGCGATAAACAGCATGATAGAGAAAGATAACGATGTGGCTTCTCCTACTGCACCAAATTACTTTTTCTTAGTGATATTTGGCATCTGTTTATTGTGAGCTATGCTTCTGTTCTCTTCGTCTTGCCCTGATGGAAAGGGTGCTTTATATATAAACTCAGAGTGAGGGTTGAAACTGTTGTTTTGAAATAGAGAAAGATAACGATGTGCCCGATGTGTTTGCGTAAGTTTTTAAAAACGATTTCTTTACAATCTGATGAAATGGTGCACGTTGCGTTCCCAGACAAACGTCATAAAGACGGCATTTACTGTGAACAGAGCCGCTCTGAGATGCACCTACGTAACCTTACACGCATGTAAATAATTAAAGCGCATATATTAAACCTGCATCGCATATATTTATTTGATTAAATCGTAGCATTTGTGAATTCTTAATAGCATTATGCTTTTATTGTGAGTTTTAAATGTTTAATGTGTAATGCACTACTTCCGCACTATTATAATGCACTATTTTGGTGATAACTTGATATGGGCAAAATGCAATTGAGGATTTTTTTCAAATTGAATACTCGAATGGAATTGAGGAACCGTTGCAGCTATATATCACTGGTTAGCCTCTGCTAAAAACACCAAGATGTGCATAAATTCTAAAAATGTGCAAAAAAAGCTCAACTGTGCTGGATGATTGTTTTATCCGATACAAAAACGTGTGCATAAGCTATGTTGGAGAAACAATCGAAATTGCTCAGTGCACATAAAAATCTTGTGACTGTGTGATGGGACAGCATAACTGGACTAACCAGCAGACCGATTGCATTGCACGGCATCTGAAGTGTTGTTTTGGTCGTTTTGTAATGCCTGAGCCACAGTCTGATTTTGCATGGAGGGTGGAATCTTATGCTTTCAAAGCTAGCTATTGCTAACCTCTCTGAAATCGCCTACCCTGCCTTTAAGCTTCATTGGCTGTGTTTCCATCCACCTATTTTCATGCATTTTGGGCTATTGCAAAATAATACGCTGGATGGAAATGACAAGGTGCAAATAAATGTCTTAATTGAGCTAGATACACTTTTATTTGATCCAGTACCAAAACGTGTGCATAAACTACGATGGAAACACAATCACTGAATAAATTCCACAATGTGCATCCAAAAAGTCATGTGTGTGATGGGACGGTATAACTGGACTAACCAGCAGACCGATCGTATCGCACGGCATCTGAAGTGTTGTTTTGGTCACTCTGAAATGCCCGAGCCAAAGTCTGTCATCAAAGTGGTTTGGTATAATGATCTCCCAGAACTGTTTTCACGACTGAGTTCCCAAACAGCAGGCATTTATAGTGCAAGTCATTTATTGTATATGAAAAAGACCCACTGTGGCTTCTACTGCAGCAAATGACCTTTTTCTTAGTGATATTTGGCATCTGTTTATTGTAAGTTATGGTTCTGTTCTCTTCGTCTTGTCCGGATGGAAATGGCGCTTTATTCGCAAATGTTTTATGTGACGTTCCAAGTTAAATTCGCAGCTTTGGATGGAAACATAGCTAGTGTAACCATAAACGTTGGTAATTCCTTGTATTGTCCAAATTAGGGACGTGTTGTGAACACGTTGAGGGTGTGAATGACCCGCCATCATCAGTCAGACCGTGTGCATCTCAAATTGATTGATTCTCAGCATTGCTTGAGTTTTAGACTTTGTAAAACAAGGCTTTCACTAAAATGTCATTGTGATTTTGTTGATCGGTTTGTTTTGTTGGTCTTAATCAGCAGTGGTTCTTGCATCAACATGAAATAAGTCATCTTTATTTGTATTATGTCGAAGCAGCTTCACAGAGACTGACAGGAAAATAAGCGAATCACTGATTGACAGATTGTGCTGTAAAGCAGCTCTAAGAGACAATAGTGTAATCATTCAGATCGGAGTAGGTCAGTGTTGCTTCAGTTCAGATTAATAGCAGTGTGGATTTCATAGAATTTTAAAGCAAGTTCAGCTCTAATCAGTTCTATAGAAGGCAGCTTGTTTTTATTCAGTTTAGTCAGTTTAGTGTTGATTTGATGTTGTGAGATGTGATTCAGCTCCTCAGAAGACAATAGCTCATGTGAGACGTGTCATTTCTTGCATCAGCAATCAGAATTGTGAAAACAATGAGCGTTTCAGATTCTGAACAAGTGTTTGGTTCTGCTAGTACTGCACATATGTGACCCTAGACCACAAAACCAGTCATCAGGGTCTTATATATATATATATATATATATATATAATATCTGAAAGCTGAATAAATGAGCTTTCCATTGATGTATGGTTTGTAAGAATGGGACAATATTTGGCCAGGCTGGAGCTGTTTAAAATCTTAACTATTCCGGAATCTGAGAGTGCAAAAAAATCTAAATATGGAGAAAATCACCTTTAAAGTTGTCCAAATGAAGTTCTTAGCAATGCATTTTATTAATCAAAAATTAAGGTTTGATATGTTTACGGTAGGAAAGTTAGAAAATTTCTTCATTTGAACATGATCTTTACTTAATATCCTATGTCTGTAGGGATGCTCATTTTAACCATTAACCGACAGAAAGAATTTTGACCGATTAATACAATCAGTTAAAGAGTTTAAAAGGTCATTACGTTTTTTTTGTTTGTTTGTTTTGTTTTGCTGGATGGTTAAAATAAAATAAAATTGCATTTTTTGAGAGAAAAAAAGGATAAATCGCATAGGCCTGTAACGTTAAGTCGCATTTTATTATTACATTCAGAAACAGACCTGACACAGATGCAAAATGTGTACAAACACTGTAAACATAGGCTAGGCTATTTTAGTTCCCCTTACTCCACAAAAAATGTCTTTCAATTTAACACTATTCAGAAAAGAACAAGAATGAAAAATATAAGAAGCTAGGCTATATAAACGACAAGCCAAAGCGAATTCATTTAGGCTAAAGCGAAACGGAAACTAACACTGGGTCTCTCATATGACACACATACCAATGTTTCTGTATTTGAATGGCAAAATATTATTTATTATCTAAACCTGGTTTTGTACTTCACTCACATTCCATTTTGCAAATAAAACGAATTGTGGCATAATATCACGGCAGTACGTCGATAACAATTAAGCAGTGTTTTTTTTGTTTTCCTTCCACATGTTTGGCTGACTGTATTATATTATGATAATGGAAAGGATGAAATGTGTGCCAGCATGTGCCATTTTTTTTTTCCTTCTAACAGTGGAAATGATTCCTTCTAGTCATACAGATAATCAAAACTGTAAACAATTTGCTTTTGTGTACATTCATACTAAAAACAAACATTTGCGCTTTTTTAAAATAAAGAAAAACAGGATGGCGCTTTCAGCCGTCTTCCTTTTGCACAGCACAAAAATGTACCAAAACTCTGCATACTAGCTACTTGTTGCAGAGCTTTTCCTTTTGTTTTGTTATTTAAGTAAAAATATTTATCGTATAGGCCTATTCGTTCATTATATAAAGCCTAGCTTTATGATGTTTTTCTCCGTTCGCAGAAGCGCTGCAGGTGTGTGATGTGACGTGTCCATGTGAATCCTCATGTTCTGTTGTTTGCTGCTTTTTGTGCATGTGAAATGAATCCCTGGAAAGAAATTTTGGTATTTCTAGCAGGTCACAAATAAGTAAATTCTACTTTAAAATAATTTTGTCGGTTGATGGGGAAAAATAACCGAAATGAACATCCCTAGTTGGCTATTGCTACCAACATACCCGTGCTACTCGAGACTGGTTTTGTGGTCCGGGGTCACATATAAATATATCTTCGCATCTTAACTCTGTATTTCTGTCATGCTCATCAGCGCATCTCTGACGACTCCCTGTCTCTGTGTCTTAAAGGTAACACAGCTTTACACGACTGCGCCGAATCCGGCAGCTTGGAGATCATGAAGATGCTCCTGAAGTACGGCGCCACCATGGAGAAGGACGGCTACGGGATGACGCCGCTGCTCTCGGCCAGCGTGACGGGCCACACCAACATCGTGGATTTCCTCACGCAGCACCCTCAGACGGGCCGAACGGAGCGGATCAACGCGCTGGAGCTGCTGGGGGCCACGTTCGTGGACAAAAAGAGGGACCTGCTGGGAGCGCTGAAGTACTGGAAGCGAGCCATGGACTTGCGGCACGGCGACCCGAACCACGTGCTCTTGAAGGAAGAGCCCAAGCAGCTGGTGATGGCGTACGACTACACCAAGGAGGTGAACACGTTCGAGGAGCTCGACAGCCTGATCGCCGACCCCGACGACATGCGCATGCAGGCGCTGCTGATCCGCGAGCGCATCCTGGGCCCGTCGCACCCCGACACGTCCTACTACATACGCTACCGGGGCGCCGTCTACGCCGACTCGGGCAACTTCGAGCGCTGCATCAAGCTGTGGAAGTACGCGCTGGACATGCAGCAGAGCAACCTGGACGCACTCAGCCCCATGACGGCCAGCAGCCTGCTGTCCTTCGCCGAGCTCTTCTCCTTCATGCTGCAGGATCGCGCCAAAGGCCTGCTGGGCACCTCCGTGTCCTTCGAGGAGCTGATGGAGATCCTCAGCAAGAGCGTGCTGGAGATCGAGCGCGCCGTCAAGCAGCCGCGGCCCGGCCCCGACCCGGCCCAGCTCAGCAAGGTGCTCTCCATCATCCTGCACCTCATCTGCCTGCTGGAGAAGGTGCCGTGCACCGTAGAGCAGGACCACTTCAAGAAGGAGACCATCTACAAATTCCTCAAGCTGCAGCCTTGCGGCAAGAACGGCTTCAGCCCGCTGCACCTGGCCGTCGACAGGAACACCACCTGCGTGGGCCGCTACCCCGTCTGCAAGTTCCCCTCCTTCCAGGTGGCGTCCATCCTGCTGGAGTGCGGCGCCGACGTCAACTGCCGCGACGAGGACGACAACAGCCCGCTGCACGTGGCCGCGTCCAACAACCACCCCGACATCATGAACTTGCTGATCTCCTGCGGCACGCACTTCGACAGCACCAACTCCTTCAAGCAGACGGCCTGCGACCTGCTGGACCAGAAGGAGATGGCCAAGAACCTGATCCAGCCCATCAATCACACCACGCTGCAGTGTCTGGCGGCGCGCGCCATCGTCAAACACGGCCTGACGTACCGCGGGAACATCCCCGAGCGGCTGGAGGCCTTCGTGCTGCTGCACAGATAGTGACAGAGTCGGAGTCCTACCGTCTTCGCTCGGACCCCCGTCGCGTCCGTTGTCCGTTTCCTCCGCCGCAGGTCCGTATCCGCTTCGCCCTCGCTACGCGAAGACGGTAGGACCCGCCGGCGTTGGTCCGGTTCTCTCGAGCGGACTGGAATGCTGTCATTACTCCCCTCCAGTGTAAACGAGCATTATGACGTGCTTGAAGGGTTGCGCCGCTCGCGGAATAAAAACTTCCTCATAGTCTACCCACCCTCATGTCATCCTAGATGTTTCTTTCTTCAGTTGCAAAGAAATTACGTTTTCCAGGATTTTTCTGGTCACATAGAGGACTTCAGTGGTGCTCGGCGGATTGAAAGTTAAATGCAGCTTCAAAGGGCTCTAAACGATCCCAGTTGATGAATGGCAAAACGATCAGTCAAAAAAACTTTTTAACCTCAAATGCTCGTCTTGTCTAGCTATGTGATTCCTCCAACTTCAAAATCGTTCTACGTCGCTGCCGACCCAGTGTTTACAAAGTGAAAATGCAAAGAAGATCAAACGCCCTTTACAAAAAGGTTAAATGGCGATGTTGGACGGTTTTGACGTATGAGATGGGAGTTTTAACTGTATTGAATCAGATTACACAGAGCTCACATGCGCATCGCACAAGACGAGCATTCGAAGTTCACAAATGTGTATAAATCTAAATTTTTTTTTTTTAAAAATCACTGATCGTTTTAGTAGATATAAGACCCTTATTTATCGACTGGGATCGTTTAGAGCCCTTTTGAAACTGTATTTTTAACTTTCGATCCGTTAAGCACTATACGGAGGAATGTTTTCCTCAAAAAACGTAGTTTCTTTGCGACTGAAGAATGAAAGACATAAACCTTTTAGGATGACGTGAGCGAGTAAATTATCAGGAATTTTTTATTCTGGAAGTGGAGTGGTCCTTTAATGTTTGCAGATACCATAAGTGCTTTTATTCTTCCTATGCACAGGCTGTAAAATCGGGACTGTTCTGTGTTACTGGATTGTGCCACGTGTTCATGCGAATGCCTGTTTTTTTTTTTTTTTTGTTTTTTGTTTTGTTACTTTACATTCATCTTTTCTTCACTGTCTCCTAATCTGATCGTGAGCTGGTGAAATCGCCCGTCGGAGGAAATGCGGCTCTATTGAATGTTTAATCTTTGATCCCGGACGAGCTGTAAAAACCAAACCTCCTGATTGTTATTGCACAGCATGTGCTCACGGTTTACCATCAGACGTACAAACTGGTGCAGCTCTGCTTGAAGTCTGAATTCATGTGATGATTCTGTGTAGTTTAAGTTCAGCTTTGGCTACATTTTGTGCGGTTTGAACTCAAGGGCTTTCGATTCTTTTACAGGCACAATACACTAGTAAATGAAACAAATGTACAGTCGAAAGGACTTGCACTTTATTGCAGTGAAATTTGATATTCATATTACGATAGCATAAAGCTTGTTGATGTCCATAGAGCATAATTGACAATAAACCTCTGTTGCACTTGAGCCATCGTCCGTCTGTTTTTGATTAGTAATATGCATTGCTAAGAACTTCATTTTGACAATTTTAAAGGTTTTTTTTGTTGTTGTTGTTTCTTAACCTCAGATTCCAGATTTTTAAATAGGGTTTTTTTTTTTTTTTTAAACAATGAATGAATCCTTTGCTGTCAACATCTACAGTGGTATTTTCATTCAGAAACAGAATAATCACATCTAATTCAGGTGCAAATATTTAATGAGTGCGATGCTTATTTCTCAAACGGCTGCTATGATAAATGAGGCTTGTCTTGCTAGTTCATGTATTGTGAATTGTTTTTGCGGTCGCTGTATGTGACTGTGATGGGAGGTGTTTTATTCTCTTGTTTTCCTGGTTCTCCAGCTTTATAAGATGGTTTTGGCTCGGAGTGTTTTGCGATGACTCAGAGAGGGTGTGATCGTCAGGACAGGTCGTTCCTCAACATGTTCGTGTTCGTTTATTTCCTTGATGGAGTGTCTGCGGTCTTTTGTTTTCTTAGCCCAAGACATTCAAGCCTCCTTACAGTCAGGATGAATTTAACCCCATTTATTTCCCAGTACATGTTACTGTACATGATTCATCTCTCATCTGTGTATTTATTTTTAATCATCTTTAATCAGAATGTCATAACTTGCTCGTCCTGATGTGTCATCATTCAGATCCGCCCTCATTCTGATGTTCACGAGCAAATCAAGATGAAATCACGTCTGCCTTACATTTTCGTTGTCTAGTTTGATAGCCGCTTAGCTGGAAAATACATCACAGTACAGCAGCGGAAGTGAGTGGAAACATCAAAAACCATTATTTATGTCTGTATAGTGTTTAAATCATGGTAAATGTGGACAATGTTGGTTAACACAGACCCTGTGCACACCAACAGACCCTATGGCTGATATCTGCTCAGGTGTGTTTGTGTCTCAATTGCTCCTGGAGTCTGGGGTGTTTCTACATGTTTGTGTTTTTGCATTAACTAAACATCGTCAAATTGAGCAACCAGACAATCATCAGTTGTTTAAAACAGCTGTTGATACACATTAGTGCTGTCAAATGATTAATCGTGATTAATCGCATCCAAAATAATTTTTTGTTTACATAGTGTGTACTGTGTATATTTTTCATATGTGTGTTTGTATACATAAATACACACACACACACATGCACGTATATATTTAAAGGAGAAGTCCACTTCCAGAACAAAGATTCACAGATAATGTACTCCAAGATGTTCATGTCTTTCTTTCTTCAGTCGTAAAGAAACTGTTTTTTTAAGGAAATTATTTCAGGGTTTTTCTCCATATAATGGACTGATATGGTTCCCTGATTTTGAACTTCCAAAATGCAGTTTAAATGTGACCAAGATGTCTTGGTCTCCCTGAACTCAAGACAGTTAGGGTGTATCGAAAAACTCCAATCGTATTTGCTCCTTCAACTTCAAAAATCATTTCAAAATCATCCTACATCACTGCAGAAGTACCGACACAGTATTTGCAAATTGAACATGCAAAGAAGATCAAACACCCTTAACAAAAAAGGTAAAACAGCGATATAGGATGATTTTGCAGTTTGAAGTTATGTTATGTAAATGTTTTCAAAATATAGTATGAATGTGTGTGTATTTATTTATACATAATAAATGTACACAGTAAACACGCATATATTATGTAAACAAAAACTTTTATTTTGGATGTGATTAATTGTGATTAATCGTTTAATCGACAGCAATAATACACACATGTAAAATCTGTCATTTGCTCACTCTCACATTGCTCCAAACCTGTGATTTCTAGGCAAATCCTGGCCATTTGATCAATGTCATGTAAGTCTAATGAAGTCAAAACTTCAGCATGGATTCATAATCTTACAGGAACTGGTTTTTCTACAGGGAATCTGTGCAGCACACGGCATAAATAGTGGGTCACAGGGTCACGTGTGTAATTTTTCAAAGAAGCATTTTATACATATCTTTATTTGCTGAATTCATGGATAATCATCTTAATCCTTTCAGTCGTTTATTGCCGGCGTGCTCTTTCATCATAGCGATCGGCTTGTTTTCCCACACTTTTCTTTCTGTGTTTTCTTTTGGGAGTCGACATGTGACACTTAGCCTACTTTTGAGGTGTCTTTAAATAACCTTGAATAATGTCCCGCTCAAAATATGTCCTACATTCAGGCCTACATCAGTGCTTTCTCAGGTACCGAGACGAACCGCGGACAGGCCCGTTCTTCTTCAGGCTCAACCCCGGGTGACCGAGGTCTCCGTCTGAGGTCCCGACGAGCAGCACGAGCGAACCGTGTGTGATATTCCTATGGAATATTTATGGAAGTGTGATGAACGTGACACTCCTGTGGGAGCTGCGGCAGATCGTCGCTGACGTGGACAAACATTTAGACGTGCTGCTCTGAACGAGATCAGTCTCAGCTCTGGAAAACCTTATATCAGCCAAAGAAATTTATGCACAGAAGTACTTTTTTCTCACTTGACATTTTAACAAATGCAGGATTAGTCCAGATCCATTGTTGGTCGAACCACTGATTAAAACTAAAATGTTTCTCAAAGGTTACTAATACATTGTATGGGTCAAAATGATCTATTGTTCTTTTATGCCAAAAATCATTAGGATATTAAGTAAAGATCATGTTCCATGAAGATATTTTGTAAATTTCTTACCGTAAATATATCAAAACGTAATTTTTGATTAGTAATGTGCATTGCTAAGAACTACATTTGGACAACTTTAAACCCTTATGACTGGTTTTGTGGCCCAGGGTCACATTTGTTGGAAACAAGTAACAAATCGTCCAGCAAATTCAAGCAGCATCACATTAGTTTCTGTCTGTGTTCATTGTGAGGCTGAAAGTCGGAAAGTGAGACTGTACACGAGCCCTGGAGGCTCAATCTATTAACGCTTGCCAGATAATTATGTCTCACATCAATGGGGATCTACTATCCCAAATATCCCGCTGATGGAGTTCTTTCTATTCTGAGTTCAGTGCCACAACACTGTTACATCAGCATCAGAAAACCAGAGAAGGAACACTCGACGAAACCAAACCAGCTCAATCTGAGGCGACGTCTTTATCTGTCTCCGCCAGAGCCGGGTAATAACTGATTACATGTAATCTGGATTACATAATCAGATTCCAAAAATGAAGTACTTGTAATTAGATTACATCACATCACATTTTAAAACACTTGTAATCAGACTAGTTACTTATTTATGAATTATATAATTACATATTATTTACACAGCAGCAATAAATTATTCAGAATTGAATGATTCTCCCTAATTCCTCTTTTTCATCTTTTACATTTTCCTTTCTAAAATAGCCTAAAATAGTATATGTTCAGAATATGTATATGTATATGTTTATAAAGTCTTAAAGTTTTGTGGACATTCACACAGAGATCAGTCATTATTCAGGTGGTGACAGCGTTTGACCACTGATTTACAAAAATCTTTTTAGGTTTAAAAAGTGTTTCAACATTGCATGAACTACTGATGAACACACTGATTTTGTTTTTATTATTATCACTCAGTAGGCCATTTAACCATGTATTTCTATGTCTTTGGAAGGCTTTTGTCTTTCAAAGACATTGAAATGCACAAATTCACAAACTTTTTTTTTTGTCATCAGATCCTCTTTCGCCTAATATATTTACTTGAAGTACCCCTGAGATTTTAAAATAAATATTTGAATAATTAAGTACCACATTTGCATGTTCTTTGGTCCACTGGTTATGTTATGGTCACATGACATGCAGGTGAACAAATAAAAAGAATATTGTACTTTTTTTTATTTTAGCATTATTTATTTTAACTTCATTAAAATCATTAGTTTTTTTTTAATTTTTTTTATTAAACTCATAAACACCCTACAGTTCCTTTACAAACCCCAGTTTGGGACGTAATGTTTAATGCACTTCATGTTGTTAATTACAACAAATGGAATATACTTTCTTACTCTTTGTATTTTTATGTCAATATGGTACAAGATTATCGTATTTAAATCAATGTGATAAACGAGTTGGGACAAAAGTAATCTAAAAGTAGTCTGATTATATTACCTAAAATGCGTAATGTAACGGGTCACGTTACTAATTACAATTTTTGTCATGTCATTTGGAAACAGTAATGAATTACAATTTGTAAGTAACCTACTCAGCTCCAGTCTCCACTAAATTACACTGGTCCCTAGATTAGTAAGTTATTGTGTTCTGAGAAATGAACAAAACAGCTAAAGAACAACGTGTTAGATATTCAGTTTAATTTATTTAAATTTAAAGGGGTCCTATTATGCTGTTTTACAGCATAATAAAGTTTTGATTTTGTTTTGGGGGTGTACTAGAACATGCTCTCATGCTTGGTGGTTTGAAAAAAAAAAAAATTCACATAATTTACATTACTACAATCCATTTCTCCCAGCCTGGCACTAATGGCTCGATTAGTTCCGGGTTTAATGAAGGCCCGCCTTCCGAAAAACTAAATGTGTTGTGATTGGTTAACTCTCCCACTGCGTTGCGATTGGACTGTGTTTCAGTACTGCCACGCCCCTTTAATGTTATGGTAATCTAATGGACCGCGTTGTGACAGCATTGCATGCTGTATGGTTAGTTGCAGTTCTTGAAAAGGGATTTTAAAAAACGAAATATCTCCTTTTGGAGTGCACTTTCAGATTTGTAACTTTGTAGATCTTTTTTATGCCCAAACATAGAAACCACACACTGACTAAAATTCAAAAAGTGAAAAAGCATAATAGGACCCCTTTAACTCGTAACTGTAGTTATGGCTTTTACGCAGACGTTGTAGAGCCGTTACCATAGCAACAGTTCAAACAAAGCCGCCATGCGGATGATTGGCTGATGATCGGCGTGTTTTCAGCTCCATATCCGCACACACTGTACCGGTGCGTGTGATTACTGATTATTTTAACCGTTCACTTATATAGTTTCTCGTTTTGTATCGCCCCTGCGCAGTTGACCGAATGTCTATCACGGATTTTCTGCGGGAAGCGGAAGCTCTTAGAAGACTGTGAGTTCATTTGATGGTGTTTCACAGTGGGTTTCTCCTGTCTGTATGGTTTATTAGAAATGTCGACTCTCTTCATTCATTCAGGGTGTGTAAAGAGGAAAAAGAGGCGAGGCGGCGCGATCTCACAGAGACTTCCAGCGCCTTCCACGAGCTCCGGGATCACATGAACGCGCAGCTCAGAGCGGACAGTAAGAAAAACCGCAACTTCACCGAACCTAAACGCTTTTCGACTCGCGTGTGTGTGAAACGACGTTAAAGAGTTACTCATAGTTGGCTGTGGCTTATATTTTACTGTAATGTGTGTGTTATCGTTGTTGATCTTTGCAGTATCAAAAGTGCAGTCGCATTCGGTCAGTCTGACTGCACCTGCACCGCGGGGTTGCCAGGTCCGCGGGTTTCCCTCGGGTAACGGGTTCGGCACTACCTTTGTGATAGTGATCTGTCGTTCGTGAACGATTCTTTGCAGCGAACGAGAAGAGCCGACTCCCGTCGGGGAGAGCCGAGTCTTCAGCCGCAGGCAGTATTACCAATTTAGCAATTTTGTTGCTAGATTTGGCAACTTTTCAGATTACTTTAGCAACTTCAAAACTTTAAAAAAGCACCTAGCAACAAATGTAGCTATTTTAAAAATGTATTTAGCAACTTTTGAAAAGTAACTTAAATTATAAAAAGGCATGCGTCTTTCCTCTTAACCACACAAAAAGAACAATCTATTGAACAAAATCTTTCTATCAAAACGCAGTGTAATTTAAAATACAGGAAAAATGCTGGTGAAAAATTAATACATAAAATTCCTTCATATTAACACAGTACGTTGTGCCCTAATTTTATGGACTTTGTGGCATTTAACTTACTCTCAATACACTGCTTAAAACTATAGTTGTTAATTATGTGTAGTTTGACTAGTTATTTAGAAAATTCATAAAATATAATTGTTCAAAAATGAGTAACTTTTCAAAAATTCATAGTTGTATTTAAAAATAAAAATATGTAATAAAAGTGTTTATAGGTCTATTATTTTATGCAAATTATATATATATATATATATATATATATATATATATATATATATATATATATATATATATATAAATTTAGTTTATATTATTTTTACAAATAAATCCAAATGAACATTTTCACAATTTCACTGTGTATTCTATGCAATGATGCAGTTTTTTTCGTCATGATTACACAATGACATCACCATCCAAGTTTTATTAAAATGTTAAATAATAGTAGCAAACATGCATTAAAATAAGGCTTTTACGAAACCACTGTAAAAAAAAAAAAAAAATTGCTTACCAACACACAAACCATTCACAATTGCTAAACTGGGCTAAAATAGAAGGCTCCGAGTGATACTAAATGAAGAGACATTTGGGAGCCATAAGAGCCGACTCTTCTAAGGGAGCCGAGCCAAAAGAGCCAAATCTTTGAGAAGAGCCGGACTTGAAGCCTTGAAATCGTTGCAAATAATTTTTTTCGAACTGGTGTTTTAGAGCGCAGATCTTGGAGCATTTTTATACATTTATTACAAAATATCTTCACGTAACATGATCGTTACTTAATATCCTAATGATTTCTGGCATAAAAGAAAAATCGGTAATTTTGACCCATACAGTGTATTTTTGGCTATTGCTACAAATATACCCGTGATACTTAAGACTGGTTTTAAGCTCCAGAGTCGCATTTGATGTTTATACATCATAAAAACATCATATCGACACTTCATATTTAATTGCATTTGATTACATTCATTTAATAACTCAATAATTTAGTAACTTTAAATAAAACATTTGTAATGGGTGTGTACTCAGTTTTGACCGGCAGGCGTCAGCAACGTGTGGTGATTCGAGGGCTTCAAAACAGTGAATCATTTTGCCAAGTTCAATTGTTTGTTCAGTGGATTTGAAGCTTTTAAAAAGGGTCATTATTAGGGCTCCTTTTATCACTGGTTGTTTTCTTCCAGCAGGTTTAAAAGTTTGACCTATTTCATAAATTGTCTTTGACGTGAAATATTTACCCATTTTATATTCCAGCAGTGATTAAACTGTGCTATATGATGAGACAAAATAAGGACATTTTTGTGAGGAAGGGGCTCATTTATGATTATTTTTACCCTACGCAATGATTTTCAAGTTAAAACTGTGTGTAATGCATTAAAGTATATGTGAAATATCTATTTTAGATGTGGGATTGGCATATTTTGAGTTTGGGTTTGTGTCATTGGGCTAGTTTTGGGCTATTTGTCAATAGTAAGATCAGCTCGTTTGTCCATCGTCAGTCATGAAAGTTCAGCAGCAGCTGCAGAAACTCAAGAACGGCGTCTTCAGGTTCCAGGAGCAGCTGATGGATGTCAAACCGTCTCCAGATGGTGAGCACCAAAAACAGATCATTGACCATTTACCATGAAACTAATGTTTAGTGCTGCACACATGTTTTTATTTCTGTTAAATTTCAGTGATTGACAAATTAAGAGCGACCATGACTGATATTGAGAACTCCATCAACGTTTTCAAAGACACACAACATCAGAGGTATGAGATCTGTTTCTGCTGAGATGTCTTGAGTAGATTAGTCCTCTCAAACGCCTCGTCTGCTGTAGTTTTGAGGAGCTCCTGAAAGAGGAGAAGACTTTCTGGCAGGAGATCTGCACCTTTGAGAAGAAGATTGACTCTTGGGCTTTGCCCGTGAAAGCAGACGGTCGTCCTCCTCCTCACGCAGACAAGCCCTGCGTCGGCCAGAAGAGCGACTGGAGGAACCTTCCAGCGGAGGTGACGGCGCTCGAGACGTTCCTCCAGCAGACGGGAGGCCGACACGGAGGCTGGGACGAGTTCGACCACCAGAGCTTCCTGAAGGTGTGGACGAAACACAGCGGAAAGAACTCGTACAGACAAGAGGCACGGCTTTATTTACCTGGCAAGACCGAGGAGGATGTGAAGCTGCACGAGGAGTGGTTTCTGGAGCTGCGCCGTCTGCAGGACAGGAAGAGGGAGGTAACGGAGTAGTTTTACTTGATTATAATTTATACTTGGGTACAATTTAAAGTTGTCCTCTTTTATTTTTACTGAAGGATGCTTATTTTGGTCAGATACTTTTAACTGAGTAAAATTTTCACTCAGTATCTGTACTTTCAAATATATTTTTTGTCCTCCAGGCCATCTGTAAATGGAGAGCGTCCAAGCGGAGAGAGCGCGAGCTGCGGCGAGAGCAGCGGGACGAAGACGAGGAGCCACGGGAGGACGAGACCCGGCGTCTGAAGCAGGAGGAGCGGCGCAGGGAGGCGTCTGAGCGCCTGGAGGCCTGGAGGAGCCAGAAAACACAGCAGCGAGAAGAAGAGCGAGAGCAGCGGCTCAGAGACGAGATCCTGCGGAGGAGAAGAGCGAAAGAAGAGCGGCGCCGACAACTGGAGGTCAAGCTCCTCGTGGAGGCGCACGTCCAGCAGAAGAAGGAGCAGGAGGAGCTGCGTCTGTTAGAGGAGGAGGCGCAGGAGCAGGTGGAGAGAGAGGAGCGCCAGCGGCAGGCGGCTGAAGGCATCAGACGCTTTCAGGAGAGAGTGAGTGGAGATTTGTGTGTTTGTGACTGAAGCACATGCTCACTCACTCACTCACTCACTCACACAACCATTCACTCACTCACTCACTCACTCACACAACCATTCACTCACTCACTCACTCCTCTCTCACTCCCTCACTCACTCGCTCACTCACTCACTCACTCACTCCTCTCTCACTCACTTACTCACTCACTCACACAGCCATTCACTCACTCACTCACTCCTCTCTCACTCGCTCACTCACTCATTCACTCCTCTCTCACTCCCTCACTCACTCGCTCACTCACTCAGTCACTCACTCCTCTCTCACTTACTCACTCACACAACCATTCACTCACTCACTCCTCACTCACTCGCTCACTCACTCACTCACACAACTATTCACTCACTCACTCCTCACTCACTCACTCGCTCACTCACTCACTCACTCCTCTCTCACTTACTCACTCACACAACCATTCACTCACTCACTCCTCTCTCACTCGCTCACTCATTCACTCACACAACCATTCACTCACTCATTCACTCCTCTCTCACTCCCTCACTCACTCGCTCACTCACTCACTCACTCCTCTCTCACTTACTCACTCACACAACCATTCACTCACTCACTCCTCTCTCACTCGCTCACTCATTCACTCACACAACCATTCACTCACTCACTCCTCTCTCACTTACTCATTCACTCACTCACTCAACCGTTCACTCACTCACTCACACAACCATTCACTCACTTACTCCTCTCTCACTCACTCGCTCACTCATTCACTCACACAACCATTCACTCACTCATTCACTCCTCTCTCACTCCCTCACTCACTCGCTCACTCACTCACTCACTCCTCTCTCACTTACTCACTCACACAACCATTCACTCACTCACTCCTCTCTCACTCGCTCACTCATTCACTCACACAACCATTCACTCACTCACTCCTCTCTCACTTACTCATTCACTCACTCACTCAACCGTTCACTCACTCACTCACACAACCATTCACTCACTTACTCCTCTCTCACTCGCTCACTCATTCACTCACACAACCATTCACTCACTCATTTACTCCTCTCTCACTCCCTCACTCACTCGCTCACTCACTCACTCACTCCTCTCTCACTTACTCACTCACACAACCATTCACTCACTCACTCCTCTCTCACTCGCTCACTCATTCACTCACACAACCATTCACTCACTCACTCCTCTCTCACTCACTCATTCACTCACTCACTCAACCGTTCACTCACTCACTCACACAACCATTCACTCACTCACTCCTCTCTCACTCGCTCACTCATTCACTCACACAACCATTCACTCACTCATTCACTCCTCTCTCACTCCCTCACTCACTCGCTCACTCACTCACTCACTCCTCTCTCACTTACTCACTCACACAACCATTCACTCACTCACTCCTCTCTCACTCGCTCACTCATTCACTCACACAACCATTCACTCACTCACTCCTCTCTCACTCACTCATTCACTCACTCACTCAACCGTTCACTCACTCACTCACACAACCATTCACTCACTCACTCCTCTCTCACTCGCTCACTCATTCACTCACACAACCATTCACTCACTCATTCACTCCTCTCTCACTCCCTCACTCACTCGCTCACTCACTCACTCACTCCTCTCTCACTTACTCACTCACACAACCATTCACTCACTCACTCCTCTCTCACTCGCTCACTCATTCACTCACACAACCATTCACTCACTCACTCCTCTCTCACTCACTCACTTACTCACTCACTCACTCACTCCTCGCCTCACTCCTCGCTCACTCATTCTCTCTCTTTTGTCAGGATTCACGCCGCTTAGAGGAAAAACTACAGGAGAAACACAGTAAAGATGAGGAGCAGAGTGAGCGGTTGAGGACACTAGCTAAACTAAAGGAAAAGGTTTGCTGATAATGTCCCATACAGCAAAAATATATATTTTTGAATACATTTTTAAATATATTTCAAAGTATAAAAATTGCCATTGTTGCATAAAATGTTTCAAAATGTATTTATGTAAATTTATTTTCCACAATTATATTTCTTGTATATTAAAAATGTTCATATATTTAAAGATTTTTAATTAGTAACATGCGTTCATTTGGACAACTTTAAAGGCGATTTTCTCAATATTTAGATTTTTTTATTTTAAAAACATACTTCATTGAGCTTCACTGTTTACAACATATATTCAGCATATATTGAAAATATATTTCGGCCACAAAAAATATATAAATATATATTTTCTCAATCTGGCATCAGGTGGAGGTTCACATCAGCCGGGATCCGTCCAGACTGTGGAAGCCCACTAAAGTGTGGGAGGAGCGCAATAAAGAGATGGGCCCGTCCGGCACCGGACCTGTGTTTCAGATCTTCCACAGGTACAGAACAAACACGTGTGCATTATAACATATTAAGACGCAAGTTTAGCCTGTGCACATTGATGATGATGATGACGCATCAGCTGATGTGTTATTTAAGAAAATAAATAAATGCATTTTATACATTTGACACTGCACAAAATATTTACAAAATTACATTAAGTATTAAATTTAAAGTAATAACATTAGTCAAAGTCAAAGTCAAAGTCAACTTTATTGTCAATTTTGCCATATGTGCCAGACATACAGAGAATTGAAACTGCGTTACTCTCAGACCCTGGGTGCATACACGTAACATTAAATACAAAAAGTACAATTTTAAAGATGCAAAAACCCACTTAGTAACCCACTAGGAGTCTTCTGTGATGATTCTGGTGGCCCACCTTACCCCAAGGGTCTAATTATACTGTTTCACTTCAAAATAAAAAAACAAAATTTTCCATAATTCTTAAAACATGAATGTGTCCACAAATCCCTCATTAACAAACAGACACAACAACAAACTTTGATGTTCAACATTATACAGTGTCACAGGCTAATTTCCTTGTGAAAGCACAAGAAAGTATAATTCTGTCTTTAAGTTGTGCTTAAATCATAACCAGTGAGACACTCAGACACAGCTGCATGTAAACTATGATTTATTGGCAATATTGCAAAATATTACAAGCACACAGGCAAACATTCGCTGTAGACGCAGGGCTTTTATCTGAAGCGCCACGAATGAATGGTTGATGTACAGCCGTATGACTGTGCACTGAGATTGCGTCCAGTAATCAGGAGGATGAGAAATCATAACCGCTCATATTTCTGTTTTATCCACAGAGCTGTTCCAACATGGAGACAAGACTTGTGAATGAAACTCTTCGTCAGTCCAGCACTGCAAATCAATCAAATGAACTGAAAAATGTGTACAAATGAACTGCAGTGTTGCATTTTAAATGAAGTTTATTTTATGATAATGGAGGCATCAGTTTAATTAAACAGTTTTATACATCAACGCGTCTGTAAGTCATTGAGAATCAGAGCAGCAGCAGAAGCGGCGTTGTCATGCGGGACTCTTATTTTGCCGCGTGTTTGTGCAGCGGAAGCGGAAGCGGCGCGCTGACCGTGTTTCTCCTGTGTGATGATGGCGGATTTTGATCACGATCAGGTTGATTTTCTTCGCGAGCGGCACGTGCGATTCTTTCAGCGATGCCTGCACGTGCTGCCCGAGAGATACGCGCCCTACGAGACCAGCAGGTAAACGGACACCGAGCGCACCGACACCCGTAACGAGCCGCGGGAGGATGGGAAGGAAACACACACACACACACACACACACACACACACACACACACACACACACACTCTACTGTCCGTCAGCATATCATTACAGGCAAAGCTTTTCGTGTCATTCATCTGTTCTGTGTCAAATTTCAGCTCTTTAGAGGATTAATGAGGCTGTAGTAATGATTGACATAAATGTGTTTATCATCGCAATCAAAACACTGTACTTCATTTAATATTCATCAGACATTACAGTATTTACAGCATAACCTGTTTATGCAGTGATACACGGCCTGTACGTGTTTATATAGTGATTAAACAATGTACAGTTTGGCTTATTAATATTAATAATAGCAATAACATCAACAACAATGATAATGATAATAATGAATAATGACCATTATTATAATGATAATAATAGTCAATTTCAAGAAAAACGTGCCTGTTTTCATCAGTCTGTCTGCTGTCATAAAGATACAAAAAATATGTGACCCTGGACCACAAAACCAGTCATGAGGGTTAAAATTGAGATTCATACATCATCTGAAAGCTGAATAAATAAGCTCTGAGTGTTCAAAAAAATGTAAATATTGAGAAAATCACCTTTAAAGTTGACCAAATGAAGTTCTTAGCAATGCATATTACTAATCAAAAATTAAGTTTTGATATATTTACGGTAGGAAATTTACAAAATATCTTCATGGAACATGATCTATATGTAATATCCAAGTGATTTTTGGCATAAAAGAGAAGATGATAATTTTGACCCATACAATGTATTTTTGGCTTTTGATACAAATATACCCGTGATACTTCAGACTGGTTTTGTGCTCCAGGGTCACAAATTATTATATATTATATTCATGTATATTTGTTATTAAAATAGACCCACTTTTGTTGATGCAACTAATTGTGATTATAATTGTATATTATTGTAATTCATGAAGAAACTGATTATTAATTTACATGTTAAATGAACAAATGTGTCATCAATTACAGAGTCTTGCTCATTAAACTGTTTTAGATTATTATAGTTGCGGTTTTGAGCTTATTATTTGAGTTACTACACAAAAAATTAGTAGCTTTTGAAAATTCAGTACAAATACTGCTGGAGAATTATTTAAAATGATGAAAAGCTTGGCATTTGTAAAAGAATTATGTCCAATCACTTACATGCAAATGCCAATTTTAACTTTGAGTCTTGACGTTCAAGCATATGACTGTGACTGTTTGTCAACCAGTTTTTATAATAATGCATGTAGTAGTGTTTTGTCTATAATGTAATGTTTTTTTCACATCCATCAGGCTCTTTGTCTGATGCACTGTTAAGATTAACAAACATTATTCTTCTAGTATAATCACTGCACTCATGAGTTGTAATCAGTGTCTGTTTAATGAATCTCATGAGTGTATGATCATCATATGCACATTAATGCACTGTCAGATGAGGACAGGCTCCTCTACAGCATTTCTTCTCTCCTCTCAAAGTCATATTTTATGCCGCAGTCACCTCTGATTTGCTTTTTGGGTTTGAAGGGCATGAAATCACATCTCTGCACTGATGTTAGTGTACATGTACATTTTCTGTGCAGCTGCACTCCACAGATACACCTGACTAAGCACAGTTCTCACACAGCTGGCTGTAAAACGTTATTTTGTGACCTTAATCAGGCTCGATGCCATATTGAACTTTATGTGGTTGAAGACGAGGGCGAGGGACAGACAGTGATATGTACGGTATAAAGATCCTAGATCATGTGCACTTTTCAAAATTCACAACATTCTGATGTGTTCTGTGAATTTTTTTTGTCCACTCAAAGTCTTTCGGATGTTTCATCAGCTGATTAATGGGTATGTTGTTAAACAACAGTATAGTCCATTCAATGCACCGTACTGCAGCCTCTCACAGCCTCATTTTTATTAAATACGGCTCTGTATGTTGCACTTCAGACGTCTTTACTTTTACACCAGCGGAGTCGTGAATCTGCGTTTACACACTGGCACACGAACTGATGGTCTGTGTTTCACTTGGAGGGCATTTTTATTTATCCGAAGCTCATAGTCTCTGACTGCTGCACTGAGACACAACAGGATTATGAGGCCTCCCGTCTGTAATGTTTGTTCTGTGTGTGTTTTCTCCTGTGCAGGTTGACTATTGTGTTCTTCTCTCTGTCGGGTCTGGATGTTCTCGACGCGCTGGATGTCGTGGACAAGCCCAGTTTGGTTGAGTGGATTTATTCGCTGCAGGTTCTTCCCACCGACGACAGTGAGTCAGTCCGTCCTCTCGCGCTTCACTCGAACCGATGTGCTACAGGCTCGTGAGTCTGTAAGTCATTCTTAAAACACTTCTTCCCGTGTCACACGTTTTCTCTTGTCTCGATGAGCAGAGTCCAATCTCAGGCGTTGTGGCTTCCGCGGATCCTCGCACATCGGCGTTCCCTACAACACCTCAAAGGTAGTGGGATCTTCTGGTTGTTGTAGGATGTTTGACACACAGCAGAGGGCAGCACTGACCACTGAACAACCCTAACAGAGTCACAACTACACATGATCACTAATATCCCTAGGGAAAAATAAATAACTCTAACTGTATGTATTTAATGTATTTAAATTTCATGCTACGTATACTACAGATACATTTACATATTATGTACTTAACAAAAATACCCTGCAATTGTACTTTTAGTATATTAAACTAGTATATTTAAAGTGTGCTAAATTGGAACTAATTTTGTACTTTATGCACTTTAATTGTGCTGAAATCCAACTAAAGATATACTGAAGTATATTTGATTGTACTAAAGTGGAACTATTGCAAGTGCACTTTAAATAATATTGACATTTAAATCCAAAAATCATCATCAATAGAAATGTGCATTGTGCACAAGTAGTACTCCAAATAAAGTTTAATGACAGTGTTTATATCAGTAAGTCTTGAGCAATGTGTCAGTAAATATATTCATTGACTTGAACAACACTTAATTATAAAGTATAAAATAAATGCATTTTAAAATGTACATTTTTTACTAGGGACAGCAGTGTTTCTGCAGCTCTAAAAAGTCTTAATTCACCCGTTCACAGATTAAAGCCTTTATAAGGTCTTAAATCAGAGCAGAAAGTCTTAAATTCATAGTCATGGCATTAAATATTGCATGCACTGCAAAAAAAAATGAATCTCTTCCTCAGTATTTTTTGTCTTGTTTTCCAGTATAAATATCTAAACATCCTTAAATCAACATACATTTACCGGAGAAGCAAAATGAACATCAAAAGGGTCCATTTTTGGAAATTGAGATTCATACATCATCTGAAAGCGGAATAAATAGACGCATTGATGTATGGTTTGTTAGGACAGGACAATATTTGGCTGAGATACGACTATTTGAATATCTGAAATCTGAGGGTGCTAAAAAATCAAAATATTGAGAAAATCACCTTTAAAGTTGTCCAAATGAAGTTCTTAGCAATGCATATTACTAATCAAAAATTAAGTTTTGATATATTTACGGTAGGAAATTTACAAAATATCTTCATGGAACATGATCTTTATATCTTAATGATTTTTGGCATAAATTTTGTTTTTTATAATTTTGACCCATACAATGTATTGTTGGCCATTGCTACAAATATACCTGTGCTACTTATGACTGGTTTTATGAAGTCTTAATTTCTGAGTTTAACACAGGATCAAATATCTGCTGGTGGGGAATGAAAACTTGTTTTTCTTTTAAATTAAGTTAATTTTGTAAATTTGTTCTTGATGTAATCGTATAATAACATTGGGATTAGTTTCTTAAAACAAGACTTTTTATTTTCTGTCATTTTACTGGAAAACAAGACAAACGTTCATCAGTTTTTACAGAGTGATCAGGAGGTACAGGAACCGTGATTTAATATTATGAGCGTGTGAGCGTGTGCCTGTCTCTCCGCAGGGTCCCGGTTCTCCTCATCCGTACGACAGCGGTCACGTGGCGATGACCTACACGGGTCTGGCGTGTCTGATTATTCTGGGTGACGATCTGAGTCGAGTCAATAAAGACGCTTGTCTGGCGGGATTGAGAGCGCTGCAGCTGGAGGACGGCAGGTTCGGCTCTTCCGGGATCTCGCTCGACTCTCACGTCAAAGCGCACGACTGCGGCCTCTAAATGTTTGCCTGTTTCTTTCCCTGCAGTTTTTATGCCGTTCCAGAGGGAAGTGAGAACGACATGAGGTTTGTGTACTGCGCCGCCTGCATCTGCTACATGCTGGACGACTGGTCGGGAATGGACTGCCAGAAGGCCATCGATTACATCAGGAGAAGCACAGTGAGTCTCGCACTTCCTGTCCGTCTGAGTCCTGTAAGCGAATCCTCACATTACCCTGGCGCGAAAACACATTGCGTCATTCCCGCCCTCCGCTGACCTCCTGACCTCCGGCGCAGTGGGTCAGCCGGGGTCGGAGGAGAGTGGATCTCTAATCCCAGCGCTGATGTAATCCAGCTCTTCCTGTCTGTCTGTTTAAGACTGTGTTTTTCTCAAGGCTCACTCCTGTGCGCTATAAACGGACACAATGACAAGAGTAAATCCGTTTACCGATTCAGTTTTAGTCACACTGAATTCGAGCGGTGACACAGAATAGATTCGCTTATAGGATTGAGTTAGTGCAGATCTCTCATCCTCATCTGACGTTTGTCCTGCGGTCTGTGGGTCGCACATGCTGTATGCTTATTGTTTGTCTTTAGTGATGTGTTTCTACTGCGTTTCAGCCAGAAATCATTCCGTCATCATTTCATCATTCAAACGTGACTTGCTTTCTTCTGCGGAGCACAGAAGATGATATTTTGAAGAATGTTTGGGAACGAAACAACATTGGACCCCATTGATGTTCATTGCATAGATGAAAAACAAAGAATCTTATTTTGTGTACCATTGAAGAAAACTGGTTTCAGCGACATGAAGGAGAGTAAATGATGACAGAATGATGACTTCTGGTTAATTGAGCCCATTAAAGACCTTTATTTGTGTTTCGTGTTGATCTCATTATGAACTTGTTTTAATTGAGCTGCTGTTTCGTTTCTTATTGTCATTCAGTCGTATGACAGCGGGATCGGTCAGGGAGCTGGACTGGAGTCTCACGGTGAGTCAGACGCTTCCTCTCGTGAGTCTGTTGTCGTTAAAGCTCCTCGTGATGATAATTGCTCTATTGCTGTCTGTCTTTGCTCAGGCGGGTCCACGTTCTGTGCCATTGCGTCTCTGTGCATGATGGGAAAGTTGCAGGAGGTTTTCAGCGAGCGAGAGCTGAACCGAATCCGGCGCTGGTGTATCCTCAGACAGCAGAACGGCTTCCACGGCCGTCCCAACAAACCCGTGGACACCTGCTACTCGTTTTGGGTTGGAGCAACGCTGGAGGTGCGTCACTTACCAGATTCTCTCTGTGCCTGATCTCACAACTTCTCAACATCTGAATGCAGGATGTTGTGTATTTATCAAGAGTAGGTCTTATAATTTCACAAAGGGAACCGTGGAATCCAGTAAAAACAGAATTTACTGTATTTGCCAAATTTTTAATGAATAAATCAAGTCAGCAAGTACAATTACAATTTATACACTTTTTAACCTCAAATGCTCGTCTTGTCTAGCTCTGCAATGCGCATGCATGTGTAATCCGGTTCAGTACAGTTAGGGTACGTTGAAAAACTCCCGTCTCATTTTCTCCTCCAACTTCAAAATCATCCTACATCACTGCAGAAGTACCAACCCAGTGTTTACAAAGTGAACGTGCAAAGAAGATCAAACACCCTTAACAAAAAAGGTAAAACAGCGATGTAGGATGATTTTGAAGTTGGAGGAGAAAATGTGACGAGAGTTTTTCGACACACCCTAACTGTATTGAACTGGAATACACATGCATGAACATCGCAGAGCTAGACAAGATGAGCATTTGAGGTTAAAAAGTGTATAAATTGTACATGTTTTTAGAAAATAACCAATCGTTTCGCTAGATAAGACCCTTCTTCCTCGGCTGGGATCGTTTAGAGCCCTTTGAAGCTGCATTTAAACTGCATTTTGGAAGCTCAAACTCACCATAGAAGTATCTCACCATCTGTACATTTTGTTCTGGAAGTGAACTACTCCTTTAAATCAAATGGTGATGTAGACTCATGTCTGTGAATATTAAACCGCAAAAGACTATTTAAATATGAACTAAATAAATATGAATCGTCTCTGTGTGAATGAATCAGTCGTTCTTAAGCGCACATGACGTACCATCATATACACACACAAACAAAACTCTTCACAGCAACCTGTCACAATAAAAGTTTGGTTTAACTTGAAGAAATTGTGACATATTACTATTGTAATATTGTTGAATTCTGTTATTTTCTGACTGTTGTCTGCATGAATACTGCTGTCTGTGATTTGTGCTCAGAGTCTAACATGTGCGCGTGTGTCCCGCAGCTCTTAGACGTGTTCCAGTACACCAACTTCGAGAAGAACCGGAACTACATTCTGTCCACGCAGGACCGTTTGGTGGGCGGTTTCGCTAAATGGCCCGACAGTCATCCAGGTACGGTTACAGTTGTGTTCGCAGTGCCGAAGAGCTTTTGTTTGAGCTTGTCAGTCGAAACCGCAGCGTAACCCAATACAGCACGACTCAATGTGTAATTGATGAGATGATTGTGTGCCTAGACTCGGGTTTCCGAAGGATCTGAAGATCTGACGTGTTTCCAGTGTCACCTGATGACCAGTAATCACACTGACCTTAAAATGATGCTTTTCAAGTCAAGTCGAAGGAGGTTTATTATTATCGAGCCACACAAAGGAGTGAAATGTTGAGCCTCGCAGGACAGTCGTGTTAGATAAACATAAAATATGAACAGAAAAATACACACAGCTAGAAATACACTACTGTTCAATAGCTTGGCATCAGTTTAAAAAAAAAAAAAAAAAAAAAAAAAAAAAAATATATATATATATATATATATATATATATTTTTTTTTTTTTTTTTTTAAGAAATTAATACTTTTTACAAAAGTAACAGTAAAGACATTTTATAATGTTCCAAAAGATTCCTACTTTAAATAAATGCTGTTCTTTTGAACTTTCTAATGATCTGTGAATCCTGAAAAAACAAAATGAATGATGGTTTTCACAAAACTTTTGCGCGGCACAACTGTTTTCAACATTGCTAATAATCAGAAATGTTTGTTGAGCAGCAAATCAGCATCTTAGAATGATTTCTGAAAGGATCATGTGACACTGAAGACTGGAGTAATGATGCTGAAAATTGTTTAATTGCTTAATTATGCAGTTTGCGTGCGTCATGGGAGTAGGCGAACTTTACAGAGCTCTTATTTTACAATTTGTTTGTTTAGATTCTCTGATTTCTTTGCAGAATCATGAGTAATGTAATTCACAAGGAGTTCCTCTATTAAACCATTATTTTAAAAATAAGTTGAAATAATGCATTGAAATTATGACTTCAACATAAGCTAAACTATTCATTAACAACCTTGTAGCTCACAGTTGGTCTGTCTTTAAAGATTTGTAAGTTATTGTTAAACATGCACATTCAAGAAATTCCCATTCATTTTGTCCGAGACTTCCAGTGATTTCACCTGTACAAAAACAGCCCTGTATGCTGTTTGATTTTGCAAACAGGTGTTTATCACATTACTTTGGTGTACTGTTATAATTATAAGCACACTGGGTTGCAGTACAAATGTGACCCTGGACCACAAAACGCCATAAGGGTCAGTTTGTTGAAACTGAGATTTATGCATCAGAAAATGTTTGCATCATGGATAAATAAGCTTTCCATTGATGTATGGTTTATTAGGATAGGACAATATTTGGCTGAGATACAACTATTTTTAAAATCTGGAATCTGAGGGTGCAAAAAAATCAAAATATTGAGAAAATCACCTTTAAAGTTGTCCAAATAAAGTTCTTAGCAATGCATTTTACTAATCAAAAATTAAGTTTTTAAATATTTACGGTAGGAATTTTACAAAATATCTTCATGGAACATGATCTTTATTTAATATCCTAATGATTTTTGGCATAAAAGAAAAATCAATAATTTTGACCCATACAATGTATTGTTGGCTGTTGCTACAAATATACCTGTGATACTTAAGACTGGTTTTGTGCTCCAGGGTCACATATAGTTTTAGCGTTTACTGCACTTTTATTCTAGTTCTAGTTATCTATCTATAACAGCTAATGAAGCAGAAATCTCACACATGCATAAAAAATTAGCCGTGTCCTGCGGGAGTCACTGATGACATCACAGGGTTCAGAACGGGTCAGTGTGAATTATTCATGAGCTTTTAAAGACACAGTAGCTGTGTTTACACCGAGTAATAAGAGTGTAGCGTAGTGTGTGTCAGCAGCAGGTGCTGATGAGTGCGACTGATCTTTTGTCTCCGTCTCTCTCCTGTCGCCGCCGTCTGCTCCTCAGACCCTCTTCACACGTACTTCGGCATCTGCGGCTTGTCTCTGATCGGAGAAGCTGACCTGCGGAAGGTGCATCCGGCCCTGAACGTCAGCATGCGGGCGTTCGAGTGTCTGCGGCAGCTGCACGGCTCGTGGAGGCAGAAGCGCACGTGACGACGGACGGACGGACCGCCGCCGCCTCCCATTCCTCAGCAATAGAGCCAACGTGAGCGCTCAGATACGCGCTGATGAATAAATGATCGCTCCAGCGTAATCAATTATTAAAGGTAAAACTGTCGCTCTTTAGTCGTAGGCCACAAGTTCGTTTCGTCCCCGGCACGTCTGCCAGATTCATCCTTCCTCTTCAGTGTTTTTTTTTTTATTATTAGTTTCTGCCTTACAGACGGAGGAGGCGCTCGCGGTGACGCTCGTGATGAGCTGTTCCTGGACTAATATGCACCGTTTATCCTTGTTTTACGCTTTATATATAAATATATTTCCGTTTTTTTTGTGAAATCATCATCCTCTCTTGAATGTGCCTCAGATGTCTTTAGGATGTGACGCTGTATGCTATATACACACGTGGCATCTCCACTTAAGACACTTGAATGTGTGTTTCAAGGATCAAATAATGAAATTATTTTTTCTATACTGTAATGTCAAGTGTAGAAGTGACAGTCACACTGCTCGTATTTTATTATGATGTGAAGTTCAAGTGCTGAAGCGACGGACTGTCAGTGTCAATGAATGAAGAGTTTTATCATGTCCGAGAGATAAGCGTTTATGACGCTGCTGGTGAGACACACGTATTTAATAACGGTCAAATAAAAGAATGGAGTTTTCAGCATGTCTGAGATTTCTTCAAGAGATTTAGCTGTCATTGTAGAGTCACCTCAGAAAATAAAGTGAAGTATTGCATTCTATTATCTTTTTTTAATCTTTCAGAGACATATTTTGAGGAACAACATGCATTATGCTTGTTAATGGCAGTGTGTAGGTGAGCCTGCTTGGTAAATCATTAACTCAGAATTGAATGAACTGAAAATAACAGTACAATCACACAAATACACACACACACACACACTTCGACTCAAACACATCCTTGTTTGTTTGTACTGTGCTTCCTTTGACTCTTGAATTACAAAATGTACGATTGAAGTTACTGACGTACACAAAAGTATTAAAGTTTAATTAAGATTATTTCTTTATACATATTATTAAAAGTAGCCTGTGAATGGAAAAGTCGTAATATTTTCCAGAGATAATATGTGACCCTGGAGCACAAAACGTAAGTAATCGCGGCTATATTTGTAAACAATACAATGTATGGGTCAAAATTATTGATTTTTCTTTGATGTCAAAAATCATTAGGATATTAAGATCACATTTCATGAAGCTATTTAGTAAATTTCCTACCTGAAATATATCAAAACTTAATTTTTGATTAGTAATATGCATCGCTAAGAACTTCATTTGGTCAACTTTAAAGGTGACTTTCTCTATATATATATAAATTTTTTTTGAACACTCAGAGCTTATTTATTCAGCTTTCAGATGATGTATGAATCTCAATTTTAACCCTCATGACTGGTTTTGTGGTCCAGGGTCACATATTTTTTGTATCTTTATGACAGCAGACAGACTGATGAAAACAGGCACGTTTTTCTTGAAATTGACTATTATTATCATTATAATAATGGTCATTATTCATTATTATCATTATCGTTGTTGATGTTATTGCTATTATTAATATTAATAAGCCAAACTGTACATTTTTTTGCACCCTCACACTCCAGGTTTTCAAATAGCTATTTCTCAGCCAAATAATGGAGATAATATTAATTTAGTTCAGTTGACCCTTATGACTGGTTTTGTGGTCCAGGGTCACACATTTCATTTCAGCCACTTTAACTTTGTTGTCATACATAAGAAACAACAGCATATACAGGATGATCATGCAGAATTAGTGGTCAAAGGTGGTTTGGATTTAATGTTAAACCTTTACGACATCAAACAGCTGTGCTAAATGTCACATGTCAGAAGGTTTTATAAACATCTGATTGCTGGAAGACAAACACTCATGAATAAGGAGTATAA
Organism: Cirrhinus mrigala; assembly: GCA_036247105.1. NCBI lineage: Eukaryota > Metazoa > Chordata > Actinopteri > Cypriniformes > Cyprinidae > Cirrhinus > Cirrhinus mrigala. The sequence continues at coordinate 38,418,995 of CM070014.1, forward strand.
AAAGCAAAGGGGGTGAACATTTGTGCCTTTTCTGTGTTTTCTAGTTTTCGAGTGCTGCTTGTACTGAGATTTACACCTGACTCACCACATCTGTTCAAAGAAAATCTGAATGACCCACATATGTAATGCAGTCATATATGTTTAATGAGGTAAATCTGCCATCTGCTGTCCTGCAGCATCATCTCAGTCTTTTGAAGATCATCATGTCTAAAATATATATATAGTAAGGTTTTTAATGTTTTTTTTAAAGAAGTTTCTTATGCTAATCAAGGCTGCATTTATTTAATTAAATTAAATTGTAATTATGTGAAATATTTGTTACAATCTAAAATAGCAGTTTTCTATGTGAATGTCTGCTAAAATGTAGTTTATTTCTGTGATCAAAGCTGAATTTTCAGCATCCTTACTGCAGTCTTCAGTGTCACATGATCCTTCAGAAATCATTCTAATATGCTGAAACATTTTTGCTTATTATCAATGTTGAAAACATTTGTGCTGCACAATATTTTTGGGACCTTGATATTTTTCAGCTTTCTTTGATAAATAGAAAATTCAAAGGAACGGTGTTTATTCATAATAGAAATTTTGTTACAATATACACTACTATTCAAAAGTTTGAGGTCAGTAAACATATTTTTTATTATTTATTTATTTATTTATTTATTTTTTAAAGAAATTAATACTTTTATTCAGCCAGGATGTGTTAAATGGATAAGAAGTCATAGTAAAAAAAAATGTTTTTAATTGTGAGAAAAGATTTTTATTTTGAACAATTGCTGCTGTTTTTTACTTTTTATTCAACAAAGAATCCTGAAAAAAAGAATGACGGGTTCCAAAAAAATATTAAGCAGCACAACAGTTTCAACACTGATTTTAAATCAGCATATTAGACTGATTTCTGAAGCATCATGTGACACTGAAGACTGGAGTAATGATGCACCACAGAAATAAATTATATTTTAAAGTATATTAAGATAGGAAACAAATATTAGAAATTGCAAATAAATACAGCCTTAATGAGCATAAGAGACTCTGAGAAAACATTTAAAAAATCTTATTGATTGCAAACTTTTGAATGTGTGTTTAAAAAAGGTTACATTACAGTATTTGTCAATATCTGATCATGTCTACAGAAACGCAAAACAGAGCTGATTTTGTCCAAGTTCTGCTCTCATGAGCATTTCGATTAGATTCTGTCTTTACACTTTTTGTGTAGCACACGTGTGCTTTCTAGTTTGAGAGCCGTTTATCTGTTCATGTGTGTGAGCTGATGAAAGTTTCATCAGACGGCAGATCTACACAAAGAGCTGTCAGTCCCGCGAGGCCACGCCCACAGGGCGACCGTATGGGCGGAGTCTCGTGTCTTCAAGATGATCCTCGAGTTGAATGAAATTTCCCTCTAAATCGGCGAGCGCTTCATGACAGAAGATCCGCACAGAATCTGTTGGCGAGCGGATGATGCCGATACGAGGAGACAGATAATCAGACCACCACCATCATCATCATCATCATCATCATCATCATAGCGATCGATCATCAATCGGGATGTCGGACTCGGAGATGTCAGAGTTCGCGAGTATCGTGGAGCGCATTGAGAGAGGCGAGGTGAGCTGCACATCTCCTGCTCTTCATCTGACGATGATGATGGTGATCAGATGCTGCTGTCAGACAACATGATGTCAAACGATCTGCTGATCTGCCTCGGGACACACGACGCGCTGCATGGAGCGACGAGGCTGCAGCGGTCATTATGCATCACAGTCGTGACGATGCTGTTGTTCTGATGCTTCACGACTGTCTTTATCATGCTGAAATAATCGCTCATTCATCCGACTCATCTGTGCTGCTGTCAAAATCCCGTTCGTATGACGTCACGGCTCCACCTTGCCTTATTTGCCATCATTCGTAATAATGCTGCCAGTGAATATAAGAGGTCATTTGTCGGGCGCGCTATTAATGATTCGGCGTCGGCTAGGATACAAATAGCGATCTGTATCAGGAATAATGTGGCGTTCTGCCGCGGACCCCGCCCCTTATTTAAATGCTAAATAGTTTCGCTGCGGGGTTGCTATAGTGACGGCCGATGACTCCGCCCCGGTCGGCTTGTTGCTGCGGCTCGTGTATTAACGGCGCGTCACGTTGTTCGATTGATTCCCGAACTGTGCGAATTTTCTCTTATTTGCGAAGTTGAATCGGGAACGAGGAGTTTGTCCTTCATTGTGCTCGCGATGTCCAGGCGAAGCTCGCTTCTAGTAAGTCTGCGATTCCGGTTCGAGTCCGGTTCATCCTACTGAATGAAACTGCTGTTGTTTGCCGAGGGAAAGTTGAACCGGTTGTTTTGAATGAGTTTTATTTCATTTTTTTAAAATGCGTGTTAGGATCAAACACAAGCTTTGTGGGCGTTTGTCCTTGTGACACAGTTTCACAACTGAAAATCGTACTTTTTACGCTTCGAATAGAAAGGCGAAAGTGAACAATGGAAGTAACTTCCCCAAACGGCGGCAGGCATCATCTGACCGAGGGGAATTAACGTTATTCCGCTCGCTCCGCCGCTGTGATGCTGAGGTTTTCCCGGTCAGTGCGGCTCTAAACGCAGGCTGTGTTTGTGCTCGACAGGTGCCGATGAAGAACATCGAGCGGGAGCTGATCTGTCCCATCTGTAAGGAGCTCTTCACGCATCCGCTCATCCTGCCCTGCCAGCACAGCGTCTGCCACAAATGCGTCAAAGAGCTGCTCTTGCCCAACCATGACGACTCGTTCAGCACAGACGCGGGATCCGAGAGCTCGAACCCGGGCAGCCCTCGATCCAGAGTCCCGTCTCCCAGCATGGAGAAGCTGGACCGCCTGGTGCGATCAGGTAACCGGCCAGTCTGGATCACGATTCAGCCGGAAGATCTGTGAGATCAGAACTGAAACAGTTCAGATGAGTTGATTTTGAGGCGTCTTGCATCCCAAAATCGCGTAATAATTGTGACCTGGACCACAAAACCAGTCACAGGGGTCTATTGAGATTTTGTTTGAGATTTATATATCATCTGAAAGCTGAATAAATAAGCTTTCTGTTAATGTATTGTTTGTTAGGATGGGACAAAATTTGGAAATACAACTATTTGAAAATCTGAGGGTGCCAAAAAACAAAAAAACAAAATCAAAATACTGAGAAAATCCCTTTTAAAGTTGTCCAAATGAAGTTCTTAGCAATGCATGTTACTAATCAAAAATGAAATTTTGTTCTCTTTACAGTTGGAAATTGACAAAATATGTTCATGGAACATGATCTTTACTTTTGGCATGAAAGTAAAATCGATAATTTTGACCCATAAAATGTATTGTTGGCTATTGCTACAAATATAACAAATCAAAAATTAAGTTTCGATATATTTATGGTTGGACATTTACAAAACGTGATCTTAATACCCTAATCATTTTTGGCGTAAAAGAAAAATCAAGAATTTCGACCCATACAATGTATTTTTGGCCTTTGCTACAAATATACCCACATATACAAATATAGTATAAATATATGCTACTTAAGAGGTTTTGTGCTCCAGGGTCACGTATATGCAGTGTATTGATCAGCGTGGATAAAAGTCCGCTGGAAATGGATGGAAGAAATGGGATTTTCAGTTTTTGCATCGGAATTTAAATAGAATAGCAGAAAGGTCATAAAATCACCTTAAATCAAGATATATTTACAGAATTGAATAAAATGCAAATAATAAATGGAACACCAGGTGAGTTTATGCTTAAAACTACAACTAATATCTGTCAAACCTTGTTTTTCTTTTGAAATAAGTTGATTTTTGCTCACTTGCAGATATCGGTTCTTGTTTTAATCATAAACTCACTTCATTTTGATCCATTTCTCCATTCCTCCATCTTAAGCTTCTCAAGTAATTATAAACTGGTTTAAAAAACAAGACAAAAATACTGAGAAAGAACAGCACTTTTTTGCAGGGTGATCAGAAGGCTCAGTAAAAGTTATTTCCATATTCTTCCTACTTGGTCTTAAACAAGTCTTAAATTCAGAGGCGGACAGTAGTGAAGTATTTGTACTTTGCTCAAGTAAATTTAAAAAGTATCTGTAGTGTTTTTCTTTGGAAAACTTTACTTCACTACATTCCAAAGCATAATGTCATACTTTTACTGCACTACATTTCATAAATAAAAGTTGTTTGTTTTACTTTTAATACTTAAGAACATTAAAAATGTAGTACTTTCTTGTACTCAAGTAAATCTTTGAATTGCTTTTACTTGAGTAGAAGTAAGAAAGCAATAGATTTCTAATTTAATTAAGTATTAAATTATATTTAATATGAAATACGTAGTGCAGTAAAAAGTACAATATTATGCTTTGGAATGTTAAGTAAAGTTTTCTAAAGAAAAATACTCACACTTGAAAAGTACTTTTACATTAGAGTAAAAATACTTCACTGCTGTCTGCCTCTACTTAAATTTATTTTGGAACTTGCAGTAAGCCTATTAGACTCTTAGTATTTTTAGAACCGTGCATTATTTTAGGTGACATGTTTGTCTAGGTCCAAATATTGTTTGTTTGCTGTTGTCCTCATAGAATCCGGGCGAGATCAACAGCAGATGAATAAACTCTGCGGTTATAAAAACGTTTCGTTCGTTAGCGCAGGAATGATTGAGGAGGTTTTGCTCACTGCTGTTTCAGTGTCTTTCCTCATCTCTCCTTTTATACTGTTGGCTTTCATTGCAGTTTTTTCCCCCAAGAAATGTGATGCTGTTTTCATGTTCGTACAGTCATTGGTTGTGAATCAGGTTTCACTCCACTTCTGTTCACGTTTAACCATTGTTAGTCTTGTTTCACTTTTTTCTCTGTTGCCTGCAGCCTCGCTGAGGAGGTCGTTTGGAGGGAGAGGTAGATGTGGGTTACGTAATTTAATTAGCCGTAGTGAGTACTGTGTCTCTAGAACCCCTGTACACTCGCGCTCTCTTCTCGCTTCCGTACGGAACGAATCACGACAAGATGCCGCTGCGGCTTAAAGCGACGGTTCGCCCAAAAATAAACATTAGCTGTTCGTTTACTCATCCTCATGTCATACAAGATGTGTTGTGTGTGTGTGATGTTTGGTGATTCATTAAATGCTAGTTAATGGCTACTGGCATTTTGAGAGTCAAAAACATCATAACTGGGCAACACAAAATGAAAACCTGTGGCTTCTGACCAGATCTGGGTAATAACTGATTACATGTAATCTGGATTACATAATCACAATCTAAAAATGAAGTACTTGTAATTAGATTACATTACATTTTTAAAACACTCGTAATCAGACTACAGTTACGTTTTTATGGATTACATATTATTCACACAGTAGCAATAAATTATTTATAATTCCTCTTTTTCATCTTTTGAATTTTCCTTTCTCAAATAGCCTGCTGTTTGTGTGTGTTCAGAAAGTCTTCAAGTTTTGTGGACGTTCGCACAGAGATCGGTCGTTATTCAGGGGGCGACAGCATTTGACCACTGATTTACAAAAATCTTTTCAAAAATGCAGGTCAAAATGATTGATTTTTCTTTAATGCCAAAAATCATTATGATATTAAGTAAATATCATGTTCCATGAAGAAACTTTGTAAATTTCCTACAGTAAATGTATCAAAACTTAACTTTTGATTAGTAATATGCTTTGCTAAGAACTTAATTTGGACAATTTTAAAGGTGATTTTTCTCAATATTTAGATTTTTTTTTTTTTGCACCCTCAAATTAGAGATTTTCAAGTAGTTGTATCTTGGCAAAATATTGTCCTATCCTAACAAAGAATAAATCAATGGAAATAAATCTGAATTAATAAAAATTTACCCTTGTGACTGGTTTTGTGGTCCAAGGTCGCAAATCATCAGGAGCCACGCATATCAGTTTTGCGTTGCCTGTTTACGCATTTTTGACTCTCAAAGTGACGGCATCCTGTGACTTGCATTTTATGAATCATGGTTTCAGCTAAAAATCTTTGTTCTAAACTATTGTTCTACTGCAGAAATAGTCACTTGCATTTTGGGTATCCTAAGGGGAGATTAAATGAGCAGCAGATGTTCATTTTTGGGCAAACTGTCCCTTTAAAACTCTGGTGAGCGTCCGCTGAGCATGTTGACAGACGCTCGTATCAAATCTCCGCAGTGCGTTTGCGACCGTGAGAACGAGCGCGTTTGGTGTTGCCGTGGAGGAGCACAGGAATCCCAGAGAGAATACCGAGACATTTTTTTTTCTTCTAGACAACAGCAGCTAACTAAATAGCCGTGAAGGAGCAGCAGACGCCTCGTCACATGATAATCTTCATTTTCACTGAAATGCTCTATGCTCAGGACCCGCTCTACCGTTCTGTGTCAAACGCTCCTCTCGCGACTAACCGATTAGCATCCCGCCTCCGGACGCGAGGCGTTATTGGCCGTAAGGTTCTGACTGACGGGCTGATGTGTGGTTTTGTAGGGGACGGGCGTCTCTTGTGCTGATCGGCCCGTTTCTGGTCTGAGCGTTTATTTTTTTTTTCCCCCCTCTGCACTGAGTCTCATTGCGGCAGCATCAGGTCCCAGCATGCCGTGCGGCATCCTCCCCTCCCCGAGCGGCGCAGCACACTCACGGCCTAAGTACACGCTTTATTTCAGTCATGCTCGCTCTCACTCACTCACTGCCACGTCCCGATCTGAACCTGGCCCTAGCTCAGATCTCCGTCCATCATCATCGTCCATCATCGTTGTGCCGTAGCGCGTCCGCACGCGTCGCTTCCTTCCATCTGTGCTGCACGTGTGTCGCTGCTGCATCCTCCGGTGTGATGTTGTCTCTCGTTTGGTGTTTGTCTGCATTTCACTTTGCTGTTCTTTGTCATCAATGCTTGCTGGAGAAGTGATTTCTTTCACCCTAAAATGAATTTCCTGCATAAGCCTGTGACACTGACCTGGACAGTCCGGAGGGCGAGGTTCATCTTTAAAGCTCCTGTGTGTGATCATCTGTCCATCCAAATTCTGAGCACCAAAAAAATGGTGATTAAACGATTAGTTCACTTCCAGAAGAACAATTTACAGATAATGTACTCACCCCCTTGTCATCCAAGATGTTCATGTCTTTCTTTCTTCGGTTGTAAAGAAATTGTTTTTTTGTTTGTTTTTTTTGAGGAAAACATTGCAGAATTTTTCTCTATATAATGGACTGATATGGTGCCCCGAGTTTGAACCTCCAAAATACAGTTTAAATGCAGCTTCAAAGAGCTCTAAACCCTCTAATCCCAGCTGAGGAAGAAGGGTCTTATCTTGCAAAATGATTGGTTATTTTCGAAAAAAAAAAAAAGTACAATTTATACACTTTTTAGCCTTAAATGCTCATCTTGTCTAGCTCTGCGTAAACTCTGTGTATTCCGGTTCAGTACAGTTAGGGTATGTCAAAAAACTTAGTAGGATGATTTTGAAGTTGGAGGAGAAAATGAGATGGGATTTTTTTCAACATACTCTAACTGTATTGAACCAGAATACACATGCATGCACATCGCAGAGAATAGACCAGATGAGTATTTGAGGTTAAAAAGTGTATAAATTGTACATATTTAAAAAAAAAAAAAAAAAAAAAAAAAGACTGATCATTTCACTAGATAAGACCCTTCCTCCTCAGCTGGGATCATTTAGAGCCCTTTGAAGCCGCATTTAAACTGAATTTTGGAAGTTCAAACTCACCATAGATGTCCATTATATGGAGAGAAATCCTGAAATGTTTTCCTCAAAAAACATAATTAAACTGGAGAAAGAAAGACATGAACATCACAAGGGGGATGACAAGGGGCTGAGTACATTATCTGTAAATTGTTGTTCTGGATGTGAACTACTCCTTCACTGATGGATATGTTGAGCGTAATGAGGTCACGCTCACAGTTGAAACTCCAGGTTAGGGTTGGGTTACGCTTTTGCAAAGAGTCTGTTTACATCTCATGCTGCTGTTTACACAGTCAAAAAAGTTCCTGTTCCTTTAGATGTGTAAAAATAAACATTGTATATTCTTAATTATCTGTAGTTGTAAGCAGTGTTTAAATTATTACAGGATTTCTTTTTTAAATTGTTGTTGGAGTGTACAGTAGATGCATCACAGTGGCAGTATCACAACCTGAGGGAAGAACAAGAACAATCAGAAGAATCATGTTCAGTTTCAGTTTTCAGCCCAGTGAGTCTAGAATTTCCGGTTTTAAGAATCTTAATTTCAGTGCATCACTAATCGATTTCTGAGGAGTCAACACTGATGCTTTACAACATTGAGTGGCCAGAACTCTGACTCGACCAATGAGGTGGGTTTGGGGCGGCGCCATCAAGTCAAGTCAAGTCACCTTTATTTATGTACCGCCTTTAACAATACAGAATTGTGACAAAGCGGGTGTACAGTATTAAATAGTAAATAGTGCATAAATAATGCAAAAGGGGAACAGTAAACACTCACTTTTCAGGTAAAGGCAGTTCATCATTGAATTCAGTGATCATCATCCAGCTCAGTTCAGTTAAAATAGTATACGATATCGTTTGAAGAAAAGTGTCCCCAACTAAGCAAGCCAGAGGCGACAGCGGCAAGGAACCAAAACTCCATCGGTGACAAATGGAGAAAAAAACCTTGGGAGAAACCAGGCTCAGCGAGACTATCAGACTGACCAATGGCAGACGGCATGTTTGTAGAAACCTGTCAGAAAAACCATCAGTGAATGATCAGTTCTGTTTGGTGGAGCAGAAATGACACACCGCAGCTTTAAAAAGAGTGACCTCGATCTCATTCAGCGCTGTGAAATAACTTAGACACGCCTGTCATTCAGTTTCTTTTACTTAAATTAGATTTAATGGCCATTTTTTTGATCTTTTGTTTCTCGTGTCCAGATCACTGTCTGCTGTTGTTTTTAGTTTGAGTCACTCCACGTGTGTCTGACCTTTTTTGATCACTAGTGCTTTATTCTGTGTGTGTGTGCGTGTGTGTGCGTGTGTGTGCGTGTCCGTTCATTCCTCCCCCTTTATTTTGACGGCTCTCACATGTTGCTGAATCAGGGTCCATATCTTCTCCCGGATGGAGGCGTTCCTCCGTCACTCCCCGCGTCACCACCTTCCCGTGTCCGGGCTGTCAGCATGACATCGATCTTGGGGAGCGAGGGATCAGCATGCTCTTCCGGAACTTCACGCTGGAGAGCATCGTGGAGCGCTACCGTCAGGCGGCCCGCGCGGCCGTGGCCATCATGTGCAACGCGTGCAAACCGCCCGTTCAGGAGGCCACCAAGAGCTGCATGGACTGCAAGGCCAGCTTCTGCAACGAGTGCTTCAAGATGAACCACCCGTGGGGAACGCCCAAAGCCCAGCACGAGTACGTGGGCCCCACCACCAACTTCAGGCCAAAGGTCCGAGTCGAATCCGCCGCCGAAATGCGTGTTAGCAGGTGTCGTTGTTGATCTAATCCATGAAACCCTGCATTCCAGGTGCTAATGTGTCCTGAACACGAGATGGAGAAGGTCAACATGTACTGTGAAGTGTGTCGGCGTCCCGTGTGTCATCTCTGCAAGCTTGGCGGTTCTCACGCTAATCACAAAGTCACTTCCATGAGCAGCGCCTACAAGATCCTCAAGGTGCGTCCAGTTAAACGACGTTCGTTGCTTTTGTTTGCCTGTCCGTGTTCAGAGTAGCTCATACACGGTCATAACCTGCTTTATATCGTCTCGCAATTCTGACTTTATAAATCGCATTTGCAAGTTTATATCTTGTAATTGATTTTTTTTTTTTTTCTGAGTTTATATGTGACCCTGGACCACAAAACCAGTCATAAGGGTCAATTTTTTGAAATTGATTTGAATAAATAAGCTTTCTATCGACGAATGGTTTGTTAGGATGGGACAATATTTGGCTGAGATAGAACTATTTGAAAATTTGGAATCTGAGGGTGCAAAAAAAAAAAAATCTAAATACTGAGAAAATCACCTTTAAAGTTGTCCAAATGAAGTTCTTAGCAATGCATATTACTAATCAAAAATTAAGTTTTGATACATTTATGGTAGAAAATGTACAAAATATCTTCATGGAACATGATCTTTACTTAATATCCTAATGATTTTTGGTATAAAAGAAAAGCTGATAATTTTGACCCATACAATGTATTTTTGGCTATTGCTACAAATATACCCGTGTGACTTGAGACTGGTTTTGTGCTCCCGTTTATTCTTTAAAATTGCAGGTTTATATTATGCAATTCTGAGAAAACAGTTGGAATTGTGAGATTCACAATTGTAAAAGTCACTGTTATTTTATTTTTCATTCAGTGGCAGAAACAGCCTTTTACAGTGCACTTATTATGTTAGTAGGAGTCATAATTTAGAAATTAACATGCAGTTTATTCCTCTAATTTGAACCGTTTAAATGGGCGTGTCTCTTTAGGACTTCAGTGTGAACATCCACTGCTGTGATTGGTCAGCATCTCTGCATATGCAATGAATATTACATGTGGAACTCTTTTGAAAAGGTTTACTATTCCCTGAGACAAACTAATGATGAAATGTTTTGACCTGTTCAAAGCAGAAGAAAATGAATCATCTTTGTTTCAGCTTGGCTTCAGCTAATTCTGTTTGTGGACTTGCAGCTAAATTCTGAAACTTCCAGTCTGTTTTTATAGTGCAAATGGCCGTTTATAGGTCATAAGATCAGGTCTGTTTTCTCAGTTCGTGACTCCTTTAAAGTATTCGTGCCTGAGCCGAAAACAGGCGCTATTGTGTTTGTGGTGAATAGATGTGTGCGGGGAGGGACCGTGATGAAGCGGCCCGCAGGCAGAGGTCAATCGCTCAGTCTCTGTCAGCATCTGCTGAGTCAGAAATATTAGCCGACCGCAAACACGAGCAGTGACTCATCCATTTTTAATGGATCATTTCTATCTTGCGATGTTCTGTCCAGAGCACGGCACTCACAAAAGCCGTATTAGGTGTCTCGCTCTGTCCGGAAATCACGCGGGAGGTCAATTTTTCCACTGTGTTCTAATGGGCTTAACTTTTCTATCAACAGGAGAAGCTCTCGAAGAGTATCCATTACCTAATTAGCAAAGAAGACCAAGTGAGGACTCAGATTTCTGAGCTGGAGGTGTTGATCCGTCACACAGAGGTAACGGCGAGCTCATTTCACGCTCGATCCTGACTGGTCCAGAATGATCGGAACAAACGTGCTCCGCCCAATCCGTGTTCGTCTCGTGTAGCCGTTCATGACGTGATTTACGCTCCTCCACTTAGATTTATGCTGCCGTTGATGTCATATTTATGTTCCGTTCAGCGTGGAGTAAAGGCGTTTTTAATATTGCCGTATTGAATGATTTGGTGTGCCACGTAATTTTCTTTTGCTGTTATCCGCTTGAAGGCTAGCTCACGACAAACGGCACCATCCAACAGTTGTTGGGTTTCTCTAATCTCCATTAATAATTGCCACCAGCGTTGGGGAAAGTTACTAAATCTATTTTGCACTAGGTACAACAAATAGTTCCTCTCAGGACCTTCAGGACAGAAATGTCCCCATTGAAACCCATTAAAACTGCTATTTTTAATCACAGCGCCGTTTAACTGTAAAATGATGCAATTTTTGTTAATAGACTTTCATTCTGTTGGCAAGGCTTCAAAATTAAACTTTTTTTTTTTTTTTTAGATTAGGGCCAATAAAGCAAATAATTGCTTTATTTCTGTTTTCTGCTTCTACATATTATAGAGCCAGTTGGATAAATAATGCAGCTATAATTGGTGTGGATGTTAGAGTGTGGTTTGTGGTTTGTAAAAAATTGTTTGTGTGTGTGTGTTCTTGTAATATTTGAGAGAGAAAAACTCTAATGGGGAAAATCTGGTGCTGCGCACAAACATAATCTTACTTGAAAGCTCATTTTTTGAGATATCAACCTCAAATTTGGAACACAACTTGTTTAGATTTATGGCTTTGATTTTTCTATCAAGTATAGAGTTCAACATGTTTCATTAAATGTGTATTTTATATAAAATATTGTACATAAAGCATTTTCATGAACTTACAGAGGTTTAACTTTTTTTTTTTTTTTTTTTTCTTTTTTTTTTTCCCCCCACTTCAACAATAATCTGACATGGGTCTTCTTCAAAATGAGAGCAAACTTAAGTCTGTGCTCCATAGTTTCAAAATTTTATGACAGTTTTTTTTGATATGGACATTTTTGTCCACTAAGGACGTATGTGTAACTTTTTTTTTTTTTATTGACGCACAAAGGTTAAGGAAGGGTTTGCTAGTTTTGTGTTACTTTTTTGTCACCTGGGCTGGACTTTTTTTATTTTTGTAAAATAACAAAAAGCCAGTACGTTTTTGGCAGCTGTATGAGTCCTTTCACACCAAAAGTGAAATGAATAATCCTCAGACTGAAGGAAGAGCCTCTGTCTCTGCATTTACTCCTGATTTCTCTCAACATGGGACAGGAACCACGTTAGTCTGTACGTGGGAAAACAAGTAATTTCCATTAATTATTTGAAGAAGTAACTTTCTTGTACAATAAAAAGTTATGTTATACTTTACTAGTCACTTGAAAAAAGTAGTTTGATTTATGAAGCGTGTGATACTTGTAATGCATTCCCCAACACTGCTTACCAACATTCATTCATATGTGAGGTTATAAGTCATTTTCCAGATATCCATGTTTCATTAAAGCATCTTTTTTTTTTTTTTTTTTTTTGTACTATTGTTTATTAAAAATGGACCAATAAAGAAAATAACAAAGATAAAGTGAAATAAGAATTTGTTCATATTGTTCACCCCTACAATGACTTAAATCTTTTGTTCTTTTGTTTTTTTTGTTGTTTTTTTTTTTTTTTTTGTCTTCCCTATATATTTCAAATAGGGAAATTAGTTTGGGTTAGGTAACTCTTAAAATAGTCATAAAAAACCAACATGAAAAATACCACGATAAGATTGTGCTTCATGTCAGTGTATTTGCATGATGGCAGCAGGATTGTCGTCTCACGCGTTTGTTCCGAATGCAGGAGAACGGGCAGCTCGCCGAGAGACGCGCCAACGAACACTTTGAGCGTCTGTTCGAGACCCTTCAGGAGAGGAAGACGGAGATGCTGCGGTCCATCGAGCAGTGCAGGAACCTGCGTGTGGAGCGTCTGCGGACTCAGGTGGAGGAGTATCAGGGCATGCTGGAGAACAGCGGCCTGGTGGGATACGCACAGGAAGTGCTGAAGGAGACCGATCAGTCCTGCTTCGTCCAGACGGCCAAACTGCTGCACGTCAGGTTCGACCTCCTCACGCTCGTTACGGGATCACGTCAGATTTGGCCACGTGTCCGTAATCCAGATTCTTTGTGTGCTGGCTTGTGTTTCTAGATTTAACCAAGGTTCACAGTACGTTCACTGTAATCCTGATCTCTATTAGTCCACAAAGCTGCTTTGACTTTCACTTTCCCACAAACCCTGAGTCACTGTTTTTGAGACGCCACACGATATTATGGCTGGTAACACCGAGGCGCTCTTTAGATTAGCCTGCTGTGGATGGGCATTTTAAGTCTTCTGTGTTTATTTAGCTTTTCATACAATACCAATTGTTTCAAAGATGATTTTTCCTCTCCTATAGGAGAAAACTAGATAAAAAGTTTAAGATAAACTTTAGCTTGGCTCAGAAAAGCCTAGCATGAAACTTTGAACTAACTGTAAATGCTTGAAGGTTGAAACGGTTTTAAAGTTTGAAAAGATAGATAGATAGATAAGAAATACTAGATGGAATGAGAGCTTAAGTTTAAATGGCTTAGAAATGATACAGGGAAGCTTGAATGAGTCTCAAGGGATTCTGAGAGATTAAATGTTTGTTAGTTGGAGTTTGGATGGTCTTAGCTCGTTTGAACATTCTGTCAGTGTAAGTCCTGTGGGTTTTGATCATCAGTTTTAGGGAAAACCATGAAATGCCACATGATTAGAGAGGCATAAAACTCGTTATCACCAACTAGTGGCCGATTCCTTTCAAGATTCTTACAGAGCTTTAGGGTCATGAGTCGAACATGCCCGGTGAGTTTCGTTCCGATCGGCCTCCGTTAACCTTGTCTAATAGGTGCTCAAAATTCATTGGTCAGTGGCGGCCATGTTTTTTGAGATACGCAGATGTCCTCATAGAGCCTTGTGGTACATTTGACAGAGACGCTACATACCAAGTTTCAGGTCGATCGGACTAATGGTTGCAGTTATAGCCGTTTTTTTCTCCCTCTTATAGCTCCACCAAGTGGTCGAGCTCCACAATTTTTAAAATTTGCCCAAAGATTGAGCTCATACACATGTGTACCAAGTTTGGTGAAGACATCTCATTCTGTTCATGAATTATAGCCATTTTAGTAAAACTGGATCCACCTCTTTCAAACATTTTGGTGCCCCTTTGCGACCTTGAGTTGAAAGTTTAACTTTTTTATGATAATTATTGATATTCACTGTTCAGGGAACATTTCTACACTGGCTTGGTTCCGATTGGCGAAAAACCTAGGGCTAGTTTGCAAAAGTAGATTTTTGACAAAGTTCAAAATGGTGGAAAATTTCTGAGATTCTGTTCACACGGAACGTGTTTTTCTATTCCAATGCACTACTTTTCCATAGTTTTTTTTTTTTTTTTTTTATGCGCTTACATCTTTGTGCACACATAAACGCCACATTTTTAAAATGCTGGGTCAAGTTTTACACGTAGCGCCGTTCATCAATGTCAGTTCTAAAAGAGTGGACCAATCAGAAAACCCTGGAGGCGGGGCAAATGTTGCAAGCTTTTGTTTACAGTAGCAAGTTGACATGCCGACTGGTTTGTTTGACGGCAACATGGAAGAGAAGGCAGAAAAACCGTTCCTGAGCGCTGCGTCTCACGTTTTTAGACACAAAGACGTGTTCTGTGTGAACGGCTCCCTAAGTCCTTTCTCAAGCCATCATAATGAATGGAATTATTCCTCTGGGCTCTGTAATGCTCTTTTGAGACTGTAACATGGTTATGATTATCTGATAGTATTGGTCTCGTAAGTAAGTAATTCATAAAATCATTATTGCAGTGCTGTTGGCAAATGTTGATGCTTTATCTCGTCATTTGAATGTGGTTTGTTCATTCTGTGTGAAATGTAACCGCAAAACCAGTCTTAAGTATCACGGGTATATTTGTAGCCATAGTCAACAATACATTGTATGGGTCAAAATTATCGATTTTTTTTTTTTTCTTTTATGCTAAAAATCATTAGGATATTAAGTAAAGATTATTAAAATTTCCTACCGTAAATATATCAAAACTTAATTTTTGATTAGTAATATGCATTGCTAAGAACTTCGTTTGGACAACTTTAGAGGTGATTTTTCTCAGTATTTAGATTTTTTTTTTTTTTTTTTTTTTTGCACCTTTAGATTCCGGATTTTCAAATAGTTATTAATTTTCAAATCTCAGGCAAATATTGTCCTATCCTAACAATCCATACGTCAATGGAAAGCTTATTTGTTATCTTTCAGATGATGTATAAATCTCATTTAAAAAATTTTTTGAATCTTATGACTGGTTTTGTGGTCCAGGGTCACAAATGTGTTTTTGTGTCAACAGGATTCAGAAAGCCACAGACTCGCTGAAGACCTTCCAGCCAGCGGCGACGCCGTCGTTCGAGGAGTTTGCCTTGGACACGTCGAAGGAGGAGATCTTGCTGAAGGAGCTGAGCTTTAGCGGCGGTAAGAATGAAGCGCTCGACACTTTCACTCCTCACCGTCCTGAGCCGCTAGCACTGTTAGCAGAAGCTCTTTAGCAGAGTAATCCACTTACAGGCTTCATGAAATCAGTGAGACTCTTGTGTAACGTATCGCGCTCACATGTTGTCCTGCGCATCATTGTGGGGTTTTATTTTTTTTGTTCGTCCTGTGCTGCTGATCTACATATACACGCCCGCTCGTCCTTGAGCTGCGGGGTCAGTCCTGCCGAGCGAAGGCTCTCAGGGAGCGGATGGAGAATCGGTGTGGCTTTATCCAGATTTTATCCACGTTGTGAGACACGTTCACCTGTTTAGTTGGCGTCTAAATGCTGACCGCAGAAACGCAGGCACTTTCTTCCAGGAAGTTATTGATCAGCACTAATGCTACCGCTGGCTGTAATCTCGATCACGGCAGCTGTTTGCTGTAATGCGATTGGCTGAACTGTTGAGGAAGCAAAACTCAGCTCTAATTCTGCTGCAGTACAACAGATTCTCTCAAGTTCCCGGCCATATTTTGTGGCGCTGCCGTCTCATGGTCTCCTCCGTCCGGCTTAATGCGTCTCCTGTTTGGATCAATAGCTTGTTATTCGCAGAGAAGCGTTTCGGGCGCCGTGCCCGAGCTCTTGGCAGACCGGCTGGCCGTGACGGGCCCCGTTTCCACGGTGATCAGCGGGCCTCGTCCTCGGGGTCACGTGTGTCTCGCTGTGATGGAGCGCTTCATGGAACAATAGCAGGACTCTGTGTGATGGCAGATTTATGCTGCGTTCACAGCAGATGCATGAAGATGCAGATCTTAAGTCGAGTCACTTTTATTTCTACAGCGCTTTACACAAGTCTTAAGGTCTTGAATTTGGGAATGGAAAAATAGAGTTGCAGTCAAAAGGCTGTGATTAATTAAACACGAGTGCTGCGTCAAAACGTGCTGTTGTTGCACGTTCAACAGGATCATATATTGATGAGTGAGAACTAGGGCTGTCAGTTTAACACATTAATTAGTTATGAAAACATAATGCGATTGAAATATTTTAAAGCAGTTAATGCACTGGCCCCGCTCCAGATTTGTACATCATCTTATATTTCATATAGTTGACAAACATGATGCAGGGCAACAACTCCACAAATGCAGTTATGCATTAAAATTCAAGGTATCGGTGCAAAAAGTGTCCCTGTATGTTTTGTCTCGTATTTATATACATCACACGGGCAGCAAGAGCAATATGACATGAGTGCTGATTTCGTCCCAATCTCTCAAAAGCTTAAATTTTATACAACAGTTCAGCCAAAAAAAAAAGTCAGAATTGTTATATTGTTATATTTTACATTTCTTTTTTATTTTATTTATTTTTTTTTACCTTTGAAGCCATAGCAGAATTGTTGCATGTCTCAGACCAACACAGCGGTGTTTAGCTTCTGAATGAATCCAGGTTTTGAACGAATTGTTCAATAATTTTGTTTTCAATATTTTGTTTTAAACGTAACACAGCTGTTTGAATGAATTGAATGAATAAATGAATCATAAAGACATTTACTGCCACCTGCTGGCAGATTTACTTTCTTATTTAAAGGATCATTTCATAAAAAAAAAGAATAAAAAGAAGAGTATTAAAGGGATAGTTGACCCAAAAAAAGAAAAAAAAGAAAATGTAATCGTCATTTACTCACCCTCATGTCATTTCAAAGCTTTCTTTTGTGGAACATGAAGGAAGGTATTTTGAAGACGGTTGGTAACAAAGCTGTTTTGGTTACCAGTGACTTTCATTGTATAAACAAAAAATGCTGAGATGTTTCTCAAATGATCTTCTTTTGTGTTCCATAGTTTACGTTAGGCTGTTCCAGCCTAAACATTTACGTGCAATAAATTCTATGTTGAATCAAATAAAATATTTCTTTCAAAAACTACAATTTGTAATGTCTGCTTGATACTTTCTCATTTAACACAAAAATAACTTTAAATCTCTTGTGGGTATTTTCACAGTCAATTTTTTTTTTTTTTTGCGGTTAATTAGATTAATTAATCAAGACATCATGCAATTAATTAGATTTAAACATTTTAATTGATTGACAGCCCTAGTGAGAACATAAACCAGTTTCAATACATAATGCAAATATTGAACAAAACACGAGCACCTGTTTGGCAGTTGAATGTGACAATGTGAAGATGAATCTTTTTAAGTAAAAACATTTGAGAGGATTTGAGATACCTGGTTTATTTTGAGATTGTATTGGTTTGTTTGTCTAAATTTTATCTCTTAAGCTCTAAAGAAGTCTTAAATATGATTTTAAAAACTCTCCAGAAATGGCAGAAAATAATATACTATCAGTAAGTGGTAAACGCAACTTTATATTGTGCTGTACTCTCACAAAAAATAAATAAATAAAAATACAAATGCATGATTTGTGCTTTTAAAAAAAGAAAAACAAAAGCTGTTTTATAGAAAAGAACACATTGAAAAAGACATTGAAATGCTGTTGATCGTTTCTCTCATCAGTTCCCGACCCTCCAGTGATCGATCTCTCTCGCTGCCGCGTTTACAACGAGGGTCTGATCCACTGGCGTCTGTCTGAAGACTCGCTGCCCACCGATCACCATATTGTGGAGTTCAGGAAGCTGGGGGCCGAGGATGAAGAGGAGGAATCCCGCTGGAGCGCGAGCGAGCGCGTTTACGGCTGCAGCACGGTGCTGTCCGATCTGGCCGGAGACTCTCGATACGCCTTCAGAGTGAAGAGCTGCCGTAACGGCGTCTTTAGCCCCTGCAGTCCTGAGGTGACCTTCCACACGCCTCCAGCGCCAGGTAAAAACACACGCGCGCGTTCATGTGCTCGTAGCCGTGGCTCTGTTGTTTTGTTGCTGTTAATGAGATGCAGAATTTGATCAATTCGAAAAGGTGAAACTGTGGCTGAAGAGCAGTATCAAGAAAGGTGTATTCGTTTCATTTAAATGAAGTCCCTCAAACCTGGATACTGACATACATTTTGAAGAAGTCATTCCTTAGAGTCAAACAGCCTGTTGTATTACGTTAGGAGATGTAAGTGTGAGAAGTCAGCAGATGTGTGTAGCTCTGGCAAACCATTTGCACGACTGCTGACCATATGAGCCTCTGAGAGCTTGATGCAGATCGACGCAGCGCCGTGCTTTCGCATCAGTCCGTTCGCCTCAGTCATGCTGCGTAATTGAATATAACAACTTGCGGTTTATTTTGCTTTTGTTGCTCTGAGTTTTAAGAATATTTTAAATTAGCTCTGTAAATGTTGGAGATTTTAAAGCTGGTATGCAGACTTGTTGACATTCCACACACAAATCAATATGATGGTGATGCACCAACTACAACATTCATGCACGTATACAGAGGCGTTCAGTAGCGTCACACTGGAAATCTGTTATTTAAGGACTAATTTAAACCTGACGGAAAATACACACTTTTAAGAATTTGCAATTTTAAAAAAACAACAACAACAAAAAAAAAACCTTTATTGAAAAATTGTTTCAGAAATATGTAAGATTCTTTACTAAAAGTGAAATTGTGAAAAGTAGTTCAGGGAGCATGAGGAGTCGTGACTTCAACCCTGTTGAAAGTCTTTGGGAGTCAACTTTAAATGAAGGTTTGACTGTCCCATTGTTGAGATCTTGGCCAAAAATAATTGCCACTCTTGACTGAAATAAATGCGGTGGTTGTTTGTTAAAACAATACCAAGACAAATACACACTGTAATCACTGTAATTTTAGACTTTTTTTGGCCAGTGATTCACCATTTAAAAATGTAAAAATTGCAATTCATGGCTAAAAGGTTGCTGAGTGATGATACACACAAACATGTTATTAAATTGTGAAGCAATAAAAGTCAAAGCTTATTAATATGCTAAAGTCAGATGCACTTCGTCTTTTTGTCCTGCAGGTGGCCGGAGAACATCCATGTTTCTCAAACTTCATTTCACCACCACTAGTGTGTTTGTTTTGTTTTTTTTCTAGTTAAAGGAACACTCCACTTTTTTTGCTAATAGCTTAGCATAGATTATTAAATCAGATTAGACCGTTAGCATCGAGTGAGATGCTAACGGTCTAATCTGATTCAATGATCTATGCTAAGCTATTAGCAAAAAAAGTGGAGTGTTCCTTTAAGTGCAAACCCCAGTTTCACTGATCAACTCAATCTCACAGACACCTGTCAAAACTAACTGAGCCAATGGTTACACACAGTAATCCTGTCTATCTGAATGTTCTACCAGTGTTTTACCAGTGTTCAGGTTAGAGGTTAGTGTTTATTTCAGCACTGACCAACAAAATCTTTAGAATCTGTGGTTTTGCGTTTGCTTGATTTGTGGGAGAAAGTCACATCCATTACTAAAGGAAAGGATGTTATAAATGTGATTCTTTCACCTTGATGATGTTGATTTTAAATCTGTGTATGAAAGGCTGAATTAAGGCCGGTTCACACTAAGGACAATAACTATGAAGGTAACAGTAGTTACCTGAGAACAAAAATTGTTCTCAGTATTAAAGAATAGCCACAATAAAGCCACAGAGAAACAATATCGTTGAAATCACCTATAGAATTTTTTTTTTTTTTTTTTTTTTTTTTTTCCCCCCCAGCTGAGGAACGATAAAAGCATTGACACCCAATCAGAATCAACCCTGCTATAGCGAGCTCGAATTTAAAGCGGCAGACAATAAATCGACGATATCGTCTGCCGGTGTGGACGCCAATATGGTTATCTTTATAGTTTTTGTTCTTGGTGTGAACGGGTCTTCAGTCGGACAGCCGTTGACTGAGATCTGCCTCTGCTCCTCAGTGTTTGGCTTCCTGTTTAACGAGAAGTGCGGATTCAGTGCGGAGCGGCTGCAGCTGAGCAAATGCAGGGACTCTGTGGAGAGCGTGGCGGGAATGAGTTTCCTTTTGGCCGCCGAGCGCGTCCAGACGGGAAGTTACATTTGTCTCGACTACATCATCGGCGATACGGGCATCTCTCACGGCCGCCACTACTGGGCTTTCCGTGTGGAGCCCAATTCATATATGGTGAAAGTGGGAGTGGCTTCTGACTCCAAACTAACAGAGTGGTTTCACAGCCCACGTGACACCAGCAGCCCACGGTGAGACCCCGCGCGCACGCGCACACCCACACACACACGTTTTTGTGAATTGTGGGGAATTTCCATAGACTTCTGTAGTTTTTATACTGACCAAATGATACAGTTTATCCCCTCACCCAACCCTAAACCTACCCCTTACAGAAAACCTGTTTGCATCGTTACATTTTCAGATAAACATTTACTATTTTTAATCATTTTTTTTTTTTACATTGTGGGGACCACAGGCAAAAATATCAGGTTTTACTATTCTTGTGGGGACATTTGGTCCCCACAATGTAGCAAAAACAAGTACACACACACACACACACACACACACACACACAAACAAACACGTTATTACAATTATTCATTTAGCAGATGTTTTGATAATCGTTCTCATTCAAGGTTTCCACTGGTCGTTAAAAAGTTCTAAATTTAGTTTAGGCCATAGAAAGTCTTAAATGTTAAAAAAATTGTTAATTACAATTAACAAAAAGGTTTATAATTTCAAGAGGTTTTAAATTTGGGGACAGAAAGACAAGAATTACAATATGGCTTAATGCGACAAACTTCAAAAGTTGAATGTATGAATGTATCTAAAGGAAACAGACTGTCTTCAGAAAAGTTTCAATGGCATTTTCATTTTATTTTGCTTGCAAATAACATTTGTTTATTAATGTTATAAATAGCATTATATATATTAACACATATTTGTGCTGCTCCAAGAGTGCCATCTACTGGCAGAGAATGAATTTTTCTTTCAATAAGGCCGCTTGCTGTTTTTGTTCAGAACGATGTGAAAATAGAACCATATTTTTGTGCAGCAAAAAGATGGTTGTACATGAAAACAGGTGGATTGACAAGAAGCTAATGCATTACAAAAGAAATCTAAACAATTAAGACACCAAGATATATTTATCTTTTAAATGAATATAATAACTGATCATTTTGACTCCGTAAAGAAGGCCATAAAAAGTACGAGAAAGTCTTAATTATGATTTCAAGAGGTTTGTGATAATTGTTGTTTTAATGATGTGTGATTTGACATTATCGGGGAAATCACGAAAAGCAAACAAAACACACCTTACAGAATTCGTGTGCACATTACGTCTAGTAAGTGAGGTTAAACTAGTGTGCATACTCATTTTTTTTTTTTCTCAAATTCAGCATGATTACAAATGTGATACTGATTTTATACAACAGTTCAATAAACAAGAAGTTAATATTAAAGAGACTTGCGTTTAAGACACCGTATTTCCTGTTTTTGTTCAATTTCGCCAACAAAAATAATTTCAAACACAGCCACAGCACTGTGTTGCATCTTTGAGCAAAACGGAATGAATTAACCGTTTAAATGATTCGGTTCAATTGCAATGACTCACTTAACAGTGACTCGCTGTTTTAATTTCACATTTAAAAGTATCTTTTAATTTTTTAAAAATAATTTCAAACATCAGTTTTCAATGTTTTATGTTTAAAATATCAAAACATCATTTTTTTGCAATTGTATCTGCAGGTTAAAAATGCCACTCCAGATGAATTTTTATTTATTTTAATTTGCTTGGTAACTGCCAAAATGATAAGATAATGCAAAAATAAAAATGATTGAAAAAGATTAATTTCTATCACTGCTGTGAACTGACCACACAGAATATGAAGAATATCCAAAAATTCAGTCGGCTGTCCACAGTAGTCCTTAAGATATCAGCACAGTAACACACTCAGCAAATTATTGTCTAATTATCATTATCTGTAAAATCCCAGAAAATTACAAGATAACTAGGTTTTTGTGAAAACTAGTATCTGAACGGTGAATTCTGCTTTTTACAGTCATTTTACAGTTTAAAATGTAACTACAGACATTGCCCTACCCCACTCATATGGTATTCATAGGGCTGGGTGATAATTCGATAACGATAATTATCACGATATAATTTTCCTCGATAAAACGATATGAAGAGTTCGATTATAATTTTAATGTGCCAAAAGCGCAACGAAACAGCGCGACTCATTTGAATCGTGCCACACGGACCGTTTATCCGCTCGGACCAAAGTTCAAACTGCCGCGCTGCGCGAGCTCACTAGACGGGATGCATTTATTATCTCGATGCAGCGCGGACGCGCCTGGAAAAACTGAGCGCAGCTGCCAGCTGAGCGCGGAAAAGACGCGATATGTGAACGGCTCCGTCACGCCAGTGATCCAGTGTGAAACACTTGAATTCAGTGATGAACACAAATGATTCAAACTAGTTTAAAGCTGTGTGCAATGAGACAGTCAGAAGGCTTTTCAATCCACACATCGCCATCATTTACCATGGATTTACTATAGTAACACTCACTGCACCATGGTATTGTGGCAGCAATGTGGGATATTCACACTGAATTTTATTACAGGAGTAATGGTATATAATTATAGTATGTGTGTATTTGTGATTAAGCTATAGCATGTGTGCATTTATACTCAATGTTTTTAGACTACCGTTTTTCATACAAATAGGCTACCTATAAAACCATGTAGTTATATTTTTGAGGTACCATTATGTGTGGTTTTAACTGTTTATCATGATTTAAAAGTATGCTTGCTACTATGGGAGACCAATGTTTAATTAAAAAAAAAAAAAAAAACTGGGTCAGAATAAACTTAACCATATAAAACTGAGGTTGCTACAATTTTTACAGATGCTACTAATTGGTAATGAACAAAGATTTACCTCTGCATCCTCAAGCTACTATCAAATGTGCATTTTTACAAGACAAAAAAAAGGTAATATTATTATTATTATTATTATTATTATTATTATTATTATTATTATTATTATTATTATTATTATTATTATTATCATCAGACAACCCAAACCTGTTTCTTGATTTAAAACAATGTAACTCATTAGAACATGCAGAAAGTCATTTTTCTATCTAGATATTTATTTTAAGGAAAATGAATGGTCTGGCTTCTACAACTTTCACTTTGGAGCAAAAATCTGACATTAAACTTGAAGGAAATAAAGATTTGACATTTATCGTGATAATTATCGATATCGACTGATATGAAAAACAAAAAAATACCGTGATCATTTTTTTGCCCATATCGCCCAGCCCCAGGTGTTCATTTTATTTATGCAGGTCTTAAAGTTTTATGTCATTTTGTGCATGTTGAAAAACCAAGCTGTTTCTGGCTAATATTTGTCCTGCCGCAGTACAACACTTATCTGGAGCATTTAAAGTTCTCCCTGATATTTCCTGGCTGTAATTTCCTTCCGCTTCCCGTGCAGGTACGACCACGACAGCGGGCACGACAGCGGCAGCGAAGACGCCTGTTTCGAGGTATCGCAGCCCTTCATGCTGGTCACCGTCGGCATGGGGCGGCTTTTCATCCCCAAAGCGTCCGTCGGCGCCTCCGGGGATCACGGCAGCCGCGTCCTGCCCGTGCCGCAGAGAATCGGAGTCTGCCTGGACTACGACGGCGGACGGGTGTTTTTCTACGACGCAGACACCATGCGCTGCCTCTACGAAAGACAGGTGGACTGTTCGGGTACCATGTACCCCGCGTTTGGCCTCTTGGGCGGCGGGGCGGTTCATCTGGAGGAGTTCATCACGGCCAAGCGGCTGTCGTACATGTGAGGATCCCGTAGGCGTCTGTTAGCTCCGTCTAGTTCTCTCGAGTTCCTCGTGACGGTAGGTCGGCCGGTGGCGCGTCGCTGTCTAATACTCAAGTCAATCTGGTTTAAGAGCCAAATACCATCTCGAGTGCCTACGTGCCTTCGATGACATCAGAGTTTCACACACCGTCAGGTTTCACGCCGGGCACCTTAATACACCTAAATCTAATGCAAAGCCTCACGACGTCACTTTCTGGAGAATGTGCACTGATACTGTTAATTACTTTTCACCGTTTACATGCAGTCAAGTGAGCTCAAGAACAAGAATGACGAGCGATATGATTCGAACACGAGAATTCACTACTGAACACCACGATTGTGCACTAATGTTTTTTTTGATTGTAGCAGCACCTGCAAAACGTAGAAAGTTTTCAAAGTAAATAAAAACAAACACATTCTAGTACAGCATGTAGATGTGAATATGTGCTAGAGATTTTTTTTGTAATCGAGTGAAACACAAAATGTTTTATTGAAACACTTTAATGAAATGTAGCATATGAATCAAAGCGGTGCTGATCTAAAGGAAGCTGAATACGATTCCTATGAGACAGACCTGAACACCTTAAATGTACATATGCACTATTAGTCTTGACTGGACTAACATGGCCTTATTGAGTAATCGCAGGCTCGGCGCTTTATTAACCAGACGACTGGCTAGAAAGGGATCTGACTGTCTCGACTGTCACTACCTACCTCTGATCGAAGGACGTTCTCTAGTTTATTCTGTAGTTGTGCTGCACTAGTCTTGTGCTTTGATCGCCCATTTACGAAGGATAAAAAAAACGTGTCGTCATCTTCAAGTTGGAGCATTTTGGGGACGCGTCCAACTACTGATTAGCGTGTTATTCTGTGGATTACGTCGCTCTTTATCTCTGTCAGTAAAATCTCATACTAATCAAACGTTTTAAACAATGTGACCGCATAAAGGAGACTTGTGTTCTCGGAGCGCTTTAGACGATTAGATTGAGCTTTACGTGTTTGTGATCATTTTAAGAAGTGTGTTGATGTATAAGATCAGTGGACTGAAGTCCGGAGAGCAGCGCGTGTGCCGTGTATGTGATTCTGATCTTTGATGAGTTCATTTCCGTTTGTTTTTTTCACTTTGTTTTCACACGCTCACCATCAGCGCGCTTTATTTTGCGGCGTTGAACGGATGCACTCGTTCACTTGTTTCAGGTGCGTCGTGTCACAGAACGTGTTTTGGGAGCCTGTAACCAAATGTTTTGCACGTTTCTTGTACATGTTAAACAGGGTCTGTAATTGTTGCGGTACTGAGCTTATGAAATCCTGCTGAAGTTCTTTAGCACTTTAAAGCATGTGTGAGCTTGATGCGGGTGCGATATCGCAGGCGGCGCTGTATGATGCTTTAACGGACGTAACCCGCTGCTGTCTCTCTGTCACCTGCATCTGTGTGGTTTTATTTTTAATGTACTATGTGGGTTTTTATATAAAAATAAATGAATGTCGTTTTAGCTGTATCCGTCATGTTTCCTTTCTCCCTCAAAGAAAGTTTTCAAAGAACACAAACAGAAATGCCTTGAGTAAGCATCATATCATGCATGCATCATGCATGATTACTATGAATCTAGCAGAGCCTCGGACAAGATTTTTAAAAAGTAGTCTAGGTTTGAATAGACACGAGCAAATAAGATGATAATGAAAGTTCCATTTTCATAGTTGCTTTAATTCTGTGTATGTTCATCTAACAAAGCAGTCATTGTATAAAAGCATCTGAGTAAGTAAATGTACGTATTTTTTTTGTAAAGTAAGAGAAATTACTCGTCACATCATTCTTTTCACTAGGGATTCAATCAGGAATATGAATCTCATGATTTCTGATTTAATGTCTTTTTTTCAAGGCATACAGATGCGGCTAATGGGCATGTGCACATCAATATAGTGTAATTTTTGTCACACTACAACAGTAATTACGGTTTTTGCATTATTATAAGGGTTAGGTTTAGGGTTGGGATTGGTGTAGATGTGAATAAAACAGAATCTGATAGATAGAAAATTAAATTTCATTGTTAATAGTTGGTGTGTTTCTGTGCTGATCCTACAAGACAGTGTAGCATTAATTTATAACAATAATATTAAATACAGAAAAAATGTGTGTGTGGTGGAGCGTCTTTTACAATTGCAGCCGAGAGATGGAGAGGAACAGTTTGACATCTGACACGATGACTGGAGGAAACGAGCGACTCCCCTCAGATGTGTGTGGTATGAAAACATACAGAATCCACAAATACAGAGACCATATTCTGGTAAGGGTTCATACAGATACTGTAAAATGAAATTACAGGACTTTTCAAGCACTACTGTTTTGATTTTCAGTCGGAGATCTCACTTATCAAACGTAGATTGAATATACTAATCAAACAAAATTGCAAAAATAAAGTGAAGAATTTCACTTTTTTTTTTTTTTTTTTTTGGTTAACCTGGCAACATCCCTTACTCCAAAAAAAGCATGGTCCCGCATGGTTATTATAGTTAAACCATGGTAACAACAAATTAACCATAGTTTTCCTACACTAGCCATAGTTTAACCATGGTATTTGTAGTAAAATTGTGGTTATACAAAAAAAAAAAACATGGTTACTACACTTTTACTATAGTGAAACCAGAGTTAATTTTCTTAATGGATTTGTATTTGTGTTTACTTACTTACTTTTTGTTTTTATAGCTGTACTGTCTTAATGGTTTGACATTTTCTACGGTTTAATAATAGTGAAAAAAAAAAAAAAAGATTCGCGAACCAGCTCCGAAACCTTTATTTAAATCAAATGATTCGCGAACCCGCATCGAAGTCCCGTTCTGAATCAAATGATTCGCGATCCATCATTTTAGATGAGGACTCGGAGCGCGGAGCGCGAATCATTAAATTCGCGTAATGATTCACGAATTCGCTCCAAAGTACATATCTGAATCAAATGATTCGCGCTCCGCGATCCGAAGTTCCGCTCCAAAGTCCCACCCCGCATCCAATTGTAAATACTATCAACCCTAAATAGTATTGAAATTCACTAGTATCACATAGAATTTAGGGTGGATAGTATGCACTTTGGGACGCAGGCCCAATCTGAATAGTGATTCGCGAACCATCAGATCAGGACTCGGAGCCCGGATCGTGAATCATTCAATTCGCGAAATGACCCGCTCTAAGTAGCAATACGCGAAGTTCCGATCTAAATCAAATGATTCGTGTTAAGCGATTTGAAGTTCCTAAGTAAAATGATTTCTGAACCTGCTCCGAAGTCCTGAACTAAATCAAATGATTCTTGATGCGCGAATTGAAGTCTCGATCTGAATCAAATCAAAATTTTTGCTGGTAAATCACCTGAAATTAATGACTGAATTCACGAGTTCCAGCGTAAATGACTCACTCATTTGACTCGGTTCATCTGTCCCTTTTTTCGCATCTTCAGCCATGTTTACACGACACTGTCAGTACCACTACTGGCTTAGCTCGCTAGTTTTGTGACATTAAATGAAATACGCAAAAAAGTATGCTGTTTTTTGAACTGTGGAAATTTTGCATGAACAGATATGTGCTTATTAAAAAAAAAAGTAAAAACTTATTTCATAGATAAATTGTCTTTTAGTGATTCGAGCACTTTTGAAGTACCTCTTCAGAAATATTGCTATTTTCAAGGGTTTTTCAGGCCTTACATTTCAAAAAGTCAAATTCAAGCACTTTTAGCACCGTGTACGAACCCTGTCTGTATCTATAATAAATGCGCTGTATCAGTAGGTATTAAAGACTCGAATGATCAGCGGCTGCTTAAAATATTAACTGTTCAACATCTTGATGTTCGGAGCTGATGCTGTACGTTTACATATAAAGCTAACTAACCCATGTTAAGGTGCTTTATAATAATCTCTGTGTGGATGCAGTGATGAATATACTGACCTGAGACGAAATGGGCAGATCCTATTTGTACTGCTGCTTCACCTCCACCGCCGCATTTTATAGCAGGCTTTTAATTTTGAATAGAGATTAATAACTGTTCATTTCAGAGCAACTACCACCACAGCCCACAGTTTATGAGCGATTCATTAATAACGGCCTCGAGTTGGAAAACACATTTGAAAAAGAGCGCGACTCCGTAACCAGGGCAACGGTGACGTTGACGTCCAATCTCACGCCGAACTTGCTGCTTGTCCCACTTGTGCCCCATCATGCGCTGATTTTAAGTTTCTCCGCTGTTTCTTGTGATATTGACTTGGTTTTATTCATTGTAAAGTTATTCTGACCGCTATGGATATCTGGTGTTTATTTTAAACGACGCGTGTCGAAGTGTTTGTCCTAATTAACGCGCACTAATCGGCTGAAGTCTCGCTGTCTGAACTGATCTGGGAGGAGAAAGTGTTTGATTATGTGAGATGGGAACTAACCTTCAGCCACAGACAAACCAAATATAGCAGCGGCGAAGCGACAGTTTTGTGTGAGGAAAAAGACGACAGACCACAGAAAGAAAACAGTTTTGTGTTATATTCGTTAATTTGGATTTTGACGCGCGTCATTTCGTGTTGATCCAATCTGCTTTGGTAAGTAAGTGTTTGTCATTTTGTTTTAAATATCGTTTTCAGTCTTCATTTAAAATGCGCCGACGATGAAAAGGTTGAGGTAAGTTACAAAATTGAGATCGAAGCTCTTAGAAACATTATTCTAGTGTGCTTTTAATTCTGTAGTACATAAAGAAATGCCGTCTATGACTTAAACTAAAACCCACTACAGTCCATTTGCTCGTCAGTCATCATGAGGAGAAAAATGAGGGGAAAAAAAGTACTGCTAAATTGGTGTGTGTTTAGATAAAGGAATTAAAGTACATGAAAGATAATATTATACAGTATATGATCTAAATTGTGACATTAATCCATTTAATCTCACCGGTCACAATAGTGACCATAAAAATGTTTTCATTTATAAAGCTCTAAACACTTTACTGACTGACGTTTTAGTGCACTTTCTGAAAATATGGAAAAAATAAAGGGTCTCAATTAAATATGTGCAGTTTCACATGGTCAGTGCAAATTGTCACATGACCAAAGTAGTTTATTTCCTGTCTGCACCTTGAGAAGATGATGACGGCATCAACAATCCAAAACAAAAGGCTAGTAAAGATATGACAAAGCTTTTTGGTACACATCATCTTTAAAGTGTCTAGTATCAATCTATGAATTCACATATATTCAGTTTTGTTGAGTGTGGTCATAGAACGAGTAAACATGTTGATAGTCACAATAGTGATCGGTGGGATAACAGTCAATTTAGGTTTACAATATAAATCCAATTGCAGTTGTTAGTGAAAATTACTCTAAAATGTTGCAATGATAAAATATTGCACTAAATTAAAATTTCAAATGTTACAAATAAGTTACAATATTGATGTTGTAATACTGGTAGCACTAATATAAAAATTTGATGATTTATGTTACAAAAAAGTAAAAAAATAAATAAATAAATGTATGCATAAAAGTAACTATAGAATGTGATCAAACAGTTTAAAATAGCTGGGCTAAGATGTATAACAATTTTTAAATATGTTAATTCGGTATACACATTATCCCACCAGGCACAATTGTGACTGACCATAAAACACAATTTTTCACTTTTACAAAAAATGTTTATATATATATATATATATATATATATATATATAAAATATATATATTATTTCAAAGGGTTACTTTGAGACATCGTTTGGATATTTGGAACTCTGAACTCTGAACTCAACGAATGTGAAAGGCAAACATTTGATGTGAAACTGGAAGCTTCCTGTTCATGGACCTGAAGCTTTGTTCACTCACAGATGACGAATAAATTGACCATCAGCCACAAACCCTGTGCTCAGATTCAAAACAGATGCCCTGATGAACTTTTACTCCAGGAAACATGGGTAAGTGGGTCCTCTTGAATTTCTACATGAGCCATTATTCATAGATCCTGATATATTGCAGGTGTATATGATGATTACAGTAACTGAGTTACTGTATTTCTAGATTAAATGTCAATGTGCATTTACCCATCTCACCTGCTCAAAAACAGATTCAGTATTCCACAAAATGAAAATGAACAGTGAAATGCAAACTTAGAAAATGATGAAAAGCCTGCAATAATTAATCATTGTTAATTCATAATTGAATTTATATTTCCTTCAGCCTGAGGCTCATTCATTTCACTTTTGGTGTGAAAAGGCTTTTATATTTGCCAAAAACTGCACTATTTTATATTAAAAACGAAGCAAGCTCAGCCCAGATGAGAAAAAGTTACACAAAAGTAACATAAGGTATTAAAATATTGCATTACTTTTCATGCAGTAACTTTCCCCAGCACTGTTTATGATGTTTACCTTGGTGGGTTAGGGTGGGATTTCTCAGCGTTTGCTGGTGATTTTAGGGCTGTAGGATCCTCTTCTGAATTATGATTAATTAACAAGCGCATGGCGAGATCCTTAACGAGCACGTGCGTGATGAAAGTGCCAGCAGCTCTGTTGTTTAAAACGGCTTGTTTTATCTTGTTTTCAGGCCCTTTTGAACACATTTGGACAGATGTAAGGATTTGAAACGCATCTGTTCTCTCTTCACCTGCAAAAGCAGCAAGTCTAAGCGCAGAAGCATCCGTCCGTTTGAGACCGGCATGGCAAACGAGTCTCTATCCACGACGGAGACCGTAAGAGTCGCCTGCGCTCTGGAGATCAGGAGAGAATATGAGCTCGTGCCGGCCGTTACCTGCTCGCTCTGCTTCGCTCTGGGCCTCATTTACTGCTTCTGCGGTGAGTCTGAAACAAACATGGGTTAAACTCCGATGACGCCGTGTGTGAAGTTAACCGTAGAGTGCCTGACCACAAAAACCTATATGAGGTCTGTTTCAGTAGTTTAGTTGTTCACTTCTTATGGACACACATTAAAAACTTAAATTCAGTGTAACTGTAACTTTAGCTTTTGCAGGTTGTTTATATATATATATATATATTTTTACCTTAAAGTCTGTATACTTTTGGGTGTATAACACACTGCTTTCTTTTGAGGGAATGAGACAAGTAGGGCTGCAACTAATCTACTGATCTGTTGATATTTCTTCTATCAGTCAAAGACACAAGTTTTTTTTGTACTTTATTGAGAGAGCTACCCACATCCTGCCCAGTGTTGTCTTCTAAACAATGTGCAAATGAAAGTCTGTGAAGTTAAATATAGTGAATATATATCTGAAGTACGTATGTGTATAAAGGGTTAATGCTAGCTGATTCACAAGTATTTAACCGCTTTATGCTTTCTAGGGTTGCGACATGGACTTACGCTCATACAAAAGCATGTTTTCAGCTGTTATGATACGAATAACAGTTATGCAAGGAAACTGAGAACAATAAGACCCTGTGTTAAATGTAGTGCTGTTTAAAACATGATAAAACCTACTATGAAAACAGATGGAGCTCCCCCTGAACGCTGCCGGACTGAACAAACACTTTTTGGACCAGCCGTACATCTGTGTGTTGGTCCTCTAAGTTTAGCTCTATTGTTAGTCAGGAAGGACATCCAAAAATATCCAACTGTACACAATCCAGACTGACTTACCTGCTGCGCTTGTGTAAAACCTCTTCCTGTTTTCTGCTGAGCGACAACAGTGACCAGCTGACCCACGTTACTCTGGATGGGTAGCACACGCTCTAATTGCCAACTAACCGCTTACAGGGTTTCTGCTTTCACACTGCGGGAATTTGTGGCCCAAATTTTTTTCTGTTCTGATTTGGGCCTCGTTCAGACTGTCTGTCCAAATTCAATTTTTCTGCATATTTGATTGGGATCTGATCATATTATTATATAAGTTTTGAATGGGAAAAAAATCACATGAAATCTGTTTCAAACGACACTCATATGTGACTTGAAATCCTGTTTCTATTAATTTCTGGAAATCCGTTTCAGTCTGACTGCTTAGATGGGATTTTACGTAGCTTTTTGTCGTTCTCACACCACATAAGACTTAAGGACATCAGACATCATTTGTAGAAACCATACTGAGCATCTTTGCAGAAACAAGCTTGTGTTGTTGTGAAGTGCAGGTCGAGTGGAAAATGGCAATGCACTGCTGGTCTACACTCCTCTTTGGGTTTTGAGACTGTGAATCCCAGCTTCTGTGTAATATAATCCAGTAATATGTTGTCATGTTGTAAGATGCACAAATCAGATCTAAAGAGTTGCAATACACAGTGTGGACAGTCAAACATTTCCAATGATGTAATGTGACTGTCATAAAAGGCAGTTTACTGCGGGACATGCTTTACTTTATAAAGAGTTATTAAAAGCTCGACAACTGTGAAAGAGACCGTTCCTCAGGTGCATTTTGTGTGTGGGCTCTGAGACAGAGCTGAACACGAACGAGCAAAGTATACTGATCATTTATTCAGGTGTATGCATAAACAGTCAAATATACACAAAAATATGTCAAAATGTCTGTCTCAGCAAGTATTTACATAAAAACTTGTCATCCTGCTTCCAGTAAACGTATCTTGATTTAAGAATCTTTAAATATTTGCACTGGAAAACAAGACAAACATACTGAGGAAGAACAGCACTTTTTTGCAGTGTGATCAGAAGAAACAGTAAAAGTTATTCCATATTTTAGTTGAGGTATTTTCTTTTTTTTTTTATTAAAAACTAAGAGAGTTCTGTTAGAAGCTGTATTTTCAAACTGTGAAGTGTTGCTAATACAAGACATTTACAGACTATATTGTGTTCACTTCAATTTGGTCCATAAATTTTCTATACTTGCACTTAAAAAGGTCTTTAACCCCTTAATTGTCACCGGCCCAGCTGTGGGCTGCTTGCTGCTCTTTTTTTTTCCGTTGTGTTTTTTTATTAATCATCATAAATGATATATCATTTGAAAGTCAAGTCAAGTCAAGTCACCTTTATTTATATACCGCCTTTAACAATACAGAATTGTGACAAGGCGGCTGTACAGTATTAGATAGGAAACAGTACATCAACAATGCCAAAGGCAACAGTAAACACTCACATTTTAGGTAAAGGTAGTTAATCAAAAACAATAAAATAAAATGCAATATTGTGTTGAGAGAAAGTGTCCCCAACTAAGCAAGCCAGAGGCGACAGCGGCAAGGAACCAAAACTCCATCGGTGACAAATGGAGAAAAAAACCTTGGGAGAAACCAGGCTCAGTCGGGGGGCCAGTTCTCCTCTGGCCAAAGGTCCCGTGGTCTTGTGCCGACAGCCGTCTAGGTGACGAGGTCTTCACTGTGGATCCGTCTCTGGGGCTCATCTAGTTGATGTGGACTCCGATGACATTCAGGGCTGTAGAGGTCGTCACTAGGTGCTGATCCACCATCTGGGCTGGGTTCGGACTGGATCCGGGGGACTGCAGTGACCATCTGATCTGGATACGGACTGGATCTGGTGGTTAATGTGACCTCGGGATAAGAGAGAAACAGACTAATATTAGCGTAGATGCCATTCTTCTGACGATGCACTGAGTACATCGGGTGTTATGGGAAGTGTTCCCGGTTCCGGTTGACCTAATTAATGCAGCCTAACAATCCTTTAACGGATTTGAATTATAAGAATATGTTGATGTGTTATGTGTAAGCAAGGTTAAAGAGATGGGTCTTTAATCTAGATTTAAACTGACAGAGTGTGTCTGCGTCCCGAACATTGTAGGGTAGATTGTTCCAGAGTTTGGGCACTAGATAAGAAAATGATCTCCCGCCCGCGGTTGATTTTGATATTCTAGGTATTATCAAATTGCCAGAGTTTTGAGAACGCAGCGGACGTGAGGGACTATAATTTGATAGGAGCTCGCTCAGGTACTGAGGAGCTAAACCATTAAGGGCTTTGTAAGTAATTAGCAAGATTTTAAAATCTATACGATGTTTAATAGGGAGCCAGTGCAGTGTAGACAGAACCGGGCTAATATGATCATACTTTTTGGTTCTAGTAAGAACTCTAGCTGCTGCATTTTGGACCAGCTGGAGTTTGTTTATTAAGCGGGCAGAACAACCACCCAATAAAGCATTACAATAATCTAACCGTGAGGTCATAAATGCATGAATTAATGTTTCAGCATTTGACATTGATAGCATAGGTCGTAGTTTAGATATATTTTTGAGATGGAAAAATGCAGTTTTGCAAATACTAGAGATGTGGTTTTCAAAGGAAAGATTACCATCAAATAGCACACCTAGGTTCCTAACTGATGATGAAGAATTGACAGAGCAGCCATCCAGTATTAGACAGTGTTGTAGGTTATTACACGCTGAGGTTTTAGGCCCAATAATTAACACCTCTGTTTTTTCAGAATTTAGCAGTAAGAAATTACTTGTCATCCAATTTTTTAACTCAACTACACAATCCATTAGTTTTTTCAAATTGGTACGTTTCGCCGGGCCGCGAAGAAATATAGAGCTGGGTATCATCAGCGTAGCAGTGAAAGCTAACACCATATTTCCTGATGATATCACCCAGGGGTAACATGTAAAGTGTAAAGAGTAATGGCCCTAGTACTGAGCCTTGCGGTACTCCATACTGCACTTGTGATCGATATGATACCTTTTCATTTACTACCACGAATTGATGGCGGTCAGATAGGTACGATTTGAACCATGCCAATGCACTACCACTAATGCCAACATAATTCTCAAGTCTATTCAAGAGAATGTTGTGGTCAACAGTATCAAACGCAGCACTAAGATCCAGTAGCACTAACAGAGAGATACAACCACGATCAGATGACAAGAGTAGATCATTTGTAACTCTAATAAGAGCAGTCTCAGTACTATGGTATGGTCTAAAACCTGACTGAAAATCCTCACAGATATCATATTTCTGTAGGAAGGAAGATAATTGTGAGGATACAACCTTTTCTAATATCTTTGATAGAAATGGGAGATTCGAGATAGGTCTGTAATTAGTCAATTCGTTGGGGTCAAGTTGTGGTTTTTTAATTAGAGGCTTAATAGCAGCCAGTTTGAAGGTTTTGGGGACATATCCTAATGACAGTGATGAATTAATAATATTTAGCAGAGGATCTATGAGATCTGGAAGCAAGTCTTTTAGTAGCCTAGATGGAATAGGGTCTAGCACACAAGTTGTTGGTTTAGATGATTTAACAAGTTTATACAATTCTTCCTGACCTATAGTAGAGAATGAGTGGAATTGTTCCCCAGGAAATCTATAGCGCACTATCTGATGCGACACTGTAATTGACGGCTGCATGGTGACAATTTTGTCTCTAATTGTATCGATCTTAGAAGTAAAGTAGTTCATGAAAGCTTGAAACCATTTTGATATTGGACATTGCAATACCATGAAAATGGTAATTTAAAATCTTTTCGTGATCTCTTCCCTCTTAGTGGGTGGTGTCAGGTGTCATATTACAAAATGTATTACGGCCTTTTAGAATAAAAACTTTTTATAATCTTGACATAATACGTATTGTCAGAAAGGTCTGAATCTTTAGATTCCATATTTGGTGGTTATTTTGTAATATTCACAGAGAAATGTGAACATTAGACAAAAAAATTCAATGGAGTTTGGATGGTGGCTGTTTGTGGTATAACGCCCTAAATTAAATCTCACAGGAACCTCAATTTTTTTATATCAACTTCAAATTTGGAACATAACCTATTTAGACATAAGACTTTCATTTTATAGCAATTTTGGATTCTAAAATGTTTATATCATATAAAATAAAGATAACTGGTACAGTGCATTTTCTTTACAGTAAATTTTAACACTGTTTAACACAGCAAAAATACACTGTTAAAAATCAGAGTTAAAGGAGAAGTCCACTTCCAGAACAAAAATTTACAGATAATTTACTCACCTCCTTGTCATCCAAAATGTTCATGTCTTTCTTTCTTCAGTCATAAAGAAATTTAGTTTTTTGACGAAAACATTCCAGGAATGTTCTCCATATAATGGACTTCTATGGTGCGCGCGAGTTAGAACTTCCAAAATGCAGTTTAAATGCAGCTTCAAAGCGGAAAGATCGATTATTTTCTACCAAAAAAAAATCTTTCAATTTATATACTTTTTAACCTCAAATGCTTGTCTTGTCTAGCTCTGCCTAAACTCTGTGTAATCCAGTTCAATACAGTTAGGGTACGTTGAAAAACTCCCATCTCATTTTCTCTTCCAACTTCAAAATCGTCCTACATCGCTACAGAAGTACCGACCCAGTGTTTACAAAATGAACATGCAAAGAAGGTCAAACGCCCTTTATAAGAAAAACAGCGATGTAGGATGATTTTGAAGTTGGAAAAGAAAATGAGATGTTTTTTCAACATACCCTAACTGTACTGACCCGGATTACACAGAGTACGCATGCGCATCACAGAGCTAGACAAGATGAGCATTTGAGGTTAAAAAGTGTGTATAAATTGTACTTTTTTTTTTTTTTTTTAAGAAAATAACCAATTGTTTCGCTAGATAAGACCCTTCTTCCTTGGTCGGGATCGTTTAGAGCCTTTAAACTGCATTTAAACTGAATTTTGGAAGTTTAAACTCACAGGCTTTACGACTGAAGAAAGACATGAACATCTTGAATGACAAGGGGGTGAGTATATTATCTGTAAGTTCTTTGTTCTAGAAGTGAACACATACGGAGGCAGACGTGTAGTGAAGGTAACTGTGTGAGTGTGTAACTGTCATCACGTTCTCGCCCTGCACTTCAGGTTATCGCTGTTTTAAGACGGTGCTGTTTCTGTCAGGCCTGGCGTTCGGCACCGCCGTCGGACATCTGCTGTGCGCGCAGGAGCGGCTGCTGGACGGCCGGACGCGGGCCGGCATCTCTCTGGGCGTGGGTCTGCTGGCGGCGCTCGTGGCGGTTCTGGTGCGCAGCGTCGGCCTCTTCCTCACCGGCCTTCAGCTGGGAGCGCTGCTCTCCGTCGCCGCCCTGCTGCTGCTGGGCCAGTATTACCCCGTACTCAGCCCGCCGTGGGCTCCCGTCGGCGCGGTCGTAGGAACCAGTGTTTTCTTTGCCGCCATCGCTTTGTGTTGGAGGAAGGCCATGACGGTAGCTTCTACGGCGGCGGTGGGGGCCGCGGTGGCCACGGCGTGTGTGGATTACTGGGTGGAGACGCCCGTGCTGGTGCTGCGGGCGTACGAGGGTCTGCAGACGCGACAGGGCTTGTGCTGGTACAGCTGGGCGGTGATTGCCATTTGGCCTGTACTCGCAGCACTGGGAACGCTGGTCCAATGCAGCATCACAGCGCAGGCTGACGGTAGGACATCAGCACACGTCACAAACCACAGAGAACATGCGCAGGTCACATTTCACCCCGACATACATCTATATACAGAGAGAGAGAGAAAACACCTCATTTCAGCTTTCATTTATACTGCATGTGTTTACAGCTTCCACATATTAAGGACTAAAAGTGCCTTAAAACAGAAAGTCTTAAATTCATAAAGTTGTGGCGTTAAATGTCACATACGCTGCAAAACATGAATCTCTTCCTCAATATTTCTTCTTTTGTTTTCCAGTTCAAATATCTAAACATCCCTAAATCAAGATACATTTACTGGAGATGCAAAATGAAGATATGAAGTCTTGCTTTTTGTGAAACTGAACAAAATTAAGTGAGTTTATGATTAAAACAAGAACACCTATCTGTCATTCAGAAATGAAAACTTGTTTTTTCTTTGAATTAAGGTGATTTTTCTGAACCTATTGGCAGATATTTTTTGTTTTAATCATAAACTCACTTTTAGATTCATTTTTATAGAAAACAAGACAACTTCTGTCATTTAGCATCTCCAGTAAATGTGTCTTGATTTAAGGATCTTCAGACTTTCCAACGGAAAACAGGACAAAAATACTGAGGAAGAACAGCACTTATTTTGCAGTGTGATCAGAAGGTGCAGTAAAAGTAATTTTAGTTTTTCAGAGTTTGTGAGCAGAGTTATTCAAGCCAGAAGTGTTTTTTTTCTCTGTAAAATGAATTAAAAAGTAATGGCGTTCTATTGGAAGTAGGGCTGGGTGATATGGCAGAAAATTAAAATCTTTTTTATTTATCTTATTTATCTTTGTTCAGAATGTTTGACCAATTCTTGATTTTATTTTATTTTTTTTTTTTTTTATGATTTTTAACTAGTCAACTTGAAAATGTAACTACAGGATTCAAGACATGAAGCTGTCAACATGATGTAAATGTTAAACAAATAACTTGTTAAATATATTTGCAGAAAAGATGCATGAACTTCAACTACATCTTGTGCAAACCTGTCCTATACATATTATATGTTCAGAAATAGTACGAGGGAAATGCTTTAAAAAATCTCAAAAGTCAAGGTAATTCAAATTCAAAATGACTGAAGATATAACACCAGTAGACTATTGTTAATGATAAATGTTGTGTAAATACAATGAACAGCAGCTTTCAGCCTGTCACCATGAAGCAAAGTGAAATATCCGACATACAGTAGTAGTTCATCACAGGTTTTTATTAGATTGTGCTGCTTTTCCATTCTTTTTCTACAGTATGTAAACGTTGCATTTGACTGTTGCGCTCATGTCTCATGTATGAAACGGCATTATAAAAACATGGCGCTCAAGTTAAAAGAAGTTCACTTCCATCGTCTTGCATGTTTTTCCTATTCCACCGCCCGTGTCGCATCTTTGTCAACACAAAAGCGCGCTCTGTGTAAATGGCACTAGCGTTATGAGTGCGTCAAACGTGAGCGATTGATCACATGCGCCGACATGTGGTTGGATCGTTCTTTTCTCTTTACTGTTATCATTGGCATATTGTCAAAGTGTCTAATTCTAACATTTGGTAATAT
Source organism: Cirrhinus mrigala (assembly GCA_036247105.1). Classification (NCBI taxonomy): domain Eukaryota; kingdom Metazoa; phylum Chordata; class Actinopteri; order Cypriniformes; family Cyprinidae; genus Cirrhinus; species Cirrhinus mrigala. Next base: position 38,458,214 of record CM070014.1, read on the forward strand.
TTCTGTTCAAAAACTCGAGTCCTTGGATTCTAAAAAATACAATCGTGGCAAAACATTACATGCGAATTAATCGAAAAATCAGAAGAATTGCCCAGCCCTAGATTTTCAAACTCTGAAGTGTTGCTAATACAAGACATTCAGAAAACATATTGATGTATTGTGTTCCATTCAATTTATTCTTTACTTGGTCTTGAAAAGATCTTATAAAGTCTTAAATTTACCTGCAGAAACCCTGTAAAGAAAAAAAAGCATTATTGTGGATTGGAGCAGTTGTTGAAGGGAAGACATTCTATGGTTCACATGATTGCTGATCAAAGGATTGTTTGTGTTTGGCTGTCGTGTGTGTGTGTGTGTGTTTGTCAGTGTCTGTGACGGGTGAACAGAAGCAGCTGGATCTGACGCGGATCAGACAGACGCGTGACCGGAGACGGATGGAGGGAACGTACCGCCGCAGACCACCGCCCCTCCAGCGTTACACGGGAGACGTGCTGGCCCCGGTACGGCCCCGTTACACCTCTCAAAAAAACGTAGATTTCTTTGAGCGCATCTCATTCTCTGTTTTAGTCTCTGATCTCAGCGTCTTCGATCGGTCTCTTTCTCCAGAGTTATCTGGCGAGTTTGCGAGAGCGGCAGACCAACACGGGCTCGTCGCTGTGGAGTTTGACCTCCGTTCATCACACCGTGATCGACTTCGATGCTGAAACGGGATCGCTGGTGCCTCTTACAACTTCAGCGTCGGCTCTTCTCAGACTGTAAAGCAATCGGATGTGATCTTTGAGGAAGGACGTCATTGATTGTCACTTTATAGACAGGTTTCAGTCTCCTGTTCACCTTCACCCACGCCAACAAAACACACAAACACACACAGTAAGGCTTTCTGCCCCAACTGGGATTTGGATCGGGATCTTCTGTCTGTGAGGCCACAGTCCTGCACACTTTAGTTTAAAAATAGTTCAAGGTTTGGAAGTACATCTTCACTAGGAAGTGTTGCTAATACAAGACATACTAACATACTGATCTCCATTCAATTTATTGCTTGAAATTTTATTTACTTGGTCTTTAAAGGATCTTTAAAAAGTTTTAAATTGACCTTTATAACCTGCAGAAACTTTTTAAATTTAAAATAAATAAAATTTTGATTGCTATTTTTATGCATCATATTTTTTTGCGTATGATAGCACTAAAGAAGATGAGCATTAAGTTGCAGCTTCACTGATGAAGCAGTTGTGAAGTTGTCCTGTTTTGTTGTTGCGCCCCCTGTTGGCCGAACAGTTAGTCGGTGTGTCAGAGACACCTGTTTGCCTTTATCAGGACAGAGTGTAAACGAAATATGGCAGATTAGCCTTGGACGAGTTTGAAAAGTAGGTTTCATAGTAAAGATTTGAAACAATCTGAAATTTGAAAAAATATAAAAGATTCTAAAAATTATTCATGAAGGTGCATTTGCACATGACTGAGTAGAGGCATATAAACAGCATGTAGATATCCATTAATGTGTGTGAATGTGCTGGAATGACACGATGTTCCCTACTGAGGGCACTAAAGCAGCCTCATTTGTCGCTCGCGTTCTTCGCTTCATAATGACCAACTGTACTGCGCTGTTGGTGGTTCAGTGTCATTTGACATCATTGATTATCTCTGTAATGACAAACAGCTGTTTTTGTTTTGTGTTCTGGATATATATGCTGGATTCTTTTTTTTTTTTTTACTCTGCAGCTTTTTTATTGTGCAGAAAGAGCACATAATGGAACTAGCACATTATTCTCCTTTCGCGATTGTGGAAAATGTAAGTCATGAGGATTTGGAAATGCACTGTGTCTTTAAATGTGAAACAGTTGCATTTATCTCAGCATTATTAGACCTCAATTATTAGATCTACTAGCCATTCATGTTAGTATAAAGACACTATAACTTACAACAGTGACTTTAGATTCAGTCATTTTTATTAAAACTCAGTCGAGTGATTAAAAATGAATCAAAGGTGTTCATGAGCGTGTGAGCGTCTAATACACCAGTTCCTGGAGTCATGCATAAAGATATATACAGTTTATAAATGTACTCATGTATACATCAGAGTCAGACAAACAGAGATGACAAATAAACTACTGACAATGACTGTAATATGTCTGATAACTTAAAGGAGAAGTTTAAGCAGAACAAAAATGTACAGGTATTTTACTCACCCTCTTGTCATCCAAGATGTTGAAATTATGTTTCTTGAGGAAAACATTTCAGGAATATTCTCCATATAGTGGACTTATATGGTGTCCTTGAGTTTGAACTTCCAAAATGCAGTTTAAATGCGGCTTCAAAGAGCTCTGAAGATCCCAGCCGAGGAAGAAGGGTCTTATCTAGTGAAACGATTGCCTATCTTCTAAATATTAAATTAAATATACGATAAATTACGGTTTATATACTTTTTAACCTCAAATGCTCGTCTTGTCTAGCTCTGCGTGAACTGAAGTTGGAGGAGAAAATGAGATGGGAGTTTTTCGACATACCAGAACACACAGTATTGAACCAGAACACACAGACTTTACGCAGAGCTAGACCAGATGAGCATTTGAGGTTAAAAAGTAAATAAATTGTAATCTTTTTTAGAAAATGACCAATCATTTCACTAGATAAGACCCTTCTTCCTCGGCTGGGATCGTTTAGAGCTCTTTGAAGCCGCATTTAAACTGCATTTTGGACGTTCAAACTCACGGCCACCATAGAAGTCCACTATATGGAGAACATTCCTGAAATGTTTTCCTCAAGAAACATAATTTCATCATCTTGGATGACAAGCGGGTGAGTAAAATATCTGTACATTTTTGTTCTGGAAGTGAACTAATCCTTTAATTACTCATCCTCATGTGGTTCCAAAGCTGTAGGACTTTCATTCTGAACTTCTGAACACAAGTGAAGATATTTTTGATGAAATCTGAGAGCTTTCTGACCCTCCATAGACAGCGACGGTACTACCACAGTCAAGATTCAGAAAGGAGAGTAATTAATGAATTTTTACTAACCCTTGAACTATAGATAATGAAGCCCTGTTTGATGCATGATATGGAAATGATAAAGGCTCGTGAATATAATCCACGATTAAAGTTAGTCGTCGCAGCGCATCATCTCTTTAGTGCGGAGCGGATAACCCTTCTCCACTGTCAGCGCTGGACTCACGCGCCAGTACCGCTCGCCTCTGAACACGTAGACGTGTCCGTCGGTCCCGCTGAAGGCTGCGTCCGGATCCGAGGGCAAACCGGCGATGAGCTGAGCGAGAGGTTTGGGGTAAAGCTGGAGATGTTTAGCTGATCCCAGTTCATCCCAGAGCCAGTATTCTGATCCCTGCAGAACAGACACACAATCACTGTCACGCTCGACACCTGACCAGAACAAAAGCCGCTTCTCTCCTGGCAGGATTCCGTCACCTTGATGAAGACGAGCGCCCGGCGGCTCTTGAGGAAGAACGCGGCGTGTATGTTGGAGGGAATGGTGAGGCGTTTCGGGTAGCCGCCGTCCAGTTTAAAGCCAGAATATCTCCAGACTTTATCTCCTGTGGCAATCAGGTGCAGGTAATTATTATTATTAGGTTGACTTGAGAAAATCTGCTATCTAAGCTTCTTCTTATTTTTCTTTTTCTCATCCAACTAAAATTTCTGAATTCTACTTCTCTCACTAGCCAAACCTAGCAACTAGAATCATGCTAATAAATTGCTAATTATACTTGAAACATGCAAGCAACATGCTAGTAAGTTGTTAATCATTTTAAAAACATGCTAACAACATGCTAATAACATGCTAACCATGCTAGTAACTTGTTAGTCATGCTAGAAACATGCTAATGGTTAATCATGCTGGCAACATGCTAGTAACTTGCTGGTCATGCTAGCAAAATACGAATCATCTAATCTATCTATATACAGTTTAAAACTTCAAGCGTTTACAGCTGCTTTAAACTTTCAGGCTAGGCTTTCTCAAGCCAACCTGAAGTTTGTCTTTATTAACTTTTTGTAATTTCCAATCATAGTATTACTACGTCTATTTGAATTCGACACCTTTCAGAAAATAGGATTTGTTGGTTCTTTGTGAGTGAACAGCTGCATCGATGTTGCCGGGCAGTTCCTTCCACAGGGCGTTAATGGGAACGGGAGCATTGTAACCCGAATCTGAGAGCGTCCACACGTGATGACCTCTGAAAGCAAATGTCTTGTGAAGAGGCCCTGAGAAGAAAAGCACAAGGACACGAGTCTGACAAATCATTTCGGGCGTTGGACTGATCAGAGATCAGCTGTGCTGTACGGTTACCCAGCATGATGGCGTCCAGTCCCGCGGCACAGGGGTCCGGCACAGACGGCTGTGGATCTGGCTTTCTCGGAGCGGTGGATGGTTTTTCCACAGGTTTTCCTAAGAGCGGATATCAGCTTTGGCCTGTGCTTAAATTATTGGTCACAGTGGAAACGCGACTGTGCGTTCTTACCGTACAGAGTCTGTATGCCGCGGATGTCGTCCTGGTGCAATCTGAAGTTGTGGCGGTATCCCGTGTACACGGGGCCCATGAGCGCGCCGCGGTACTGGGAGTGGCCTAGTCCGAGGGCGTGGCCTATCTCGTGGGCCGCTACGATGCGCAGGTTTGCTCCGTAACTCCGCCCCTCCGTCCACACCTCATCTGCGTCGAAGTGAACCGTGCCGGACTCCGGGCCTTCGGCGTGTCCCAAAACCTGCCCTGGACAGGACAGCAGATTCAGCAGGGATTCTTCAGGTCTTAAAAAGCTCTTTACCCTTTCTTGCACTGTAGACAATGAATCTCTTCCTCACTATTTCTGTCTTGTTTTCCAGCTCAAATATCTAAACATCCTTAAATCAACATTCATTTACTAAAGATGCAAAATGAAGATATGAAGCAAATATCTGGCAATGGGGAATGAAAACTGGTTTTCCCTTTGAATGAAGGTGATTTTTTTTATTATTATTATTTGTCCTTTTTTAATCATAAATATACTTCATTTTGATTTTTTTTTAAGAACAAGACTTTCTATCACATGTAATTTTGATTTAAGAATCTTTAGACGCTTGCACTGAAAATCAAGACAAAAATACTGAGGAAAATCAGAAAGTACAATAAAAAAATTCTAGTTAAGCTATTTTGTTGTGTGTGTGTGAAAAATTAATTAAAAAGTAACACAGATCGGTTGGAAGGAAGTTGTATTGATGCATTGTGTTTCCTTTAATTTGTTTTCTTTAATTGCCCTTAAAAAGGTCTTTAACGCGCCTTAAATTGACCTTCATAAACTTGCATAAACACTGTACAGTGACTGAAACTGAGCAACAGTCAAACTGAAGAATCGCATTAACACAGGTTGAGCGAAAGCTTTGCAAGCAGAAAAATTTAGACTTTAAATTTCCTGATATTTAGAGCACATATTCCTCAACTTTGGAAGCCCATTTCCAACACTGAATTAAAACATTTAAAAAGGTTATTGCAACTCTATCACAATTCTGAACTTTTTTACTCGCAATTCTGACTTCTTATAGTCAGACTCAATAAAGCCAGAGTTTGGATATATAAATTCACAAATGTTAGAAAAAAGCCAAAACTATGAGATAAAAAGTCACAAAAAGATATACACAAAAAAAGTTTGTCAAGACAAACTTTATAGTTGACTTGAGAAAGCCTAGTCTGAATGTTTGAAAAAGTTTTAAACGATTATAAAAGTTTGATCATTTTCAGTCTGAAATAGATTTAAGTTTAAAGTAGTTTTGAAGCTCAAAGCCTGAATGTTGAAGGCAATACATACTAGATAGATAGATAGCATGTTGTTAGCATGTTGCTAACATGTTTTTAGCCTGATTAGCATGTTTCTAGCATGTTTCTACCATGATTAGCCTGTTAGGATGTTGCTAACATGTTTCTTGCATGATTAGTATGCTACTAGCAAGTTTTTAGCATGTTGCCAGCTTGATTTTAACATGATTAGCATATTGTTAGCATGTTTTAGCACACTGACACCATGATCATCATGTTGCTAGCTTGAATTAGTACATTGATAGCATGTCTTAAGCTAGTTGCTAAGCTTGGCTAGATAGATAGATAGACAGACAAGTAGATAGACATATTAGATGAGCCTCAATGCATTAGAAATAGTACATAGAAAGTCAGTTTGATTGAGTCTCAAGGGATTCTGGGAGTTTTGACAGTTGGAGTTTGAATAGTGTTGGCTCATTCCAACATTCCGTCAATGTAAGTCTATGGGATTTTTCCCAGTTTTAATAGTCATTTTTAGGAAAATCGTAAGTCCGATCAGTTAGAAAAGATACAGCACACCCGGCCAGATCAGTCTGAAGATCTGAGTTTGGAGTTTGTAGAGTTAAAGCTCTAAGAGGAGATACAGTCAAGGTTTTTAGTAAGAAGAATAATAATAAGTCTAAACAGCATTTCAGTAAGTTGGCTTTCCCAAGCCAAATTAATTCCTTTTTCCCCAGTGCTGGAAATGGGCTTCCATACTCAACAGAGGAGGCGTATTTCAAAAACTGAATTACTGTACATGCAAATGCCTAGAGGAGTCATTTAAAACCCTAACATCTAATGTTTACTGGAAATATGTTTGCTAAAAAGAGAAACGCGCTCTTACCGGGTCCGTCAAACGCCACAGGGCAGCTCTGGTCTCTCCTGTGGAAGGAGATTTTGATGTCGGCGTGACCCGTGCTGACCTCCTGGAAGTGAAGCGGACTGACGGCGCTCCAGTAACCGAAGGCCGCGCGAATCACCGCTCGCGTCCCAGACAAACCCAGAGACGGCGGATGGTTATAAATGCGATACGTCAGTCTCTTCTTGCGCCACTGACCTGCAGCGCACAAACATTCCGTCAGACTGACAGCAGATCGTTAGGATTAGCAGTATATATGCAATGGCGCCACCAGGGGGTGGCCGTGGCCACCCCTGGCCGACTCCTGGCCACCCCATTGGCCACCCCACTGGCCAGTATAAATTTTAGTAGCATCAGTTATGCATCATCCCTAATGCACAGCCAGGCAGGCAAGCCGCTCTAGACCTTGGATCGCACACAGTAGCCAGCCCTCTCCCCCGCCCCGCCCCTCCGTCCATGCCACTGTTGCGCGCTCAGACAGCAACAGCTCAGCGCGTGCCCGTCGGTCAACAATTTCAAAAGAAGTTAAGAAAGAAGCCAAAGAAGACTACCGGTAAGTAAATAAGTCAAAAATATTCTTTAGTAAAAGAAGAAGGGGAATTATGTGACATGTGCTTTTTAAATTCCAAATGGTTACAGTATACTGTTACAGCAGCTTTTTGATGTGTTTTTGACACGTTTTGACAAGAGTTACCTAGCTAACGTCGTTATAAATAAACGTCGTTGCAATAAATGTACACCTTATGCCAAATATAATTGCAAAATAAAAAGAATTGTTGTGCAACTCAAAATGTTAACTGTACTGTTATTAGTCTATGCACATTATATCATTAGTAACATTAAATATAACACAATAAACCAAAGTATATCAGTAGGAGTTTCCTTAAGTCTTTCTGATAGTTTTCTACAGGTTTACTACAACAGTAGAATAAAATTCTGAAATTATGGTTTATAGTTTTGGTGTGCCACCCCAAGATTTTAAGTGGCCCCATCTGGCCACCCCTATGAAAAATTTCTGGAGGCGCCACTGTATATATGGGAAAGAACAAGCCTTGCATGGGTAAGAGCTCCGGGTAAACAGAACTGGACCAATATATTGCAAGCAGGGTTTAAACTGGGCAGGGGCCGTCTGGGGCTGAGTCCCGGCACACAGACTACAGGACTCGACATTAACACTTCATGAACGCTACACAAGTAACCAGATTAAAACATCAATAACCAAAAAGAAGTAGGCAATCACTAAAACGCAAGTATTATTCTTATTTATTTTTTGTTACATTAGAGTGCTGTAGTGCAGGGTATACGCAGGTATAAGGCGTATAGCCACTTCTTTTTTTATCAGTCGGCTTTGCGTATCTGATGCGCATCATTCAGTAGTTTCCTGTATTAGCTAAAATCACGACAGTCCACCACATGAATAGCTAATTCAATCGCATGTGAATAAATGCAAATATTCCCTAAGCGCACCCAGTAAAGACACAGTGAAGCGGTCAGGACCGTGGCGCCCGCTTCCTTTGAAATATGCTTAATGATTGCGCCCGCGCTCGCTCCGCGATTATTGATTACCAATTTGAATCAGTACATTATAACGAAAACAATGCCTTAAAATGGTATCTTTAAACCGGTGAACCCCTGTAAACTTTTCAGTCCAAGGATTCAGTAAAAGGAATGCGTTCAAATAGTAAGTTCGAAACGGCTCTACAGAGAAAACCCGACCGATTTCATCAGAGATTGCGGAGAATTACGTCCAGATGTCAGTTATTCTTTTCAGCTTGTATTTGGGGCTTATACCCACTTCTCCAGGCACCACTACACCACCGATTTTGAGTAAGTGGCGAATTGGATATAACTACTGTATATCATGCATGCACTGACGGTATAAGGATGCGCTGCTGAGGCGAGGCTCACACAGCCTCTCCAGGAGAAATCAAAATGCGCAACACAAAGAAACTCAGCATGATGAGGTAAAAATTCAGAAAATTGGACGTTTTTATATTTAAATTACCGTTAGTTAAGCAACATCACACCTTTTCATCATCACGCTTGTTCAGTAGTTCAAGTTCAATAATATTGGGTCACTTACGTTTTAGGCGCAGTCCCGCAGACTGCTTTTGTTCTATTTCAGCAGCAAAAATAATTTCAAAGAAAGTCAGCAAAACCACAGCGCATCTCGATTGCTGAATAATTTACTGTTTTGAACAAATCGGTTGAGTCAAAGTTTTATTATCCCATGCACAAACATCTGATGAATCGGTCGTTTGAAGGAATCATTGAACGACTCACTCATTAGACACTTGCCATCATCTACTGGCGTTTTAATTTTGTTTAAAAGTATCATTTCCCCCAATAATTTCTTGTGTATAGGCTATTAAAAAAAAAAAAACTTAAAACAATCTCATAACATTTTTTAATTCATTTGTATTTTTTCAGTGTTAATTATTTCCTAACGTATAGATAAGAATATTCATATTATTGCAATAGTATTTATAGATCAAATGTAAGAATATATATATAAGAATATATATATATATAGAGAGCTCCACCACATAACAAATCCCAGTTTAACCCCTGAATGCAAGATATCATGAAGTAAAATAATGCAATGACTTAAATCAAGATCAATGACGGTGCGCTCCTGATCCTCACAATTAAAGCTGCTGAAGCCACTTAAATGGCCACTTAAATTAGAGCAGACTGCTGCTGCGCTTGATTTTCGATACAGTGCTTCATTTTTAATCAGAGCAGCCAGTTATTCAGTACAGATTAACTAACCCGCCCCGAGGTCCAGCGGAAGCCGTGTGTTCATCGCTCATGTGACTCACCCAGGATGCGATATTTCAGCACGCGGCTGAAGGAGTCGCTCAGGCCGCAGCGGGCCGCTCTCATCATGGCCAGCGTGCTGCTGTCCGGACGACCCGTCACAGGGAGACCCGTCACCTTCTGGAAGATCCTGAAACAGACATTACAGATCACAAACGGGATGAAGACACAGCGGGGTAAGTTGTGTACTGAAACTTTACGGTGCTTTATTTATCATATGCTGCAGGATAAGAGAACAAGACTTTAAATGGAGTGGTTTGTTTAAATCACACTCATGTCTGTGTTCTTTTTGTTGCAGACACTTTCTGCTCTTTTTAGTAGAGAGGAGACATTCAGAATTATAAGGAGTTTTGGTTTTACCTCATTTCCTCTTTGCTAATGGACAACGTAAGTAAAAGTGGCACATGTATTCCCTACATTATGGGGACCAAATGTCTCCACAAGCAGAGCTGAGTAGATTACTTACAAATTGTAATCTGCTACTGATTCCAAATTACTAACTACAAAAATTGTAGTTAGTAACGTAATCCATTACATTACACTACACATTTTAGGTAATGTAATCGGACTACTTTTAGATTACTTTTGACCTATCTTGTTTATTTAAATAGGATAATTTTGTACCATTTTGATATAAAAGTACAAATGAGAAAGACAATATATGCCATTAGCAACATGAAGTGCGTTAAACATTACATTATGTAAAGCAGGGGTGCCCAACCCTGTTCCTGGAGATATACCTTCCTGCAGAGTTTAGTTCCAACCCTGATCAAACACACCCGTCTGTAATTATCAAGTGCTCCTTCAGATCCTAATTAGTTGGTTCAGGTGTGTTTGATCAGGGTTGGAGCTGAACTCTGCAGGAAGGTTGATCTCCAGGAACAGGGTTGAGCACCCCTGATGTAAAGGTTTCCCAAACTGGGGTTAGTGAAGAGACTGCAGGGGGTTTATGAGTTTAATAAAAATCTAATAATTAATCATTTTTTAAATCAATAAATAAAATAAAAAGATAAAATCATTTAAAAAAATGTTAAATTAAAATAAATAATTTCAAAATCAATCAAAATAAAACACTAAAAAATGAAATATTTTATTTGTTTACCTGCATGTCACATGACCATAACCAATGTCAGAGAAACATGCAAGTGTAAATACTTAATTATTAAAATATTTATTTAAAAATCTCAGGGGTACTTCAAGTAAATATATTAGGTGAAAGAGGATCAGATGACAAAAAAAAGTGTGAATTTGTGCAATTTAATGTGTTTGAAAGACAAAAACCTTCCAGAGACATAGTAGTACTTTACATGGTTAGACAACCTACAGAGTGATAATTAAAATAAAAATTGTTCATCAGTAGTTGATGCAATGTCGAAACGCTTCTTAAACCTGAAATGCTTTTTGTAAATCAGTGGTCAAACGCTGTCGCCTCCTGAATAATGACCGATCTCTGTGTGAATGTCCACAAAACTAGAAGACTTTCTGAACATATACAAACAGTATACTATTTTAGAAAGGAACATTTAAAAGATGAAAAACAGGAATTAGGGAGAATCAATAAATTATTAATAATTTATTAATTTTGTGTAAATAATATGTATCATGTAATCCATAAAACAGTAACTGTAGTCTGATTAAGAGTATTTTAAAATGTAATTTAATCTAATTACAAGTACTTCATTTTTGGAATCTGATTACATAATCCAGATTACATGTAATCAGTTTCTACTCAGCTCTGTCCACAAGTATAGTAATAGCATTCAATTTTGACCTTGTGGAGACATTTTTTGGTCCTCATGAGGAAACAAGGTTATAAATCACACAAAATGAAGTGTTTGAGAATGTAAAGATGCCTGTAGTTTAGTGTGAGGGGTAGGTTTAGGGTAAGGGGATAGAAAATACAGTTTGTACAGTAGAACAAACATTACGCCTGTGTGTGTGTGTATGTGTGTGTGTGAGAGATACCGAAGAGCCTCATTCATTTGCTCTTTTTGACTCCCCTGATGATCGGCGCTAGAAGGTAAATAACCGTATCTCTTCAAATAAACCTGAGAGACACAAACAGACAGACAAGAAGACCATCTTATACAACACAACTCTTTAGAACAATCGATGAAGATGAGTTCTGCTTACCGTCGCCTCCTTTAGCGCCGCCGGATCCAGAGCGGCACACGCCGACACGAGCGTCATCAGGACCAGGACTCGCATCTCTGCTGCTCTGAGATCTGGAGCTCGACGGCCACAGGAACACGAGCGTCTCGCATCAGTTCGGTCGGCTCTAAATGTGTTTGTGACTCGTCTGGGCGTGTGTGTCTGGAGTTTGGTTTCATTGCGGTCATCAGAACTATGTGAAGTCATGCTGTGCAGAACAAACAAGTGTGTGTGTGTGTGTGTGTGTGTGTGTGTGTGTGTGTGTGTGTTTGTGCCCACAAGCAGTGCATGGCATCCATCAAATACTCTGAATGAGGCCTGGATGTTCCAGCAGGAAATGACATCACACTGCAGCAGTAGCGCAGCTGGACGTGGGCTTTAGCATCTGGAAAAGCCGTTTGTGCCCACGAATGACCTTCCTGTCTGGTGACGTCAGCAGATTTAACAAGGCTTAATGATCAAAATCAAAATGTGCACTTTTTGGCATCACTGTTTGTTAGGCAGTAATACTTCATTTTGTCTCTGAGGAAATATATTCACACCGCACAAACAAGCCGATTCTCATGAGAGTGTTGGGGCTGGGCGAGAGGAAGTGTGAAGTTTATAATTACCACTATAATTAGCCTCCAAGTAGACATGGTTGAGCGTGAGGATTCATGTGTCGTTCAATGTTTTAAAACGTTCTGCTAATAATGTGCCTCTCCTTCATTAATTCTCTGGTGTATCTAATCTAGACAACTAGATTAGGAAGCCAGCTAGTCCACTTCCAGAACAAAAATTTACAGATAATGTACTCACCCCCTTGTCATCCAAGATGTTCATGTCTTTCTTTCTTCAGTCGTAAAGAAATTATGTTTTTTGAGGAAAACGTTTCAGGATTTTTCTCCATTTAATGGACTGATATGGTGCCCCGAGTTTGAACTTCCAAAATGCAGTTTAAATGCAGCTTCAAACGATCCCAGCTGAGGAAGAAGGGTCTTATCTAGCGAAACAATCGCTTATTTTCATTTAAAAGATACAATTTATATACTTTTTAATCTCAAACGCTCGTCTAGTCTTGCTCTCCCTAAACTCTGTGTATTGTGACTCAAGATCGTATTTTCCAATCGTATTTTCTCCCTTACCTGTAAAAATCATTTCAAAATCATCCTACATCACTGCAGAAGCACCGACCCAGTGTTTGCAAAGTGAACATGCAAAGAAGATCAAACACCCTTAACAAAAAAGGTAAAACAGTGATATAGGATGATTTTGAAGTTGAGGGAGAACATGAGATGGGAGTTTTTAGACGCACCCTAACTGACATGAACCGGAACAAAAACAGAGTCCAGGCAGAGTAAGACAAGACGAGCGTTTGAGATTAAAAAGTATATAAATTGTATTATTTTTATGAAATTAACCGATCGTTTCGCTAGATAAGACCCTTCTTCCTCAGCTGGGATCGTCTGAAGTCGCATTTAAACTGCATTTTGGAGGTTCAAACTCGGGGCTTCAGAAAAATCCTGAAACGTTTTCCTCAAAAAACTATTTCCTTACGACTGAAGAAAGAAAGACATGAACATCTTAAATGACAAGGGGGTGAGTACATTATATGTGAATTTTTGTTCTGGAAGTGGACTTACCCTGAATTCTGCAGTGGATGTTACATATGTGAAACAAGTTTATGTTTTATGCATTTAGAAGATGCTTTCATCCATAGAGACTCAAAGAACAACAACACAGCGATTGGTCTGTGAGCCAACAATCATTGTAGTACACAATCTCAGGTTTATAATCTAGACAGCTAGATTAGGAAGCCAGCTAGTAGTAAATGCAGACGAGGTGTGTATGAATGAGTGCATCGGTTGAAGAGAGGGGTTTAGTTAGTGGTGTCAGTTTCACGTTTAGAGTCACTGTAAGTCAGTTGTTGGTCGCTCCTGAGGAGTTTGTTTGACAGGCATGACGTGGGTTTGACCGACCAATGGCAGACGGCGTGTTTTATCGGTTCCGTCTGGCACAGCCGAAATGACACAGCGCAGCTTTAAAAAGAGTGACCTCGATTTCATTCAGCGTTGTGAAATATCGTACAGACACGCCTGTCATTCACTGATGCCTTTAGAGAATTGTTCGTCACTCCGTCTGTGTTACTGCCTGTAATCTATCCTGCAGACGCTCTCCGGTGTGTTTGACTGAGCGCTGCTCATCGCTGCATTAGAACACGCACATCTTTAATGATAAACGCGTTAAACAGGATTTGACCCCGGCCATGACTTTTGGAGGCTCAAACTCAGAAATAAACTTTTCCAATAAAATCACAACCAGGGCATTTTTACCTTGATGAGGCCAATGTTTTCTAACTCTGTTAGATATATGCATCAACTTTTATGTCAAATCCTTACATTTATTCAATAAATTCAATTAGAATAAGAAGACACTATAAGCCGTTACCGATCAAATGAAATCAGTGTCAGTAAAATGAATGTTTGCACTGCAGAAGAAGCACAGAAGCTGCATCTGATGAAGTTAAACTTTACACTGCAATTACCAATGCATAAATAATGCTGAGGTTAATGCTCTTAAAATACTATTTAAATTAATCAAATGAAATTTTAGAAAGGATAACTTAATAATTAAAACAAAAACCGCACGTCAGTATGATAAAGGATTACTCTACTTTCAGAATTAAAACTTTCCTGATAATTTACTCACCCTTATGTCATCCAGGATATTCATGTCTTTCTGTCTTCAATCACAAAGAAATTAGTTTTTTAAGGAAAACATTATAGGATTTTTCTCCATATAGTGGTGCTCAACAGATTGAAGGTTAAAAATGCAGTTTAAATGGGCTCTAAACAAACCCAGCCGTAGATTAGGGGTCTTATCTAGTGAAACGATCGGTCATTTTCTTAAATATATTAATATTTATAAACTTTTTAACACAAAATGCCCATCTAGTCTAGCTCTGCGATGCGCACGTGAACTCTTGTGTAATCCGGGTCAGTACAGTTAGGGTATGTCGAAATACTCCCATCTCATTTTCTCCTCCAACTTCAAAATCGTCACTGTTTTACCTTTTTTTGTAAAGGGTGTTTGATCTTCTTTGTATGTTCACGCTGGGCCGGTACTTCTGCAGCGATGTAGGATGATTTTGAAGTTGGAGAAAATAAGCCAGGAGTTTTTTAACATACCCTAACTGTACTGAACCAGAACACACAGAGTTCACGCAGAGCTAGACAATAACCGATCATTTCGCTAGATAAGACCCTTCTTCCTCGGCTGGGATCGTTTATAGCTCTTTGAAGCTGCATTTAAACTGAAATTTTTACCTTCTGTCCGTTGAGCACCACTGAAGTCCACTATACAGAGAAAAATCCTAAAATGTTTTCCTCAAAAAACTTAATTTCTTTGCAACTGAAGACAGACATGAACATCTTGGATGACAAGGGGGTGAGTACATTATTAGCAATTTTTTTTATTTTGGAAGTGGAGTAATCCTTTCATGAGTGAGTCACTGAGTCACTACTTGAACTGATCTGAAACAGCTGATTTATTCAGGAAAAAGGCATGTGACTGTTATGAACGGATTATTAAATCATCGATTTGTTCAAAAAACTGGATTCACTTTGTATGTAATGAAACACCACTGTAACTCTGCAGCTGTTGCTCTCTTATGCTTTTGTTTGGAATAATTTGTGTTGCTCAAACAGAGCGACAACAGACACCACACATTTGTGATCACGCTGACATCTGAAACATCACGTCTGCTCAGGGGATATTAATTATGTCATGTAGAAAAATAAGACACAAGCTCACACAGAGGCATTTTTCAGGTCATTCCAGCTGCAGTCACACAGTCAAAGTGTGCACTATCGAGGCCTGTTTTTGTTTTTCGTGACACGCTCGATCACTTAATATCCCTACCGGATCAACTGTTTCCCACACTGCGGATGAGACAGGGACGTGAAACAGGAAGATTGTTATGCTATGTTTAATATAACACTATTCTACACATTATTAATTCATGCCGTTATGCACTACGGTGGTAAAAAAATGATGACACCATGGATCTGTAGTTCATCAGTCTTTCTAATCTAGCACAGAGAGAGTCGCACGGCCCCCCGGTCCGGATGACACGATTACAAAGAGTGGGAATCATCTGCGCTCGTGCGGGTTCCGGACGACCCGCATCGAGAGTCCAGAGCGCGAGATGCCACCACGTGTCTTCATGATGTATAAAACACAAGAATGAAGTGGTTACAGCTTTGACCGACGTACAAACACACCCCGACACGACACGTTTGGGCCTCGGAGCGCCCTCACAAATCGCCTTCCAGCAGCTCAAGCTCCTCCCGTAAGGCCTGCGCCCGGCCCAGTTTGTCCAGCTGCTCCTTGCTGGGGTTCTTCAGCTCTCCCGAATCCACCTTCTGCTGGAGCTCCTCCACCTGCCGCAGCTTCTTCCGCAGGTTCTTCATCTTCTTGGCTTTCTCGGCGGCCGTCGGATCCGCGGCTTCGGGCTCGGCGCTCACCCTCTTCTCCTCCGCCGTGACTTTCATCCCGTCCAGCTCCTTGCTCAAGGCCTTCGCGTCCTCGGCGGTCTCCTGCTGCTGATGGCTTTGCTGTTTGCGCTTTTCTTTGCGCTTCATGTTGCGTTTGGCGGTTTTGGAGAGTCCGGCGGTGTCGCTCTGTTTCTCGGCTCCGCTCTGCTGCTGCTGCTGTCGGGCCTGAGCCGCGTCCTCGGGGTTCATGCCGGGCGGCAGGTCGGGTTTGCTCTTGAAGAACTTCACGTACTTGTTCTCATACCTGTTAACAAACGGAAGAGAAGCGCGTTACCCGACTGAGATTCGCACACATTTATGGTGAAACAACCTGCTGTTGTTTAAAGCTAAAGCAGCACGGTGAGCTGTGGGTCAAGCGCTTACACCGGTACCTCCTCCTGCGGAACGTATCCGTCCTTCACTCTCCGCGGTTTCCTCCACGTGCCGTCCGGCCGCTGCGTGGCGGCGATATATTTACCTGAAACACACACACGCGCGCACGCTTTACTGACAGATCAGTCGAGACTTGACACATTAACCGTATATATGAGACCCTGGAGGCCCAAACCAGTCTTAAGTATCACGGGTATATTTGTAGCAATAGCCAAAAATACATTGTATGGGTCAAAATTATTGATTTTTCTTTTATGCCAAAAATCATTTGGATATTTAGATCATGTTGTAAATTTCCTACCATAAATACATCAAAACTTAACTTAATTTTTGATTAGTAATATGCATTGCTAAGAGCTTCATTTGGACAACTTTAAAAGTGATTTTCTCAATATATTTTCTCTTATAGTTTTTTTTTTTTTTTTAATAGTTTTTGCACCCAGATTTTCAAATAGTTATATCTCAGACAAATATTGTCCTATCCTAACAAACCATACATCAATGGAAAGATTATTTATTCAGCTTTGGTGTATAAATCTCCCTCATGACTGGTTTTGTGGTGTAATTATTTACACACTCTCATATTGTTCCAAACCTGTATGTGTTTTTTAATTCGGCGGAATACAACAAATATATATTTTGAAGAATGCTGGTAACCAAAATTTTGGTTCCCATTGACTTCCACTTTATTTTTAACTTCTATTAAATGGAAGTTAATGTGAACCCAAATTTTCTTCTGTGGATAATTTTGAAGAATTTTGGCAATCAAACAGCTTGGTCACCTTGGATTTCCATTATATGGACAAAAATTCATTGGAAGTCAACAGGAACCAGAACTGTTTGGTTAACAGGATTCTTCCAAAATTCTTCTTTTGTATTCCACAGAAGAATGCAAATTTGTTTTCCTATTGACTTCCATTATACTGATAAAAATTTCAGTCGAAGTCAATGGGAAGCAAAACTATTTGGTTATCAACATTCTTCAAACAGTCTTCTTTTGTTTTCCACAAAGAAAGTAAGTTTAGGTTCCCAATGACTTCCATTATATGGACATAAATACAATGGAACTGCTTGGTTATCAAAAAACTTTTGAAATATGTGTTTTTTGTATTTTGCCGAACAAAGAAATGCATACAGGTTTGAAACAATTTGGGGGCGAGTAAAATAGTTATATCTCTGCCAAATATTGTCCTATCCTAGCAAACCATACATCAACGGAAAGCTTATTTATTCATTCATGCATAAAAAAATTTCAAATTATGACTGGTTTTGAGGTTCAGGGTCACCTATGACACAAGGAATCTTAACATCAATATTTTGAAGCACTTTGAGTTTGTGAATGTTATGACACACTGAAAACCTTTACAGTTAATTTATATTTAAATAAATGTATTTATTTTTTGCATATTGCAATTGCCTTCTTTTAAAGTAATTATTATTATAATTGTTGACGTTAACCACTCCACTACACTCAATACTAATCATCAGAGTCATGTTTTGTTGTTGTTGTTGTTATCTGTATTATTATTAGGCTACGCTCGTCACCGCTGCAGCGTTTGTATCTCAGCAGGATAGAAAGAGTTCACGTGAATGAAACAGACACACGCATACACAGCATATGCAGCACACAGAAGGAAAAAAGCAAGAAGATTCGGATGCTTCATGTGTGTCGCGATCAGGTCGAGACTCGCTGTGATTCCTCAGCCTCGCGCACTCGCGCACGCACACAACGCCGCGCATTATCACTAACTTACATGGCGATTATGTGACTATCGACGCAGAAATGTGTGTTTGTGTGTGAAATGCTTTACCAGATTCATCTGTCACATAGGGGGTTGCCATCTTTAACAAAGACTGACTTCCGTTTCCGCTCTGTGTCGATATCGCGAGACTATGCGTGCGTTTGTTACATTGTTACATGATACAAATTGTTTTAAAGTGACGCGGGAGTATAATGTAACAAAATAACGTCTATGAATATGACTACTTTGTAACAATATTGTGTTACCTTTTAGCGCGCACGAAAAAGCTTTTGTTTAAATCATCTGTAAACTAAAAAAGGAGCCAAACCATTTCATTTTATGGATGTGGAACTCAGATGTATTAATAATTCTACATATACACATGTTTTTCTTCATTTCCTCTCCATGGCCATTAGAATATACAGTGCTCTCTACGAATATTGGCACCCTTGATAAATATGAGCAAAAGCAGCAGTGGAAATAAATCTGCATTGTTTATCCTTTTGATCCTTCATTCAAAAAATTCACAAAATTCTAACCTTTCACTGAAGTAAAAGATGGAAAGTGAGGAGAAAATCTCATTATGTGAAATGAATGTTTTTCTCCAGTTTGTGTTGGTCACAATTATTGGCACCCCTAGAAATTCTTATGAGTAAAACATATCATATATAGTATATTCCCTTTTTTTTTTTTTTTTTTTTTTTTTAGCACACCAGGGTGACCAGGAACATGAAATTGTCCAGCCATGACTTCCTGTTGCACAGAATTATAAATATAAGGAACACAAAGGCCAAATTCCCTTAATTGTCTATCACAAGGAGTAAAACCAAAGAACATAGTTCAGATGTGCAGAACAAGATTGCTGAGCTTCACAAAATAGAAAGTGGCTGTAAGAAAACAGCTAAAGCATTGAAAATCCCCATTTCCACCATCAGGGCAATAATTAAGAAGTTTCAATCAACTAAAGATGTTACAAATCTGCCTAGAAGAGGACGTGTGTCTAAATCATCATAATGGATGGTGAGGAGGAGACTTTGAGTGGCCAAAGACTCTCCAAGGATCACATATGGAGAATTGCAAAGATTAGTTGAGTCTTGGGGCCAGAAAGCCTAAAAAGAGAAATCCTGCTCGCTCATCCAAAATCAAACTCCAGCATATTCAGTTGTCAGATACGACTAGACTTCAAACGGGACTGGCTTCTGTGGTCTGATGAAATTTAAAAAAAAGAGCTTTTTGGCAGCAATCACTCAAGATGGGTTTGGTGCAAACAGGGATAAAAAGTACCCCCACTCCAAGCTGGATCTTTAATGTTCTGGGCCTATTTTTCTGCCAGAGATCCTGGACATCTCGTTTAGATACATGGCATCATGGATTCTATCAAATACTAAGAGATAAAAAAAAAAATCTAAACCTGACTGCCACTGTTAGAAATCGTGTTTAGATATTCCGTCGGGACAATGATCCAAAACAAACACAAAAATGTGTCACTGAGAACAAAATGAAGCTTCTGCCATGGCCGTCCCAGTTCCCTGACCTGAACCCTTTAGAAAATGAGTGGGGTGAACTGAAGAGCAGAAGAATCTGAAGGATCTGGACAGATTCTGTGTAAAGGAATGGGATCTGATCTCTTGTCAGGTGTTCTCCAATCTCATCAGGGATTATAGGAGAAAATTCAGAGCTGTTATCTTGGGACAAAAACATTCCAATAATCGGGTGCCAATAATTGTGGCCAACGTGAACTAGAGAAAAAAGGTAATTTAATAATGGCATTTCCCCCAAACTTTCTATTGTTTTACTTCAATGAAAGGTTAGAATTTTGTGAATTTTTTTGAATGAAAGACCAAAAGGATAAACAGAGCAGATTTATTTCCACAGCTGCCTTTGCTCATATTTATCAAGGGTGCCAATATTCGTGGAGGGCACTGTATACTGATAAGAGCTCCACAAAATCGTAAAACTTTATTTTCTAGG
Organism: Cirrhinus mrigala; assembly: GCA_036247105.1. Classification (NCBI taxonomy): domain Eukaryota; kingdom Metazoa; phylum Chordata; class Actinopteri; order Cypriniformes; family Cyprinidae; genus Cirrhinus; species Cirrhinus mrigala. Next base: position 38,478,437 of record CM070014.1, read on the forward strand.
TCAGTACAAACACCTTTCAGCTGTGCTTCAAGCTTCACATCATGTCATAAGTGGAGTATTTTCATTACACCCGTTCTTGTCGGTTCCTAACCGCTGTTTTAACTGTACAGACATTCTGGATATGAAATGAACCAAACACTTGCACTGTTTGATAATGGAGTGTGAGACTTGTGTATGCGCTCATGAACATGTTCGGCTCCACAGCGCCCTCTAGCTGAAGCTGGTCTTGCTGTGCACATTTATACAAATAATACAACCCAAGGCATAAAACATTTCATCTAAATAAAAAAGTCAAAGCTGGTCTTTTTAAAAAATGACATGATACACAAAGCAAGCACTATAAAATTTGTTGTTAATATATTCAAAATCATATGATGCTATCTGAGAAACCATTGTTTAGATGGGAAATGCTCATTTGGTGCATGCAGTGTTAATGGAAGAGGTCTGTGTGCTTGATGACAAAACTGTCCCAAAAGTGTGTTGTCTGTGAGATGTTTTGGATGGAACAAACAAACAAACAAACAAACAAAAAATACTTGGGGAATAGTGCTGCAGTATTTATTTATGAAACACAGTTGAATACCTTGGGCTATCATTGCTGAATCACCATTAGTGGAAATCCAGCCAAAAAGCATATTCTGTGTTTCAGGACAAAAGATTTTGTGTTCTGGTCACTTCCACTCATCACACGTATGCTCACACTCCTGCTTTCCCACACTCGCATCAGGCTCATGCTGCAATTCCAGAGCTCAGGGCTCAGGCCAAAGGAGGAACTCAACCTAACCCTAACTTCAACCTCAAACCAGACCGATCTGGACTCCATAGAGGTGTTTATTTGGGACAAAAAATTGTTGGTGGGTTTTTTTAATACTGGTTGTTCGAGATGTATGAGTACAGCAAGGTCTGCGGTTAACAATACTTCATGAGACTCTCAAGTGTTGCTCTACAATAGAAATGACACACATCACACATGAATTCTCAAATAGTTCTTTGATTCATTCTGCATGTGCATCTGATTGCCAGCATATGTGATCCTGGGGCACAAAACCAGTCTTAAGTAGCACGGGTATATTTGTAGCAATAGCCTTTGCAATCCCAATACATTGTATGAGTCACAATTATCGATTTTTCTTTTATGCCAAAAATCATTAGGATATTAAGTAAAGATCATGTTCCATGAAGATATTTTGTAAATTTCCTACCGTAAATATATCAAAACCTAATAGTAATATGCATATTTAAGAACTTAAAGGTGATTTTCTCAATATTTTGATTTTTTTGCACCCACACATTCCAGATTTTCAAATAGTTGTATCTCTCGACCAAATATTGTCCCATCCTAACAAACCATACATCAATGAAATGCTTATTTATTCAGCTTATTTCAGATCAGCTTATTTGTATTCATCTCAATTTTTTTTTAAATGACCCTTATGACTGGTTTTGTGCTCCAGAGTCACATTGATGTCATAGGCACTAAAACTATGATAACTTTTCTGCATTTGAAAAAAAAATTTGGGGGGGGCGGGCGTTTTCGTCCACTCTACCCTAAATCTCAATATCAAAAAAAATGACCCTCATGACTAGTTTAGTGGTCCAGGGTCACATTTGTGATTTCTCCGATCAACACTGAACTCTTAACGAACTGTGTTCTCTGGTGCCGCGCGTGCGGATATAAAGCAGGGCGGAAGTGAGGGGCGCGCGCTGGTCGAGCGGAAGTGACGCGTGAGCCGGCTGAAAGAAAAGACAGACGTTCGCGTATAAGCGACCGCACAAAAGTCAAATAAAAGAGCGCACAGCGCGTGTGTATGTGTCGCGGATTCCTGCAGGTCACTCAGGTAAGACGCTTCCCTCCATCGCGCTCGCGATTAAACGCCTTCTGTCCGGCGTGAACGCAGCTGCGCGCGTGATGCGAACGCTAACAAAAACACAGCAGCCTGCGCGGGGAAACGGCGGCTCGAGCGATGCTTTAAACCTTATGCTTAGTGCAGTTGTTTTCATCTGCGCGTCGTTGTGTGCGTGCTGCTCTTGGTTAGCATACATTAGCTCCGCGGCTAGCGGAGGCGTTGCTAAGATACTGCCACATAGCCAGCGCGCGCCGCAGTGTGATTGATATTAGAAACGCTCGCCTCGGTATTATGAACTCAACTCGCTCAGGAGAGAGAGAGGGAGAGAGAGAGGGAGAGGGAGAGTGGATGTCCTAGCATCATCGCCGCACAAACGCACCCTGATTTAGGAATAAATCGTCACTGTTCACAGCAGTGAGGAAGGACCTGATGAGTGTTTTGACAGCTGTCAATCATTCGCAGAGTCACGTGCGCAGTGCCACATCAGCGCTCCTGCTCCGGGATTCGGTCCCGCTTCCTGTCGCGGCCGGTGGCCCACTTCCAGACGGGAACACAGCGGCGCTTTGTCCGGCTCCAGTTCAGCCTCTTTTCTTCTTCTTCTGCTGCTGCTGCTGCTGCTGCTTCTCACCTTTTCATCGCGCGCAGGTCGTGTTACGCGTCTTATCGCCGCGAAACAGGCTGAGCAGGAACTGGGCGCTCGGATGGATCCGGTTCCGATTCGCCCTCGCTGCTGGAATATTCCGATTGCATAACAGAGATGCGAGCGCCGCGCGCCTCCTCTTTGGTAAACAGCCGCTCGCTTTCCTGACAGGTTAAATATAGCCCGTGAATGCGGCTTCACCTGTTTCACCTGCACAGGTGCGCGATGTGCTGACGCCCGCGTGACGTTCTGCTTGCGTTGCCGCCGGTAGGGAACGGGCGTGTGTGAGTGTGTGTGTACGTCAGTCCGAGCGCGTACGTGTTTGCATAGTTTAAGTTTCTTTTTCCTGAGAGAGCGAATCTGTGCTTATTGGGCTCATAAAGGAGCCGGTTGAGTCCGGGCGGAGGCGGAACGCGAGCGGCTCTCGGGGAACAACGGCTCCGGATCGACTGAGGTAACGTTACTGCTGCCTGCCGAACGATGATGGCAAAAACATCCGCTCTCCGTTTGGATTCCTAGTGATCCAGCCAGATGTATTTTCTATTACGGGCTTTAGAAGGGCGAACGGGAATTCAATTCAATTCAAGTTTACTTGTATAGCGCTTTTCACGATACTAGTCGTTGCAACAGCAGATACTAGTCAAGCAGCTTTACAGAAATTAATACAGTATATTTAGTTGTAGCTTACTTGTAGTGACTGTCAAGTTGATGAACTTATGGGAGAGATGTTTGGTAAAAATCAGTTAATGATGTAATCAAACAGACGATGAACACTATTAACGCTAATGAATCATAAGTTGCAATCAAACTTATAGCAGAAGTCGGCAGAGCTGTATGTTGTTTCAGGGTTGGCATCATCTGAGCTCCTCTGAGAGGTTGGTATCATCTCTTCTTAGGTGTTCTGGATCCAGACTGAAGCTTGTGAAATACCTAGCTACAGATAAACAAACAGAGACATAATTACTGTAGCTGCTGTTCAACCCAAGCTAAAGAATAATGATGTGCATCAGATATAACTGCAGTTCAAGATTGAGATGCATTATTTGAATGCTTGGCTAAAGAGCTGTGTCTTTAATCTAGATTTAAACAGAGAGATTGTGTCAGAACTCAGATGTTATTAGGAAGGCTGTTCCAGAGTTTGGGAGCCAAATGCGAAAAAGCTCTACCTCCTTTAGTGGACTTTGCTATCCTCAAAAGTCCAGAGTTTTGTGATCTTAGGGAGCGTGATGGATTGTAGTGTGGTAGTAGACTAGTTAGGTACGCAGGAGCTAAACCATTAAGGGAATGAGAACGTGCTTTAATTTCTTACGGATTCGTTGTGTTCGGCTCTGTTCTCTCTGGCATCTGTTTTGCAGCAGCGGATCGAGTCCAAGTGCAGATGTGGAGGTTTGTCCTCGCCTCACCCCGTGCGACTGAAACACGGACCGTTTGCTCGTTTAAGACTCAGAAAGAAGCGCAGATCACGCAGAGTATTGAAACTTCGTCATTAATGATGCTGGAATCAATATTAGTGAATGGTGTTGTAAGTTGGGCTTGGTTTGGAAAAACCAAACAAATGTGAGATGTGACGATGTTTGCACTTGCTTCTCAAGTGGTGTCTGTACACAGACTGTTTAATGCTGCTCAGAGATGGCCGGATGCTTTGACACTAGAGCCGAGGTGGGTCTAAGCAGGCATAGTTTAATCTGGCTTTGATGTACCATTTAGTACCTACACTGAATTTTGAACAGCTTTAACTCAGCTGTGTAAAGAGGACAGGAGTGAGGTGGCACCACTGCCATAACATCTAGAATGTAACAACTTGGGTAATATTTTTTAAAATGTGTATTTGTATACAACGTGTAAAGGCAGGTTCTTCAGTAACAGAAGGCTCTCGGGCATTTCACACAGTTTTTCTTCTCGTGCGATAGAGCGCGAAAAACCATCTTTAGTAACGTTCGCTTCGCTTCTGGGAGTGATGGCACTTTAATGAGCGATTAACGCTAATCCTGACTAAATGTCAAAGGGTTTTAAATTGTAACCACAGTATGATTCCATGAACCTGTCTGTGCTGTTGGAATTAAACCAGCGTCTTTTTCATCTCAGTGTTTCTGTTTTGAGATTTGATCTGAGATTACAGTGTCAGTTGTTAAACTTCAGATTTTTTTTCTCTTCCTGTAGAATTGCGACTGACTGAAGAGAAGGATGGCGAGGAAGAGCAGTTACAAAGGTGAGCAATCGCGAACTACGGTTCTTTTCATTTGATCACCAACAGGCGCTACGGCTGAGCAAAGCGTCATTAATATGATCTCCATACTTATTCTGATGATGAGTTTAGCTTCGTTTTTTAAGACAGCATGCCAATTCAGATGCTCCAGTGTTATATATTTTTATTTTACTAAATGCACACTGCAGCATTTCTTGATTGACAGACTGTATTAAATTCATATAGAACAGGACAGTTCTGTGCATTTTTGTTCTTTGTGTGTTTCTTTGTTGTACAACATCCATCATTCTCTTTATATTTTTATATTTGTATGTTTAAATAAGCACATACTTTATATTTTGTAACTGTAGCTGTGCTGTCTGAGTCACGAGTAATTCCAGAGCTCAGTGTTTCCCGCATCTTCAACTCTGCTGCATCAAAACATCAGTCGAAAATGGTAACGGGCTGATTGAAAATGCAGATTCATTCGCTGCCAACAGGTGGCACCTGTGAGGTGGCAGAAATAGCAGTTTCCCGTTAACGGCTGTAATCAAAGCAGCGTTGCGCTCACAAATCATAGGAAAGATGAAATGAAAATGACATTGAAAGCGTTTTGCATAATGTATTTGTGGCGTTCAGTGTTGATATTGTGGCGAACCGCCACAGATAAATCAGTGTATGAGAGACACTGGCGGTAATTCAGAGACAAAGGTCACATGGCAGTGACCGATGACAGGCCGGGCCAGTATTTAATGTAGTTTGATGTTTCATTTGAGTCTCTGATTCTGTTACTAGATACCCGAGATCACGACGGCACCGTCAGCATCATTTGTGTTGATAGTTTGTAGCTTTTTGCTGTGAGGTTTGTTTCTTGCATTCAGTTTTCTCAAGCAGTTGCAGAAGCATCTCATCACAAGCTGCTGATTCACCCCTGCTCTGTCGACTCCTTCGTCCGAACGCTCTGGGCCGCTGGACCTCCTTCGGATGCCGACCTTTGGAGGCTTTTAGTCCTTGGTAGAAACACAAATCACGTCAAACACTAGACTGCGTTTGATTAAACATTTCTTTAACGCTTCCCGTGCGGTCGCTCTGCAGTCTCTGGTTTTGTTTGGCAAATGAAAACTTTGCGTTTCAATGACTTTGCAAATTCCTGAACTCTGATCGAGGGGTGGAGGAGCTGAAAGCAGCAGAACGCACTGTAAACTGTGAGCAGCCGGCATCTTCAGCAGCCTTTGACCCGATTAAACCGCGCCTCGCTGCCGTCGCGTGTCTTTATGGCTGATGTTTCTGACCGGCCGCACGTCTTATCAGTTCTGCTGTTGAAGAGCTTGAGAAATGTTGCTCACAGGGAAATCCAGGCACACGAAAGCACCAGCATTTCCAGTTGTGATGGTGAATTTTTGTGTCAGTCATCCAGGAGTGATGGAAACCAGGTAGCCTAGTTGACATAAAAATCCAGTCAAACTGACGTACGGCGACTCCTGACCGTCACAAACAGCAGCTTCACAGATTCCTGTGTGAATTGTAGGTGTGGCTGTTTGTAATGAACATGAAAATCTGCACTGTTAACATCTGCTGATCAAGTTACTGTACTAGTAAACCTGCGGCCGGTTATCAGGTTATCTTGCAGATTGGCTGGTGGGTGTGTGTGTGTGGAAATTTTAGAGGCGAAAATCTGTTGTGATTTACTTTCTGATCACACACAGGCACCACAGCTGCATTATGTGACAGGAAGTTCAAACTGGATGTTCATGTGTAGTCCGTATGAGTTTGAGGGCTCATGGGTTACGATCATCCTTTAGTCACTGATCTGAGAACTGCTGTCGCATAACTATCAATCATTTAGACTGAGCAAACCAGCATTTAATAAGTTCTAGTAAAAAGTCTAATGGAAGTGCTGTTGTGCTCAGTTGAGATGATTGTGCTCGATCACGGCCTTTCTGCCACGAGATGATTTGACTAAAGCTCTGGATGAGAGGAATCGGCTCGTGTGTTCTAGATTCACTCTGATTGAAGAGAGATGAGCGTCTTAAACTGTGCTGGATGACGGACAGAAATTTTTAGCATTTTAATGTTTGGTGATGTTTTGTCCGGCACTGCTGCTCAGCTCTCGAAGTAGAATGTCGGATCACCGAAGGTTGAATTATGGGAAACCACAAGCATTTGCCACTTTGCAGAGACTAATTCAGACCAATGAGCTGGTTTGCTCTGAAAAGAAAAAAAGAAACGTATATGAACTATGAGTTATTATGGTAATTCTGACTCCCTGTACAGTTAGAGATGGAAAGGAGGAACATACTGGAAATAATGTAAAAATAAATTAAACAACAAAGATGTGAAGACAAATCAGACCATAGGGTCATTCCATGTCAAGCCAGGTCCCTTGCTCAAATTTTTGATTTTGCTATGTGTGTGTGTGTGTGTGTGTGTGTATATGTGTTGAAAGCCAAAATATTAAATGTCAAAGATGTATATTTACGGAGTACTACTTTGTAAAGGGGGGTCAAAATAACTATTAGTGAAATCTGTTGAATAGAAATCTTTTTCATTAACTGACACTTCTTGCGTTTTTTGACTCAAGTTTGCATGCCTGTCACTCAAAAAGTATTGAAGATATCTTAATATGCTTTTAGATCTTGGTTTTTAACAAACTTTACTTTTGGTAGAGAAGAAATATCTAAAGAACAAATCATTTTAAAACTAGAAATGTATCCAAGAAAAATTCTCTCTATCAGCTTAGTTGCATAAAACATCTGAGTGCCAAAAATATTATTTTTCTAAAGTTGTAATGCCTTTTTCTTGTTGCATGTAAAATGACCCACATTTGGTTTTTGACCACTGAAAATGTGAACAATTTACCAAATTTACTAATGGAGCCGCATTGACATCCCCCATATCTCTGGGACTGAATCATTGAGGGCCTTTAAAATGAAGATACCAAAAGTAAAGTTTGTTAAAAATCTAAATCTAAAAGCATATTAAGATATCTTTAATACTTTTTGAGTTACAAGCATGCAAACTTTTTGCCAGTTTTGAACAGTCACCGTTGGCAGGTAACGATTTTTAAAGTCAACAGATTTTAGTATTAGATTTACCAACCTCTGTGAAAAAATAACATTATGTTTCCAACTTTCTAAAGTCATTTTTACACCCCTGTAAACTGCCTCCAAGTGTCAGGTGTAAATTGTCATTTTGAGCCCCTTCACAAAATAGTGGATTACTGAGTAAATATTCATCCATGACATTTAATATTTTAACTTTCGTCACTATACATGTTTGTCTTTCTATACTATGTAAGAAAGTTTGTGCACTTTCTTTCACTCAGACATGAGTTTCTGAAGCCTGTGCTGTTCTAATTTTTGTAAACACACAATAGTTTTTCACATCTTCACACTGTTGCCGAGTGGTTTGTGTTTCTTCAAAAACAAATGTACTGTAATGCTGCACCAGACGGAATCATGTTTTCATTTTGTGCCTGAAAGTGAAGCTGTTACACCACTTTCAAGTGTGATTATACTCGCCTCTGTTCTTGCTTTACTGCTGGTGGAATTGACGAGCGCCGCTCCTAAAGACTTCATTCAGTGTGTTTGTGATTTTTGAATGTTAAAACCTACATGTTTTTAAAGTGTGTGTGATTGGAAGTTGATTTTAGCAAATGCTGAATATTAAATAACTCTGATGTTCGGATTGGGGGTAAAAGCACCGATCTTGAAACAGGGTCTGTGTGATCGTTCCTAGTTCAGCCCCTCCTGTCTCTCTCTGGCTCTTCTCTTGACCTACATATTTTTGGGGAAAAGCTTTAAGCGCGATCCTCTGCCAAGACCGTTGAAGCCGAGCTGCGTTTTCAGAACTGAACACGTGGAAGCTGTGGAAATCTCTCAGTCTCTCCTCCCTCCTCTTTTTCCAGATGTGTCAGGAGTGGTGTTCGACACGCACTCAAAAATGGTCATGTCTCAAGGAGGAACGTTTGAGAAGATGAAGGAAAAGGTACAAATGGCTTTTCTTCTGTTTGTCTGTTTGAACGGCCTCTTCCAGTCTTTGCTGTGCTCTTTATGTCAGTGTTTTAATGTGTCTTTGCTGTGAATCTCGCGCTCGACTCATCGAATGTTTTGTCAGATAAACGCCGTGCGAGCTGTGGTTCCCAACAAGAGCAATAACGAGATCGCTCTGGTGCTGCAGCACTTCGAGAACTGCGTGGATCGAGCGGTGCAGGCATTTGTGGAAGGTATGAACACGCACAGCCACTTTTAAAAAGGTTTTTAACCATGTCGATCCAAATTTGAGGTTTTTAGCAAAGAATGAAATGTAACTTTTACTTTGAATGAAATAAACTGTGAATATAGAACATAGAGGCTGACATGGTGTTGAAAAGAAATGGGGGGGAAAAACAAACACACACACCCAGTGCCTTCATGCAGGTCTCAAAGGAGGCAGCGCTGTGTGTCCCTAGTGGGATGTGACTCTAACGTACGTGTGTGTGTGTGTGTGTGTGTGTGTTAGGCGGGGCCGTGGAGATCCTGAAGGAGTGGAATGTCACTGGGAAAAAGAAGGTGAGGGAACGAGCCAACAATCATGACATTAAAACCGTAAACAAAACATGCCGTTGAAATGCGTGTATGAGACACAAGTTGAATAATAAATGTTTTAAAGGTCTAACTGTCAGCTGTCGCTTGCGTTTGTTTTGTCGCTTGCAGCCCAAGAAGAAAAAGAAGCCAAAAGCACAAAGCGACGTTCCCGCAGACTCTGCTCCTGCAGAATCGGTCCCAGATGCCGAGTGTCAAGAAGCCGTTAATGGTTTCCATGCCAACGGTTCGGCGGCGGCCGACGGCGATTCGCTGGATTCTCTGAGCGAGCAGCTGGACTCCGCCTCCCTGGACGCCGCCGAGCTCGACACGGAAATCGCCGCCCCTGAGGTTTCGGAGGCCGCAGGTGCGTTTGCCGAGAGCAGGTGATGCCCTTCAGGCGTTCGAGCGGTGATTAGAGCTTTAACTCCACCCTTCTTTCCTCTGCCGCAGGTGGAGGCGTGGCGTTCGCGTCAAGCCCCGCCCCTCAGCCCAGCACCAATAACGGAGCGCGACAAAACCATCACAGAACCGGTAACAAGTCTCAAGCCAAGCCCGTTTCCAGCTCCCATAATCTCTTTGCACCCATTCTGTTCGACGACATGCAGCGAGGTCCTGCCGGCAAAAAGATCGGTAAGAGTTTCTTTATTATGTGACTGATGGGTTTGTGTTTGCTACAGAAGACGAAATGAAGGCCTGTGTGGGTTCTTCCTGCCGTTTAAATAAACGAAAAGTTAAACTTCTTAGAGTGTGAGTTAGCGTTAGTGTGATCGCCCGTTCTTCATATTACAATAAAGAAAAATACTATTTTAATGCTTTGTTCTGTAAGGAAAGGGCAAAGTCGTGATCAGTGCTGACCCGTCCAACAGGCGATACAGGCGGTCACCTAGGGTCATTATTTTATATAGTATTCTTACAGCAATAAAGGCTGTTGATTAGCATTGCATTGCATTTAAATGGGTAGTTTACTCGTAAAGAAATATGTATGGCTTGAAGAACAGAGAAAAACCATTTAGTCGGAGTCGTACAAATGTCTCCATCTTTCATCAGTTAAAACATTTCTATCTGCATTTTATTCAGCTACACGATAGCTGTAGTATTAGTACTTGTTTTTTTTTAAATGCAGTGATGCCCATGAGCACAGACCTGTCATATAAGGGAAACTTTATTATTAATAAAGTTAAATAGTTACAGACCCGGATACAATGTCTAATGCAATAGTGTTGTGTTTTTTTTTTGTTTTTTTGTTTTTTTTGTTTTTTTTGGATTGATCATCAGCCAGCCCTTAAACACAAGCAGAATAGCCTGCATTTTTGTCATTTATGAATATTAGTATGTTTATTCATTTATATTTAATTTATTTGTGTTTCATGTGTATCTATGTACTCAAGCTCACTTGCACTCCTATTTTTTATTTGTTTAAATACTTTTACTTATGCTTGTTGAATGTGTTACAATTAATATACGTTTTAACTTAAATATTGAAATTCATTCGTCAATGGTTTTTTACACTAGTGGGGCCCATTTTCATTATTTTGCTTAGGGCCCCACAACCCTACAGGCCAGCACTGCTTACGATTGCAAATGACATATTTACTTTGTACTTTTAATTGTATCGTTTTTTTTTTTTTCTATTGTAAATGTAAAAGGTTTTTCAGTTTATCGGAACTCAAGTAAAACACAGATACCCCAACATAGTGCTCAAGTATAATAGTGAGGTGCAAAGAACAGTGGTTCGCACAGCGCCGCAGTGGCGCATTTGGACCACAGGAGAGCGCTGCTGCTCGAGCTGGACTGGAGAGCTTTCTGAGGTCCCTTGTTTTAATCATAAACTCACCTCATTTTGGTCCGTTTCTCCTAAAACAAGACTCCATATCTGAAGTCATTCTGCTTCTCCAGTAAATGTACTCTGATTTAAGAATCTTTTGACATTTGCTGAAAACAAGGCAAAAATACTGAGGAAGAACAGCACTTTTTTTTTTCATGTTTTTCATGTCAAGTTGTATTTTCAAACTTTGAAGTGTTGCTAATACAAGACATTTACAATTAGAGATCATATTGTGGTGGTATTGGGTCACATCAATTTATTCCTCAAATTTTCTTTACTTGGTCTTAAAAGGTCTTAAATCTGCCTTCATAAAACCTGCAGAAACCCTGGAGTGTTGAATTTAAAGTGTGAAATGTGAAACATTCATTTAGTAACCTATGAAACTGTTCAAATGAGTGACTGTGTTGAAGTTTGCATGACTGAGAGTCGTTTGACCTTGTTTACTGTTTGTTCTAATGCTTGTTTTACAAGGAACTGAAGCTTAAAGTTATAAGCTACATTAAATTGTGACACACAAAGATTTATTATGTTAGATGCATCTTAAAAATTGTCGTCGTCATTGTGAGGCCTTTAAACTCTGTTCAAACCTTGTCCCAGATGTTTAAGTCTGTACGGGAACCTGGCGGCTGGGGGTTTTGTGGCTCGAGTGCTGTTAAAAGTGCTTGCACGTTCACGAGATGCTTTGTGAAGACCCAGTGTGGTAAATGCTTGTTTTCTCAGGGCCTAACGTGGATCGCTCCGTGAAGGACCTGCAGCGATGTGCGGCGTCACTGTCCCGCTACAGAGTCGTGGTGAGAGACGAGATGGACTCATCCATCAAGAGGATGAAGCAGACGTTTGCAGAGCTGCAGAGCTGGTATCACACTCACACTCACACATACACATACACATACACATACACATACACATACACATACACATACACATACACACGGCCTCACTAAAGACCGTCACAGCTAGACGTTTGGGCTGCATTCAGTAGTTCTTTAGCTTAGCAATCGCATTGAGATTCTTGTACTTTAGGAAAAGCAAACAAGCAGTTTAGAATGCATTAAGGAGCTTGTTCAGCATGAGATGGGCTTGTCTCTAACCGATCCTGTTCTCCGTTTCAGTCTCATGGATCGAGAGGTGGCGCTGCTCGCCGAGATGGACAAAGTCAAAGCAGAAGCCAGTGAGTAGATACACGTCAGCACTGATACACCTACAGAAAACGTTCCGTCTGCCGTTCACACTTCAGCTCCTCACCACTCCTTTCCCAATGACGGTGAAATGTGTGTCAAAAATAAATGGCATCAGAATGGGACGCGTGCTTAATTTACATGAAGTCAACTCTGCAGTCGGGACACAAAAGACTTCTTCCTTCAATAACTGTTGAGAGCACGTCATTTACACATGATGTAGGATAGGACACTACACTCACATTTAGAGGCCATAGTCTGTCAAACATAAAATTTCAGGAGCACCTTCTAATCAATAATCAAAAAGTAGCCTTCCCATTACGAGGTGATATTTGACTCCTTAAAGTGATTTACAGGGGAATTTTACTTTTGTAATGTCATTTTTACATATTTAAGTGTCATCTTTTGTCAAATTTTTAAGAAACTATATTTTATAAGGGTTTTAAAATGTCTAAATAATACAACAGAATAATAACAGGTAGAATAAGAATAAGTTACCAATCAAATGAAATCAGTATTAACAAAATTAATTTGGTGGCACAGAACAACACAAAAGTGGCTTGTAAATGTATTTTCATGTGTTTAATGAGGCTCAGGGGTGGCATGAGTGCAATCAAATTCTTAAACTCATGTTGAGATTAATGTTTTAAATTTAAAAATTTGAATACAGAAATATTAAATGATTTAAATAACTGAAAAGATACTTAAAAAATGAAATGGTAGGTGACGGCACTGATTTAGTCACTGATTTAATTACTGAATCATTCATTCATTTGATTCGTTCAAACGGCTGATTCATTCAGGAATAAAGCAAGTGACTGTCTTTATGAATGAGAAATTGAATCATTGACTCACTAGATTTGTTTTTAAAATGCACGTTCATTCATAAACCAAACAGCGCTGTGTTTGAATGGAGTTGTGCAGTGGCTCAGTTGTGACTTTTCAAACTATTTTTGATGACAAAATAAAGCAAAATCAGGCAATAGTGTTATAATCAGACAATGTAAGTCGCTTTATATTAACTTCTTGTTTATTTGACTGTTGTAACAAATCAGCATCTCATTTACAAACTCCCTTAAAAATCATTAAAAGCTGTCACTCATCTTAGTTCACGGCGATCTCACAAAGTTCCATTGTAATCAATGAAGCTCTCTACATTGCACAATCAGTCTCTTATTTACACTCTCTACACTTCGTTTATGAAAGAATTGGTGAGATATGTTTGTGATTAATTATTCAACGTTGCAAAAACACATAGAAACCTTTGAATCTCCCCTCATTGCAAACACACACATGCTGATGGGGTCAGTCGCACTGATGCTCCTAAATATTTTTTCATAGTCGCACGCAGTAGTTTTCAGCCGCAGTAGTTTTGAGCGAGAGATCACTGTGTGTATGGGGGAGTGGTGTTGATCAGGCGTGTGTTTTCGTGACAGTGGCGATCCTGGACGGCCGTCAGAAGAAAGCAGAAGAGCTGAAGAGACTGGCTGACCAATCAGCATCACTGACAGAGGAGCAGCTCGCTGAACTACGGGCTGACATCAAGGTACACGCACACACAGAGCAGTGTCAATCATCACCCTCGGTCTGCAGCCGTCTAATGCGCGTCTCTCTCTCTCTCTCTCTCTCTCTCTCTCTCTCTAGCACTTTGTCAGCGAGCGCAAGTATGACGAGGATCTTGGTAAAGCTGTGAAATTCTCCCATGATCTGGAGCCTCTCAAGTGCAGCATCATGTCATTTGGATCAGGTGGGTCAGTGAACGGGACCAGGGTTGCCAGGGTTGCTGTTTTTTCTGAGGTTTTCCATGCGGCTGCAGGAGACATTGCAGCGCTGTGTATTTTTTTTTTTTTTTTTTTTTTTTTTTTTTTTGGGCTACCTATATAATGTGCCACACGTGCCAAAAAGGTTGCCTGTAGACAAGAAAACATTTAAATATGGTTTTTTAACCCTTTAACTGTCACACTCCCATTTTTGAACATAGACATGAAAATGCACCAGTGCATCCAAACGTACATTTTTATAATTCATGAACAAAATTATTTTGTAATATGATTTTGATGTACATTTTCCATGGTAATGCAATGTCTGATTTTAAAATGGTTTTCAAAGGATGAATTTTGAGATTTTAAGTTTTCAATCAATATATAATTTCTCACGATTTCTAAAGCGCGATAGGGAAAAAGGCAACAAAGAAAGTCTTTTTGTGACAATGGTCAGAACTCCTGTTATGCTGTTGATTTTTAAGGTGCACTCTTTGTAACACAAAACAGTGGTAAAATATCTATTTAGTTGTCTTAGACCTTTCCAGCAATTTGTCATGATTAAATTAGGATTTAATAAAATAAAATATTATTTATAAAACATTCTACATATGTGACCCTGGACCACAAAACCAGTCTTGAGTATCATGGGTATATTTGTAGCAAAAGCCAAAAATACATTGCATGGGTCAAAATTATCGATATTTGTAATCAATGTTATTTGGTGTTGTGGCCCAGGCTTACATATAGAAATGCTAAAATAATAAAAAAAAAAAAAAAAGATTTTAAACGAAATTAAAACATTTATTTTAAGCCCCTTTATGGGAATTACGCAGCTGTCAATTGTGATTGGATGGAAAAATTGGGTTTGTTTTCAGTCCTTTTGGGCTGGAAATATTTCTGGGACCTGGTAACCCTGAACATGACTAATGCACATGAAGTGATCAGATGACTGACTGACTGACTGTCTGTGTCTGTCTGTCTGTCTGTAGTCTATCATCCTCAGACGAGCTACTCCAGCCGTTCCCGTTGTAGCTCCACCTCTTCCTCCGTCACAGGCTCCGCCCCTGCAAAAGCCCCACCTCCCCCTGAGATCCAACATCAGGCCTCCGCTTACACGGGCCGTCCCAGCGTGCCGCACAAACAGGTGACCGATCGCAATAATCGATATATCGACTTGTCGCACAATATATATGCATGTCCTCAATCATTTTTGGTGACGCAGTGTTTTGCCCATTATATTTACATAAAAATGAATGTCACTATGTTTGTTGCATTACGCTTGCGCCTGTGTCTTTCGCAGCTTCTCGTACATAATGTGGTGTAGTCATGAGGTGCTAGTTCTGTGGCCTTGTTTAGGGATCTGTGCCCTTGTGCATACACACATCTGACTGCTAAGTAGACATTGTGTTTTTCAGCAATAGTGTGCACCCTTCATTTACAGAGAAAAGAAGCTCTGAAAAATCTGTGGATGGAAAAATCTCCATACAAATTCTTTATGCATTTTTCTCTTTTTTTACTTTGCATTTTTTGTTAGAAAATTTTTATTCACTGTTTATTTGAGTTTTAAAGGCTTGTAATATTTTGATACTTAACTTCCATGATCTAAATATTCTTAAGAGTTAAAAGTTTGTTGTCATTTGAAAGTGTGTCTTGAATTATGCTATATTGCGCTATTATATTATGATTATCTATTCAGTGGCAAAAAATGGCCTTAAAATGATTAGAATATCGTAGGGCTGGACGATATGGCCAAAATTTATATCATGATATATTTCTTAATTTTGTTCGATATGATATAATTTTGATATTGATATGAACAATATTAAAAAAACAAAAACAAAACAAAAAAAAAACCCTCAGAGAAACTGCCAAGAATCCCCACAACAGATGTCTGTACCTGCAGACTTTTGAAAATAGAGTTGTTTTATTTGTATTTAGCCTTTATACAGACAAGAAATATGAAATCACTGTCAAATAAACATCTCAAACTCACCTTAATAATATTAATCTTTAACTTTAAACTATAACATAGGCTGATTATTCGTATACACTACCAGTCAAAAGTTTAAATATATTTTTTTGTAAGATTTTTAATGTGTTTTTTTTTTTTTTTTAAAGAAGTCTGTTTTGCTCACCAAGCCTACATTTATTTGATCCAAAGTACAGCAAAAATAATAACATTTGGAAATATTTTTACTATTTAATATGTTAAATATGTAATTTATTCCTGTGATTTCAAAGCTGGATTTTTTGCATCATTACTCCAGTCACATGATCCTTCAGAAATCATTCTAATATTCTGATTTCCTGCTAAAAAAAAAAAAAAAAAAAAAGTTGAAAATGGCTGAGTAGATTTTATTTTTTTTTTATTTTTTTATTTTTTTATTTATTTAATTATATTTTTTCAGGTTTCTCTGATAAATGGAAAGCTCAGAAGGAATGGCATTTATCTAAAATAGAAATATTTTAAACATATAATAAATGCCTTTATCACTTTTGATCAATTTAAAGCATCCTTGCTAAATAAGTTCATTTCTACAATTTCTTTCCCCCAAAAAAACTCAGACTCCAAGCTTTTGAATGGTGTAGTGTATAATGTTAAAAAAGATTTTAATTTCAGATAAATGCTGCTCTTTGAAACTTCGATCCATTAAAGAATTCTGAAAAAAAAAATGTACTCAATTGTTTTTATTATTATTATTATTATTATTATTATTATTATTATTATTATTATTATTAATAATTGTTTTTCAAATAGCAAATCAGCATATTTGAATGATTTCTGAAGGATCATGTGACACTGAAGACTGGAGTAATGATGCTGAATAGTCAGCTTTGATCACAGAAATAAATTACATTTTAACAGATATTCACATAGAAAGCAGTTATGTTAAAGAGTAAAAATATTTCACAACTGAACACTCATGAGCGTTGCCTTGTCAGGTAAAGTGAAACTGCCATCGCAATTTTTCTGAAGACAATCGGTTCCCTTCAAAAATGCATTGATATGAAACACCCATGCCGCAATATCAGAAATGTTTAAAAGCCATATCAGTTGTTGACAAAAAATGATATTGTTATATATATTGAAATCGCTAATCGCAGTTATTTCTTAGGCAATATATCGCACATCAAAAAGCTGTGGTGACGTGCCTAGCAATCGTGAGCACCTGCTGAACTGCCGTTTGTCTCTTGCAGATTTTCCAGGGCAACAGGCGCATCGTTCACGGTTACCAGGGCAATCAGCGGTATAACGGAAACGCGCATCCCGAGCGAAACCCCGGCCGAGGCGGCTACCGTTATCAGGGAGAGCGCGGCCACCAGAGCGACCTCAACTCCCAGCCGAGCAACAGCGCGAGAGGCTCCTCGCACTCCTCGGGCTATCGATCGGATCGAGCCGCCCACAACGGGCTTCCGCAGAGGCAGCCGCGGACCCACGGCCCGTGACGCCGCTCACACGCACGCACACACACGCGCACACACACACACACACACACACACACACAGCTGTCCGATGAAGAGAAAGTAAAGTTTACATCAGTTGAGCTGCTCTTCACTTTCTGTCTTGCTCTTCTTTTACACCCGTCTGTCACATTAGCGTTCAGTGTTAGTCTCAGTAGTTCCTGTGGTGAGTGTTTGCTCGTGGGCTTCCTCCTTCAAACGGTCGAGGAAAGCGATTCTCGCTCGATGATCAACACTAAGACGGTAGGCACGGTTTGTTCTAGCGGGCCGCGAGTCGTTGGCGTCGCGTCCCCGTTCGGGTGCTAAAGCTCGAGTGTTCACGCTCACGATATACCTCACGCGCGTCCGCTCTCACGGCCTCATTTCACGCCGCGCCGTTCTTCCGCGCTCGCCGTCGGCTTCCTTTGGCCTTCCTGAAAAACATCAGATTGACGAACGTCCGTTCTGTGCGATCGATCAGGAAAGCTCTTCGTTTGTCGACTTCGAGTCTGTCTGCGCGTCTCTCTTCTGTTTCCGAAAGCTTCACGTCACGACGATCAGCGCTCCTCTCGGCTCAATCCTGTATATATGTAAACTATATGTATAATGTTTTTGTAGCCTCCGGCCATGTATGTAGTGCGATTTATTAGTTCTCTGATTCGAGCAACTTCTGTTCTTCCTCGTGTATAAAGAGAGAGACCGTTTTCTTTTCTTTTTTTTCCCCCAAAACGATCTGAGACCGCTGTAATCAAGTGCCTTCAGTCATGCGCTTTCACCGTCTCGTTCCTTCTGCTCCGGTTCGGACCAAAGACATCAGATGCCGTCGCCTGCTCCTGTCATGCGAACTGCACTTGCAAACACTCATTGTCTTTCTCGCTGATTGACCTACTTGCTTTTCCTTTATTATAAATAAAGAAGGATTGGTAGCAAATACTCAAACTTTTTGCAGACTCTGTTTTTCTCACTTGTGATGATTCTGATGTTCTTGATTAAGTGTTTTGTGTATGAAGCTGGTCTTGTGAGGTTTGTAAATCGATCGCTCTTCACCAGCGCTCCTGACGACGGAACGAGGTCAACGGCGGTCTCTCCGAACCGAATCCTGAGTGCCGTTTCTTTAGGCGGAGTTCCTGTGGAATTTGGAAAATTATGGAACTTGATTTTACCTTAATTTTTTTTTAGATCTGGAAAAATATTTGTGTTTCCAGACACTATATTTATTTTTAATGATTGTATAAGTAGGGCTGCAAAATTCCGTGAATTTTCAAGACTGGAAACTTTCCATGGGAATATATGGAAATAAACAGGAATTAATAGGAATAAACTGTGAACTTGCAAAATTGCAGGAACTGGGAACTTAAATGTAGTTGAGAAAAAATATTGAAGCATAATCTGTTAAAACAAACGGATGTAATGCAATTTTAGTTGAATTTCTACCCTACGCATTGCTCGCTGCTTACTGTAGGGCAGTTGAAGACACACACCCTACATGCACGTGTTCCTCCATGACATGCGCACAAAATGTCCATCTTGGTGAGTATTCATGTAAATTTCATAAATTTAACAGAAAAATGTATGTTCAAAACTTCCTTGTGCTGTATACTGTGCAACTCATTTATTCCACAGTAAAAACAAATATGCTGACTGAGCAAACATTTAGGTGAGATAATGATTAAAAAGTGACCCTCCCACACACACACAATCCCACTAGTAGTAGACCACATCTATTTTTGTAGTCCACTGAGAGGTTTGGATGTTTGAGTATGGAAAAGTATGGGATTTTGTGGAAATGGAAAATGGTTCGTGTTGAGGTCCGTTCACACCAAAAGCAGTATCTATAACTACAGTGATGACTACATTTGTGTGTAATGAAGCTTCTGTAATGAAAGTGGATGTACAGTAGGTGACCTGCTGCTGCTGCTTACTACGGAACTTAACTAACACAGTCGATGTAGTGAAATAAAAACTGTATTTTTTACGGCAGTTTCAGAGGCAAAACCATGTTGTTGAAACTAGCGCTGTATACCGGAGGTCATTTTGATTTGTTACCCTGTTTGCTGTGCAGAGCTTCCCTGCAATGTATTCTGCTATTTTAAATGCGCAAGTCCTTTCAATTTGAATGAGGTGTGGTTAGCTGTCAGTTTTATCATTCATCTGCTGTAGGGCTGGAAGGTATGGCTAAAATTTATATCACAATGTATTTCTTAATTTCGGTCCATATGATATAAAGCCAAGAATGCCCATAACACATGTCTGTACCTACAAACGTTTGAAAAATGAATTTGCCAAGTCTATAAAAACCTCCTCCTATAAACGATATATTATATTTTAGAAAAAAACAACATCAAAAAAAAAAAACAGGACAAATAGATTTTTCTTAGCCTTTACACAAACAAGAAATGTGAAATCAGTCAAATAAACATCTCAGACTCACCTTAATAATATTAATATCTTTAACTTCAAACTATAACATGGGCTGATTATTCTTAAACACTCAAAAGTTTAAAAAAAAATTTTCAATAGATTTTTTATTTATTTTTTTGTAAAGAAGTATTTTCTGCTTACCAAGCCTGCATTTATTTGATCCAAAGTACAGCAAAAATAGTACTTTTTTTTTTTTTAATATTTAAAATAACTTTTCTATTTGAATATATAAACTGTAATTTATTCCTGTGATTAAAGTTGAATTTTAAGCATCATTACTCCAGTCTTCAGTGTCACATGATCCTTCAGAAAGCATTCTAATATGCTGATTTCCTGCTTAAAAAATCCCAAACAAACATTATTTTCATTGAAAACAGCTGAGTAGAATTTTTTCAGGTTTCTTTGATAAGTTCAGACTATGACAATGAGCTTTTAAAAAGGTATCACCTTAATCGTGGGGGTATTATGACTGTTGTAGAACTTGTCAGGGATTGATTATATAGAAGGTGACCAATTACCAGTACAGACCAACAGGCACCATTACAGCTACCATTAAAACCAGTAAAAACATAATTTTTTTTTTGATGCTTTCTATTGTTTTTTCAGCAGGGCTACAACAGCTGTTGCTGGCAATCTGCCTCCGAACGTAAACATTTTAGAAACGCCATTTATTTGCACATATATGTGCTCTCTATTCCTTAGTAAAAGTTTGTCTCAGCAGCTTTGTGAATAGGTTTTAAAAAAAAACTTTTACTGCTATTTAGGAGAACTCTTTGTGGTAAGATAAAATGTTTTGTGAATAAGGGCCCAGATATCTGACTGATTGCAACTGTAACAAACACGTCTATTCAAGCACAGACACTCTCCATTTCTTTATAGCACACAGACCCAGTGCAAACACAACACCAGAGTGTAATGAGGTACTTACAGGGATAGCTTACCCAGAAATGAAATTTGAGTCATTTGCTCACCCTTACTTTCTTTATTGTAACAAAAAGAGAAATGTAAAAAAAATAAAATAAAAAATACCTGAAGAGGTACTTGAAAAGTGCTTGAATTATGTGTTGTTTAATTTTGTCAAGAAGCACATATCTTTTCACACAATTAAAAAAAAAAAAAAAAAAAAAAAAAAAAAACATACCTTTTTCACTTATTTCAATTAATGTCATAGAACTAGCAAGCTAAGATAGTAGTACTGACAGTGTCGTATAAACATGGCTGAAGACACGAAAAGAGGAACAGATGAACCGAATCACTGGAGTCATTTACAGTGGAACCGCTTTGATTCAAACTTGTGACTTCGATCATTCATTTTAAGCAATTTACTAGCAAAAAACCAAATCCAATTAAAACAGTCATTCATTATCACATTTCTACATCGCTTGTAACGATTTTTAAAAAGCACGTAGTGATGGGTAAAACTGAGATTTTCGAAAAACTCTGAATCATTTAACCACTGCATCGCAAAATGATTCACTGTTTCGAAGCGCTCCGATCGTATCACATATCGCGAATCGTTTGTTTTAGAACGGGACTTCAAAACGCGTACTGCGAATCATTTGATTCAGATCGGCCTTCGGAGGAGGTATCACGAATTGGGAAGATGGAACGGGTTTGTGAATAATTTCATGAATGGAATAATTAAAATCCAATGATTTGCGATACGCGTTTTGAAGTCCCGATCTAAATCAAACGATTCGCGATACCCAAAATTGCGATCTAAGCCAAATGATTGATGCTCCAAACTCCTTATTTGAGCGGTTCATGAATCATTATTCAGATCAGGACTTCAGAGCATGGATCAGAAATAATTTGATTTAGATCAAATTTTCAGAGTGAGATAGGTAATCTTTTGCTTTAAATTGGAACTTCGGAGCATGGAGCGCGAATCATTTGATTCAGGTTGAGACTTTGGTGTGGGTTCACGAATCATTTCATTTTACAGTATCTGTACGAATCCTGAGAAAAGTTGGCACGTTTCATGAAATGCCATAAAATCAAGAATGTTATCTGTTCATTCTCCTTAACCTTTATTTAACTGACTAAAGTAAAAAATAGAAAAATGTTTTCTGCAACTTTTAATTTTATTTCACCAAAAATAAAATGAGAAGAGTCAGACAACGATGACGATCACAGACTGCTGAGCATCTGAAGTTTTTTTTTTAATCAAACCAGACTGGACAACAATTTTGCGTGCAAAACTTATTAAAATAAAAGTATTAGTATCATCAATTCCCAAACAGTTAAACGTTGTAATTAAAAGGGAAGTTGATGTGGCACATTGTTAAACATGCCTCTGTCCCAACTTTTTTTGGAGTGTGTTCCAGCCATGAAAATCTCAATTTGGTCATATTTAAAAAATAAAATTAAAAGTTGGCCACTGACAAAATAGGAAATTTTCTCTTTGTACTTTAGTCAATTAAATAAAGGTTAAAAGTGGGGTTTGTATTTTTTCAAAAACGCTTTAGAAAACTGAGTTCCAAAACAAACTTGTAGCCAATCAGCAGTAAGGGGCGTGTCTACTCATGAGAGAGCGCTCAGTAGTGATGGGAAGTTCGGATCATTTTACCGACTCGGACCTTTGAGTCTCGTTCGGCAAAATGAACGAATCTTTACTTCCCTAACACATCCATTGCTTACACAAACGTTGATCACACTACAAACAAGACAAAACTATAACGCTATAAGAAACAGAAAAGATTAATTCATTGTTTACCTGGGACTTTAGTCTATGTTTAGCTCACCTCACCTCTTGTCTAACAAGTTTTCGGGTTTGGGTCGTTCGTTCATCACGTGACAGCCCCATTAGCTTAACCAATGCAGTCTGAGCCGGAAAGAGAATTGATTAGTTCATTTCTCGAGTCTTCGGGTTCGAGTCGTTCGTTCATCACCGTGACAACCACATAAGACGAACGAACGACTCGAAAAACCCCAAGACTCGAAACAGGTGAACTAATTCCAGTACAGAATATAATAGGATGTTGCGCGTGCGCGACTGAATGAATCACTCCCCGAGACGACTCGTTCTTCCCGAGTCACATTAAAGATTCGTTCAAATTAACGAATCGTTCAAGAACGATCACTTGCACTCAGTGCAGGACATTACCGAGCCGAGCGATGACAGAAAGAAATGGCGGATAAAAAAACAAAATAAGAAAACGTCTGCGGAACAAAAGAGGGTTCGTGACGTCGTTCGTGATAAGAGATACATAGGAAGAATTGGGATTGGGAAACGCTGCGATAAGGCAAGAAGTAGGACCCGTGTAAATATCGGATCATCTTTCCAGTGCTAGAGAGAACTAAAGGGGCGGGAAAGCCTGCGATCGGACGCCGAGGTTGCTTTGTTTCTTCTCGATAGGTGAGTAACATTGGTTTTGCTTTGTTTCACAGAACTAATATATGCTGGCTTTTGCTTGAATATGCTCGAGTGTCATGTTCGCTTGTTTGTTCATCTGCGATTGGTGGCTGGGGCTGGCACAGCAGATTCCGCCATAATCGTTGCCTTGGTTGCGAACGTATGTTTGGGGCGAGACTCTTTTGGGTAGTGCCGTGTTTGTTTTAGTGATTTCAGATATCATCACTGGGTACCAGAAATCATTTACCCTACCTTTAAAGAGAAGAACAGATAACATATTCATGATTTTATGGCATTTCACGAAACGTCCCAACTTTTCTAGAACTGGGGATTGTAGTTTGGAGTTTATTAACCCCATCAGATTATCTGCGGGATAGTGCTAATTCAGTAAAACTAGTCAATCTGATGTTGTATTACCTTTTTTTTTTTTTTGCTTCCACTTATCTTTATAATGGCAGTGAGGATCCAAACAATCTCATGGAACTCATTTTGTATTCCAAGTGTTCTTAAGGCATACTGCTTGGGTTTAGTGAGAAACAAATGAAAATGTGATTATTATCAAGTGAATGTGTTCGGTCATTGTGCTCCTGTGTACATTCATGCGAAAAACCCAACAGACCGGTCTAGGGTTGTGTGACTGGAGCGGCGTTATTTTGCAGTGGTTGGTCGACTCGACTCGATTCGATTCATGATTCATAGCTTTTTTTTTTTTATTATTTTTTATTTTTTTATGAATTCAAATAGAGAACCATTTAGGATTGCTTTGTTGCACAAGAAGTATTTTAAAAAGAACATCGACTGTACAATATTTAAAGAATCAGTAAATGTTAATTTAAAGAGGCGGGATAATTAAAAATGCATTTTTTTATTACTGTTATTTTAAAATATGCGTTCACTTAATAGAGGTATACATATAGACCAAATAATAGCAGGGAATAAACAGGGAACTTATAAAAACAGTCGTGGATCATACAGGTAAATGTGTGGGCGGCCCCAAAATGACCCCTTCCTTTTTTCAGATATCTAGCCTTGTTCATTTTAAATTTCAAGCGATCACAGAGAAGCGTGTCTCTGACGGACAGATAGCCTAAAAAAGTATGTCACAACACCCGTCCTGACAAGTAACTTTGTAGCTTTAACAATGATTAATCTATATTTAATTTATACAGTGGAGTACAGAATAGGGATGCTCATTTTAACCGGTTAACCGTTAACCGACAGGAAGAATTTTGACTGATTAACACAATCAGTTAAACGGTTTAAAAGGGTTTTTTATTTCAGTAATTTATCAAAATATTTTGAAATGTTTGCTGGATGGTTAAAATAAAATATAGTTGCATTTTTGAGAGAAAAAAACTTAAATCGCTTAAGGCTTATAGCGTTAAGTCGTATTTTACTATTACGTTCAGAAATAGACCTGATGCCGACATGAAATGTTTACAAACACTATAAACAAAGGCTAGGCTATTTTATTTCCCCTCGCTCCACCAAAAAAAAAAAAAATCCTTTCAATTTAACAGTATTTAGAAAAGAACAAGAACGAAAAATATAAGAAGCTAGGCTATATAAACAACAAGCCAAAACAAATTCATTTAGGCTAAAGCAAACTGAAACTAACGTTGGGTCTCTCATACGACACAAATCCAAATGTTTCCATATTCGAGATGTATTTAAAAAATATTATTTATTATGTAAACCTGGTTTTGTAATGGAAACTGTAAACTGTTTGCTTTTATTTGCGTACGCTCACAATAAAAACAAATCTTTGTGTACTTGTAAAATAAAGAAAAATAGGATGCTGCTTTCAACCGACTTCCTTTCGCGCAGCACAACAATGAACCAAAGCTGTGCATACTAGATACTTGTTGCACGTTTTTTTCTTTCGTTTTGTTAATTACGTAAAAATATTAATCATATAGGCCTATTCATTCATTATATGTATAGCCTTACTTTATTGTTTTTCTACATTCACAGAAGAGCTGCATGTGTGTGATGCGATGTGTCCATGTGTGTCCTCATGTTCTGTTGTTTGCTTTTTTTTGCGCATGTAAAATTTAAAATTATCTTGTCGGTTAACGGTTAATAATCGATTAACGGGCGTCGGTGATCGGTTAGGAAAAATAACCGAATTGAACTTCCCTAGTACAGAATATTACAAATATCTTTAAACATCCGTTAACAGAGGCCAGAGACGCTGAAGACGAACGCAAAGAGGAAAAAAATACTGTAGCAGAAATTTTGGAATAATTATCCTAACTATTAAAACAGGTTTATATGAATGTATCTCTGAGGCGGGGAACTGACTGTTTTAAGAAATGTTTACATGGCGTTTAGTTTTCTTAGCGTTGAGCCCTGCATTTGAAATATGATGTATGGTCTCAGAGGCAAACTCAAATTCTGCCCACAAAACCCAAATGCTTCGTCCAGAAAGTCTACTTTTCTGTCAGGATTCGTAAAAAAGTGTAGTTATTGCAAGGTATCATTTGTTACGTTCCCATGCGTTTCTGTATAAAATGTGCTTACAGTGTGTTGCAGCTGAAAAATAACAGAAAGCAATATTGGTCCAGTTTCCGCTTGACGGAGTAGGTCGGAAGCGCAGAGCTCTGCTGAAACAGTACATTAATATAGTCATCTGAGCCCTCAAAAGTTAATTAAGCAAGGCCCAAAGGTAATATAAGTACACTAACAATAAAACCTCTGCTATGAAGAGGAACTCACGGAAGGGAAAAACTAAACAAATTCAATAAACACTAAGTCCCTTCACTCGATTGTCAGTCCAAACATGGTGGAGTCCATACAAGAAATCACACCAGAGGGTTGAATCTCACTACAGACATTAAGAGAGGAACTGCATGCATCTAGAGAAGCAGTGCTGATGCAGTTAAACGCTAACAACTTCATTTAATGATATCAAAGCAAATATTTCCTCTCTCTGCGAAGAAATGAAAGCGGACATTCGTGCTATACACAAGGAGCTAGCCGGTGAGCCAGCATGCCTTCGCTTTTCACACACTGAGACAGTCAGTAATGTCAAGAAAATGGGAAACATGCTCAGAGAAACGATGGATAGAATAACAGGAACAATCACATCAAACGATTGCTAAAGAATGTAAAAAATTGCAGGACAAATGCTTGCATCTAGAAAACAGAAGCAGGAGGCAAAACCTTGGCTTGGTGGGCATTAAGGTGGGAAGGAGGTGGGAACATGATCAGATTCCTGACGTATTTCTTCCCCGATGTGTTTTTTTTGCTGAGAACTTTACTATTAACTATTAACTATTAATTAAACTATTAACTATTATATATTGATTAAACTATTAACTTTAAAAGTAATTTTAGTTATTGTTTGTTTCAAAGTGACTTTGCGGAAGTGGGGCCTCTTCAAGATCCCTTAAAAAAGATTGCTGGTCCTGAGGGCACATGTGTGGCCCTTGTGGATGCCATGCGTGTGGATTTAGATGAAATGAACCTGTGCTTGAAAGGAGGTGCTGGTAGTGCTGGGGTCCTGATGGAAAAGGGTGCTGATTGTTTGAAAATGGAGGTGGTGGGCTATTCAGAACGAATTAATATAAATGAATTACTATAAACAAATTGCATGAAGTATAGCACATTACTGTTAATATATTCCGACTGCCTATTTTGTCCTAAGGATGTTCTAGAAGAGGCTGAGGATGCTGCTGAGCTTGTGGAAGCAGATGCAGGAACAGTAATATCAAATCTTGCTGCCTCGTTGAGTACGTGGTCACCTAGTGGGACAAGAAAGTATTTAGTCAACAAATTAGCAAACAGCAAAAATGTTAAAGTGAATGAGACTGGAAGTCTTGACACATTTAAAGTATATGTCCATGCCTGCTCTTATTTGAAAAATAATGTGGATGTGCTAAGTATGTGTACTTTTTCGATTTGCATTCATGTTGATATCATGACATTACTTAAATTACAATATTGGCAATTAAATATGCCTGGGTAAGTCATAGGACAGTTTTTTTTTTCTTTTTGTCCTGTGCAACTAAAGCAGCAAATGTTTCTATTCCTGAATGTTATAATATATAATGTTATATCTAAATGTGTAACAGTGCAAAAGTAAATGCACACGCACGCACACACACACACACACACACACATACATATATATATATATATATATATATATATATGAGATATGAGATATGCCTTTCTAACAACAATTTGCATTGTTCTTACTTTTACACAGTCACATGGATATAAGTGTGATATGATCAGGATAATATATATATATATATATATATATATATATATATATATATATATATATATATATATATATATATATATATATTGTAAGACAACTAGATTATTTTGCTTACCCCTATGGCAGATTATTTTGGCATTTTTATTTTTACTGGAGAGTCTATGACAGATTATTACCTTTTTCAAGCAAAAACTCACTTAATTTAAACTTTTTTATTCTAAAAACAAGACAATAATTTTTACTTGTCTAGAAAATCCTTTTAGATTTAAGAATTTTCAGATATTTTGGCTTGGAACAAAACAAAAAATCTAAGTAAGAAAAGCATTTTTTGCAGTGCTGTCTTAATATACAGAAACGTTTAGAGAATTTACAAAAATAGGTTAATAAATGTTATTATAGATTATAAAAGGGTTTTACAAATACATCAGAAAGGTCATATAAAAGATACATTTACAAGTTAGAATCCCCCCCATATATTAATAATGATAATTTTAGATGACCTTTCAGATGCATTTAATTATAAAACACATTTTTTAATTTATAGTAACATTTATTAACAACTTATTTCATATTTTCTTTAAACCTTCTTGTATATTAAGACAGGCACTTGCAATTCTGGCCTAATTAAAGATAAGTTGTCTGTGAATTGGCATGTAAGCATTATTAATGACCCCCTGAGGTTAATAAAAAAAAAAGTATCTAATAAGATATCATTATATCATTCCATTTTTTTGTTTTTTATTTGTAGATCAAGATAGTGTTGATAGATTTGAACAAAGGGAACATTTTTTTTAATTTTAGCAAATGTCATTTGGGGTCAGAAAGAATTAAATCGATTCATTCAAAAGCGCAGTTTCATTCATAAATGAAACAACGCTGTGTCAAAGACTATAAATGCTCTTTTTCTTTCTTTCTTTCTCTCTCTCTCTCTCTCTCTCACTCAAAGGGGGCTTTGCGTATACCCACTTCTTTATCAGGGGGCTTTGCGTATACGCACTTCTAAATCCCCTCTGATGCGCATCATTCAGTAGTGTCCTGCATTAGCCAAAATCATGACAGTCTACCACATCCAGTCATATGTGAATAAATGTAAATATTCGCTAAAAACACCCAATAAGGACTGTGGTGCCGGCTTGCTTTGAAATATATTTGATGATTGCGCCTGATGCGCCTGCACCCGCTCCGTCTCCCGCACGCACCCCAGTAATTTTAATCAGTATATAATAACGAAAACAATACCTTACCAATAAAAATAAGCAGGTTTTTACGATCAGAAATTTCTTAAACCAGTGAACCTCTGTAAACTTTTCCAAGGAGTAAACGAATGCGTACAAATAGTAAATTCAAAGCGTCTCTAATGAAGAGATTGCCGAGAGTCACGTGGGTATACGCTTCATAAATGAATGAATGGAGAGTATACCCACTTCTCCAGGCACCATTACACCACTGTGTATATATTATGTGGTAGCTATGCTTGAGATAAGTTTTAAGATAAGTTTTTACTCACTTGTATCTTCCATATCAACGATATTGATGCTAGTATCATCGCTGTCACCGCTAGCTTCACCCTCGGTCAGTGATTGTTCCTCTTCAGACGCTGCACTGTCCATTACAATCAACGGGCAAACGCTCGGCTTCTCCCCCAAAATGCTGTTAAGTTCTTCATAGAATGGACAAGTAATTCTTCCCGCGCCACTTCTATTATTTGCGTCTTTTATTTCTTTATATTTTGTTTTGAGGTTTTTAATTTTTCGTTGGCACTGAAGCCACGAACGAAAGCTCCCTCTCCCATTTTATGCGCAATTTTTTCATAGATGGATTTGTTTCTGTATGTCCCTTCCAGACTGGCCTGCACTGATGCATCCCCCCAAACGGAAAGAAGTAAAGAAACCTCTTCATTTGACCACGGAGATGTCTCCATTATTTTATATTATTATGTGGGACCTGCACATCAGCAACACACCTCAGTTACGTTTCCATGGCGACGTCTGACACGTTTGCAGTGACAGTTATGTTATTTCCAGAAATCTGATTTGAATAGGATTCCAAACCACAAGCTCGAAACGGATTTGACTAAATCGGATTTCATGTAGTTCCTTGCTGTTCAGACTACCTAAATATGATCGGATTTCAATCGGATTTGCATACACATCGGATTTGGGCTGACAGTCTGAACGAGGCTTAAAATCCTGATTAATAATCACGACATTGTCTAATGAAATCAAATACACATACGATTAGGACAATGGCCGTGCTGTGATTTTGGCTATACCTGCGTGTAAAATAGAGTTAGAAGCAACAGAATGTCTATTTTAACTGAAAGCGCTGCTCCTCTCTGCCACTCGCTGAACAGATCAGACGCAGAGAGAGGGATGCGCGTGCTGGGAAAGCAAGACCTCCCGTTTGTGTGCCAGTACTGGAGAGTCTCAGAAACTAAATAAGGTTTGTCCAAGAAGCTGCTAGATTTATCACTAAGTGCTTTTTTGGAAAAAGCCAAGGGGGTCTGAAAAGGCACTAAATTTACCTTTATAACTGTGGGCCACCAACCCGTCTACCGGTTACTTTTAGGTATCTAAGGATCCAGAGGTCAGACCAGGTCTGACTTCGGTTAGGCTCTGGCCCACACTTCCGAAGCCCGCTTCATGTCCCACAAGAGGAAGAAATCTCTCTAACAGCCCCCCCACTGGTCTCAATTCTCCCAATTGTTCTGTATGTTGTCTCTACGTGTTTGTGTCTTTTTAATTCTTATCAAATAGGTGTGTACTTTTATTATTTATTATTATTAATTATATCTTGTATATGAATCTTATATGTTCATAACTGTCTTTTTGTATATAATAAGTGTTTATTTATTTAATACTACCATTGTGATATACACTTTATCTATCAATACTTTATATAATGTGTGCATGTCCCCACTCATGATTGATGCTATGTGGTTTTTATACATCAAACAAATCCACAACTATGTTGATTTAAAAATACTCATACCTATCTGACCCTTTGATCCCAATTTCTTAGCCCTTTTCTTCTATGTTTTTCCAATTGAATAACAAATAGTGATTAAAAAACGGATAAAAGGGATTATGAAATTATAAATTTTTAACCTTTTAGGGTTCCAACACTTAGGGTTCAACCACTTAGGGTTCAGACATCTAGGGTTCAGACGGTTATGAAATTACAAATTTTAACATTTTAGGTATTTAAGGATCCAGAGGTCAGACCAGGTCTGACCTCGGTTAGGCTCTGGCCCACACTTCCGAAGCCCGCTTCATGTCCCACAAGAGGAAGAAATCTCTCCAACAGCCCCCCCACTTGTCTCAATTCTCCCAATTGTTCTGTATGTTGTCTCTACGTGTCTGTGTCTTTTATATTTCTTATCAAATAGGTGTGTATTTTCATTATTTATTATTATTAATTATATCTTGTATATGAATCTTATATGTGCATAACTATCTTTTTGTATATAATAAGTGTTTATTTAATACTACCATTGTGATATACACTTTATCTATCAATACTTTATATAATGTGTGCATGTCCCCACTCATGATTGATGTTATGTGGTTTTTATACATCAAACAAATCCACAACTATGTTGATTTAAAAATACTCATACCTGTCTGACCCTTTGACCCCAATTTCTTAGTCCTTTTCTTTTATGTTTTTCCAATTAAATAACAAAGAGTGATTAAAAAACGGATAAAAAGGAAATATGATATTATAAAATTTAACCTTTTAGGGGTGAAGGGTCCAGAGGTTAGACTACGTCCAACCCCGGTTAGGCGCTGGCCCACACTTCAACTGCCCGCTTCGGTTTCTGCTTCGATTTAGCCCTCTCAGGCCCGCATCACCCTGGAGGGGCCTAAAATCACGTGAAAACATTCCCAAATTGGTGCAAAAAATCCCAAAATAGGGCTAGAATGCTTGTGGTTGTTTCCTGTAGGGCTACACACTATAGTGACTGGTAAGTTTAGGGGATGTGGTGTTGTGTGGTTAGGTATTTAAGAATCCAGGGGTCAGACCAGGTCTGACCTCGGTTCGGCACTGGCCCACATTTCCGAGGCCCGCTTCAGATCCACTCCACGACAACTCTCTCCAACAGTCCCTCCGTCCGTCTTACTTCTCTGAATTTTTCTGAATATTGTCTTTGTGTGTCTGTGTCCTTTTTAAAGCATCCACATGAATTTAACCCTCAATGACCCTTTGACCCCTTTCTCATACTCATTCTCTGTATTTCTAGGATTAAGATAATTGAATGTACCCCAGTAATAAATGGAATCAATCATGAAAATAAATATATACATAAACATATAAATATATAAATAAATAAATAAAATATTAAAGGAATTAAAATAACTGCTGGAATTTATTAAATTAGGGTTAGACCACTCAGGGTTCACCAAGCTAGGGCTGCACAAGAAAGGTGTAAATTAAATAGGGGTGCTCGCCCCAGGGCTACCATCTCTAGGTGTCAGGTTTGGGGTGGGTGAACCCATTAGGGTTACCATCTTTAGGGTTCAGGTTTGGGGTAGGTGAACCCATTAGGGTTATCATCTCTAGGTGTCAGGTTTGGGGTGGGTGAGCCCATTAGGGCTACCATCTTTAGGTGTCAGGTTTGGGGTGGGTGAACCCATTAGGGCTACCATCTTTAGGTGTTAGGTTTGGGGTGGGTTAGGTATTTAAGAATCCAGGGGTCAGACCAGGTCTGACCTCGGTTCGGCACTGGCCCACATTTCCGAGGCCCGCTTCAGATCCACTCCACGACAACTCTCTCCAACAGTCCCTCCGTCCGTCTTACTTCTCTGAATTTTTCTGAATATTGTCTTTGTGTGTCTGTGTCCTTTTTAAAGCATCCACATGAATTTAACCCTCAATGACCCTTTGACCCCTTTCTCATACTCATTCTCTGTATTTCTAGGATTAAGATAATTGAATGTACCCCAGAAATAAATGGAATCAATCATGAAAATAAATATATACATAAA
Organism: Cirrhinus mrigala; assembly: GCA_036247105.1. NCBI lineage: Eukaryota > Metazoa > Chordata > Actinopteri > Cypriniformes > Cyprinidae > Cirrhinus > Cirrhinus mrigala. Next base: position 38,510,876 of record CM070014.1, read on the forward strand.
CATATAAATATATAAATAAATAAATAAAATATTAAAGGAATTAAAATAACTGCTGGAATTTATTAAATTAGGGTTAGAGCACTCAGGGTTCACCAAGCTAGGGCTGCACAAGAAAGGTGTAAATTAAATAGGGGTGCTCGCCCTAGGGCTACCATCTCTAGGTGTCAGGTTTGGGGTGGGTGAACCCATTAGGGTTACCATAGGGTCAGGGTTAGGGTTAGGGTTAGGGTTAGGGTTAGGGTTAGGGTTAGGGTTAGGGTTAGGTTATATAGATAAATGCGAAGAGTGCCCCCCCCCGAAGTGCCCCCCCCCCCTTAACTTTTGAACCGTAAGTGCTAGAGCTCCCAAATTTGGTGTGTATACTAATTGGGGGGCGGGCTTTCGATTGCACTAGGTGCCGTCTCTCTAGCGCCACCAGGCGCCGAGTTATGGTATTGCCCCCCCAAATATATGTAATAGTCCTATATGTCTATGTGCTAGGGCTAGGGTTCGAGTTTCCAGGTGCTAGGGCTAGGGCTAGGGTTCGAGTTTCCAGGTGCTAGGGCTAGGGCTAGGGTTCGAGTTTCCAGGTGCTAGGGCTAGGGCTAGGGTTAGGTTAGGGTTAGGGTTAGGGTTAGGGTTAGGGTTAGGGTTAGGGTTAGGGTTAGGGTTAGGGTTAGGGTTAGGGTTAGGGTTAGGGTTAGGGTTAGGGTTAGGGTTAGGGTTAGGGTTAGGGTTAGGGTTAGGGTTAGGGTTAGGGTTAGGGTTAGGGTTAGGGTTAGGGTTAGGGTTAGGGTTAGGGTTAGGGTTAGGTTAGGGTTAGGTTATATAGATAAATGCGAAGAGTGCCCCCCCCCCCCCCGAAGTGCCCCCCCCCCCTTAACTTTTGAACCGTAAGTGCTAGAGCTCCCAAATTTGGTGTGTATACTAATTGGGGGGCGGGCTTTCGATTGCACTAGGTGCCGTCTCTCTAGCGCCACCAGGCGCCGAGTTATGGTATTGCCCCCCCAAATATATGTAATAGTCCTATATGTCTATGTGCTAGGGCTAGGGTTCGAGTTTCCAGGTGCTAGGGCTAGGGCTAGGGTTCGAGTTTCCAGGTGCTAGGGCTAGGGCTAGGGTTCGAGTTTCCAGGTGCTAGGGCTAGGGCTAGGGTTAGGTTAGGGTTAGGGTTAGGGTTAGGGTTAGGGTTAGGGTTAGGGTTAGGGTTAGGGTTAGGGTTAGGGTTAGGGTTAGGGTTAGGGTTAGGGTTAGGGTTAGGGTTAGGGTTAGGGTTAGGGTTAGGGTTAGGGTTAGGGTTAGGGTTAGGGTTAGGGTTAGGGTTAGGGTTAGGGTTAGGGTTAGGGTTAGGGTTAGGTTAGGGTTAGGTTATATAGATAAATGCGAAGAGTGCCCCCCCCCGAAGTGCCCCCCCCCCCTTAACTTTTGAACCGTAAGTGCTAGAGCTCCCAAATTTGGTGTGTATACTAATTGGGGGGCGGGCTTTCGATTGCACTAGGTGCCGTCTCTCTAGCGCCACCAGGCGCCGAGTTATGGTATTGCCCCCCCAAATATATGTAATAGTCCTATATGTCTATGTGCTAGGGCTAGGGTTCGAGTTTCCAGGTGCTAGGGCTAGGGCTAGGGTTCGAGTTTCCAGGTGCTAGGGCTAGGGCTAGGGTTCGAGTTTCCAGGTGCTAGGGCTAGGGCTAGGGTTAGGTTAGGGTTAGGGTTAGGGTTAGGGTTAGGGTTAGGGTTAGGGTTAGGGTTAGGGTTAGGGTTAGGGTTAGGGTTAGGGTTAGGGTTAGGGTTAGGGTTAGGGTTAGGGTTAGGGTTAGGGTTAGGGTTAGGGTTAGGGTTAGGGTTAGGGTTAGGGTTAGGGTTAGGGTTAGGGTTAGGGTTAGGTTAGGGTTAGGTTATATAGATAAATGCGAAGAGTGCCCCCCCCCGAAGTGCCCCCCCCCCTTAACTTTTGAACCGTAAGTGCTAGAGCTCCCAAATTTGGTGTGTATACTAATTGGGGGGCGGGCTTTCGATTGCACTAGGTGCCGTCTCTCTAGCGCCACCAGGCGCCGAGTTATGGTATTGCCCCCCCAAATATATGTAATAGTCCTATATGTCTATGTGCTAGGGCTAGGGTTCGAGTTTCCAGGTGCTAGGGCTAGGGCTAGGGTTCGAGTTTCCAGGTGCTAGGGCTAGGGCTAGGGTTCGAGTTTCCAGGTGCTAGGGCTAGGGCTAGGGTTAGGTTAGGGTTAGGGTTAGGGTTAGGGTTAGGGTTAGGGTTAGGGTTAGGGTTAGGGTTAGGGTTAGGGTTAGGGTTAGGGTTAGGGTTAGGGTTAGGGTTAGGGTTAGGGTTAGGGTTAGGGTTAGGGTTAGGGTTAGGGTTAGGGTTAGGGTTAGGGTTAGGGTTAGGGTTAGGGTTAGGGTTAGGGTTAGGGTTAGGGTTAGGTTAGGGTTAGGTTATATAGATAAATGCGAAGAGTGCCCCCCCCCGAAGTGCCCCCCCCCCCTTAACTTTTGAACCGTAAGTGCTAGAGCTCCCAAATTTGGTGTGTATACTAATTGGGGGGCGGGCTTTCGATTGCACTAGGTGCCGTCTCTCTAGCGCCACCAGGCGCCGAGTTATGGTATTGCCCCCCCAAATATATGTAATAGTCCTATATGTCTATGTGCTAGGGCTAGGGTTCGAGTTTCCAGGTGCTAGGGCTAGGGCTAGGGTTCGAGTTTCCAGGTGCTAGGGCTAGGGCTAGGGTTCGAGTTTCCAGGTGCTAGGGCTAGGGCTAGGGTTAGGTTAGGGTTAGGGTTAGGGTTAGGGTTAGGGTTAGGGTTAGGGTTAGGGTTAGGGTTAGGGTTAGGGTTAGGGTTAGGGTTAGGGTTAGGGTTAGGGTTAGGGTTAGGGTTAGGGTTAGGGTTAGGGTTAGGGTTAGGGTTAGGGTTAGGGTTAGGGTTAGGGTTAGGGTTAGGGTTAGGGTTAGGGTTAGGTTAGGGTTAGGTTATATAGATAAATGCGAAGAGTGCCCCCCCCCGAAGTGCCCCCCCCCCCTTAACTTTTGAACCGTAAGTGCTAGAGCTCCCAAATTTGGTGTGTATACTAATTGGGGGGCGGGCTTTCGATTGCACTAGGTGCCGTCTCTCTAGCGCCACCAGGCGCCGAGTTATGGTATTGCCCCCCCAAATATATGTAATAGTCCTATATGTCTATGTGCTAGGGCTAGGGTTCGAGTTTCCAGGTGCTAGGGCTAGGGCTAGGGTTCGAGTTTCCAGGTGCTAGGGCTAGGGCTAGGGTTCGAGTTTCCAGGTGCTAGGGCTAGGGCTAGGGTTAGGTTAGGGTTAGGGTTAGGGTTAGGGTTAGGGTTAGGGTTAGGGTTAGGGTTAGGGTTAGGGTTAGGGTTAGGGTTAGGGTTAGGGTTAGGGTTAGGGTTAGGGTTAGGGTTAGGGTTAGGGTTAGGGTTAGGGTTAGGGTTAGGGTTAGGGTTAGGGTTAGGGTTAGGGTTAGGGTTAGGGTTAGGGTTAGGTTAGGGTTAGGTTATATAGATAAATGCGAAGAGTGCCCCCCCCCGAAGTGCCCCCCCCCCCTTAACTTTTGAACCGTAAGTGCTAGAGCTCCCAAATTTGGTGTGTATACTAATTGGGGGGCGGGCTTTCGATTGCACTAGGTGCCGTCTCTCTAGCGCCACCAGGCGCCGAGTTATGGTATTGCCCCCCCAAATATATGTAATAGTCCTATATGTCTATGTGCTAGGGCTAGGGTTCGAGTTTCCAGGTGCTAGGGCTAGGGCTAGGGTTCGAGTTTCCAGGTGCTAGGGCTAGGGCTAGGGTTCGAGTTTCCAGGTGCTAGGGCTAGGGCTAGGGTTAGGTTAGGGTTAGGGTTAGGGTTAGGGTTAGGGTTAGGGTTAGGGTTAGGGTTAGGGTTAGGGTTAGGGTTAGGGTTAGGGTTAGGGTTAGGGTTAGGGTTAGGGTTAGGGTTAGGGTTAGGGTTAGGGTTAGGGTTAGGGTTAGGGTTAGGGTTAGGGTTAGGGTTAGGGTTAGGGTTAGGGTTAGGGTTAGGTTAGGGTTAGGTTATATAGATAAATGCGAAGAGTGCCCCCCCCCGAAGTGCCCCCCCCCCCTTAACTTTTGAACCGTAAGTGCTAGAGCTCCCAAATTTGGTGTGTATACTAATTGGGGGGCGGGCTTTCGATTGCACTAGGTGCCGTCTCTCTAGCGCCACCAGGCGCCGAGTTATGGTATTGCCCCCCCAAATATATGTAATAGTCCTATATGTCTATGTGCTAGGGCTAGGGTTCGAGTTTCCAGGTGCTAGGGCTAGGGCTAGGGTTCGAGTTTCCAGGTGCTAGGGCTAGGGCTAGGGTTCGAGTTTCCAGGTGCTAGGGCTAGGGCTAGGGTTAGGTTAGGGTTAGGGTTAGGGTTAGGGTTAGGGTTAGGGTTAGGGTTAGGGTTAGGGTTAGGGTTAGGGTTAGGGTTAGGGTTAGGGTTAGGGTTAGGGTTAGGGTTAGGGTTAGGGTTAGGGTTAGGGTTAGGGTTAGGGTTAGGGTTAGGGTTAGGGTTAGGGTTAGGGTTAGGGTTAGGGTTAGGGTTAGGTTAGGGTTAGGTTATATAGATAAATGCGAAGAGTGCCCCCCCCCGAAGTGCCCCCCCCCCCTTAACTTTTGAACCGTAAGTGCTAGAGCTCCCAAATTTGGTGTGTATACTAATTGGGGGGCGGGCTTTCGATTGCACTAGGTGCCGTCTCTCTAGCGCCACCAGGCGCCGAGTTATGGTATTGCCCCCCCAAATATATGTAATAGTCCTATATGTCTATGTGCTAGGGCTAGGGTTCGAGTTTCCAGGTGCTAGGGCTAGGGCTAGGGTTCGAGTTTCCAGGTGCTAGGGCTAGGGCTAGGGTTCGAGTTTCCAGGTGCTAGGGCTAGGGCTAGGGTTAGGTTAGGGTTAGGGTTAGGGTTAGGGTTAGGGTTAGGGTTAGGGTTAGGGTTAGGGTTAGGGTTAGGGTTAGGGTTAGGGTTAGGGTTAGGGTTAGGGTTAGGGTTAGGGTTAGGGTTAGGGTTAGGGTTAGGGTTAGGGTTAGGGTTAGGGTTAGGGTTAGGGTTAGGGTTAGGGTTAGGGTTAGGGTTAGGGTTAGGTTAGGGTTAGGTTATATAGATAAATGCGAAGAGTGCCCCCCCCCCGAAGTGCCCCCCCCCCCTTAACTTTTGAACCGTAAGTGCTAGAGCTCCCAAATTTGGTGTGTATACTAATTGGGGGGCGGGCTTTCGATTGCACTAGGTGCCGTCTCTCTAGCGCCACCAGGCGCCGAGTTATGGTATTGCCCCCCCAAATATATGTAATAGTCCTATATGTCTATGTGCTAGGGCTAGGGTTCGAGTTTCCAGGTGCTAGGGCTAGGGCTAGGGTTCGAGTTTCCAGGTGCTAGGGCTAGGGCTAGGGTTCGAGTTTCCAGGTGCTAGGGCTAGGGCTAGGGTTAGGTTAGGGTTAGGGTTAGGGTTAGGGTTAGGGTTAGGGTTAGGGTTAGGGTTAGGGTTAGGGTTAGGGTTAGGGTTAGGGTTAGGGTTAGGGTTAGGGTTAGGGTTAGGGTTAGGGTTAGGGTTAGGGTTAGGGTTAGGGTTAGGGTTAGGGTTAGGGTTAGGGTTAGGGTTAGGGTTAGGGTTAGGGTTAGGGTTAGGTTAGGGTTAGGTTATATAGATAAATGCGAAGAGTGCCCCCCCCCGAAGTGCCCCCCCCCCCTTAACTTTTGAACCGTAAGTGCTAGAGCTCCCAAATTTGGTGTGTATACTAATTGGGGGGCGGGCTTTCGATTGCACTAGGTGCCGTCTCTCTAGCGCCACCAGGCGCCGAGTTATGGTATTGCCCCCCCAAATATATGTAATAGTCCTATATGTCTATGTGCTAGGGCTAGGGTTCGAGTTTCCAGGTGCTAGGGCTAGGGCTAGGGTTCGAGTTTCCAGGTGCTAGGGCTAGGGCTAGGGTTCGAGTTTCCAGGTGCTAGGGCTAGGGCTAGGGTTAGGTTAGGGTTAGGGTTAGGGTTAGGGTTAGGGTTAGGGTTAGGGTTAGGGTTAGGGTTAGGGTTAGGGTTAGGGTTAGGGTTAGGGTTAGGGTTAGGGTTAGGGTTAGGGTTAGGGTTAGGGTTAGGGTTAGGGTTAGGGTTAGGGTTAGGGTTAGGGTTAGGGTTAGGGTTAGGGTTAGGGTTAGGGTTAGGTTAGGGTTAGGTTATATAGATAAATGCGAAGAGTGCCCCCCCCCCGAAGTGCCCCCCCCCCCTTAACTTTTGAACCGTAAGTGCTAGAGCTCCCAAATTTGGTGTGTATACTAATTGGGGGGCGGGCTTTCGATTGCACTAGGTGCCGTCTCTCTAGCGCCACCAGGCGCCGAGTTATGGTATTGCCCCCCCAAATATATGTAATAGTCCTATATGTCTATGTGCTAGGGCTAGGGTTCGAGTTTCCAGGTGCTAGGGCTAGGGCTAGGGTTCGAGTTTCCAGGTGCTAGGGCTAGGGCTAGGGTTCGAGTTTCCAGGTGCTAGGGCTAGGGCTAGGGTTAGGTTAGGGTTAGGGTTAGGGTTAGGGTTAGGGTTAGGGTTAGGGTTAGGGTTAGGGTTAGGGTTAGGGTTAGGGTTAGGGTTAGGGTTAGGGTTAGGGTTAGGGTTAGGGTTAGGGTTAGGGTTAGGGTTAGGGTTAGGGTTAGGGTTAGGGTTAGGGTTAGGGTTAGGGTTAGGGTTAGGGTTAGGGTTAGGTTAGGGTTAGGTTATATAGATAAATGCGAAGAGTGCCCCCCCCCGAAGTGCCCCCCCCCCCTTAACTTTTGAACCGTAAGTGCTAGAGCTCCCAAATTTGGTGTGTATACTAATTGGGGGGCGGGCTTTCGATTGCACTAGGTGCCGTCTCTCTAGCGCCACCAGGCGCCGAGTTATGGTATTGCCCCCCCAAATATATGTAATAGTCCTATATGTCTATGTGCTAGGGCTAGGGTTCGAGTTTCCAGGTGCTAGGGCTAGGGCTAGGGTTCGAGTTTCCAGGTGCTAGGGCTAGGGCTAGGGTTCGAGTTTCCAGGTGCTAGGGCTAGGGCTAGGGTTAGGTTAGGGTTAGGGTTAGGGTTAGGGTTAGGGTTAGGGTTAGGGTTAGGGTTAGGGTTAGGGTTAGGGTTAGGGTTAGGGTTAGGGTTAGGGTTAGGGTTAGGGTTAGGGTTAGGGTTAGGGTTAGGGTTAGGGTTAGGGTTAGGGTTAGGGTTAGGGTTAGGGTTAGGGTTAGGGTTAGGGTTAGGGTTAGGTTAGGGTTAGGTTATATAGATAAATGCGAAGAGTGCCCCCCCCCGAAGTGCCCCCCCCCCCTTAACTTTTGAACCGTAAGTGCTAGAGCTCCCAAATTTGGTGTGTATACTAATTGGGGGGCGGGCTTTCGATTGCACTAGGTGCCGTCTCTCTAGCGCCACCAGGCGCCGAGTTATGGTATTGCCCCCCAAATATATGTAATAGTCCTATATGTCTATGTGCTAGGGCTAGGGTTCGAGTTTCCAGGTGCTAGGGCTAGGGCTAGGGTTCGAGTTTCCAGGTGCTAGGGCTAGGGCTAGGGTTCGAGTTTCCAGGTGCTAGGGCTAGGGCTAGGGTTAGGTTAGGGTTAGGGTTAGGGTTAGGGTTAGGGTTAGGGTTAGGGTTAGGGTTAGGGTTAGGGTTAGGGTTAGGGTTAGGGTTAGGGTTAGGGTTAGGGTTAGGGTTAGGGTTAGGGTTAGGGTTAGGGTTAGGGTTAGGGTTAGGGTTAGGGTTAGGGTTAGGGTTAGGGTTAGGGTTAGGGTTAGGGTTAGGGTTAGGTTAGGGTTAGGTTATATAGATAAATGCGAAGAGTGCCCCCCCCCGAAGTGCCCCCCCCCCCTTAACTTTTGAACCGTAAGTGCTAGAGCTCCCAAATTTGGTGTGTATACTAATTGGGGGGCGGGCTTTCGATTGCACTAGGTGCCGTCTCTCTAGCGCCACCAGGCGCCGAGTTATGGTATTGCCCCCCCAAATATATGTAATAGTCCTATATGTCTATGTGCTAGGGCTAGGGTTCGAGTTTCCAGGTGCTAGGGCTAGGGCTAGGGTTCGAGTTTCCAGGTGCTAGGGCTAGGGCTAGGGTTCGAGTTTCCAGGTGCTAGGGCTAGGGCTAGGGTTAGGTTAGGGTTAGGGTTAGGGTTAGGGTTAGGGTTAGGGTTAGGGTTAGGGTTAGGGTTAGGGTTAGGGTTAGGGTTAGGGTTAGGGTTAGGGTTAGGGTTAGGGTTAGGGTTAGGGTTAGGGTTAGGGTTAGGGTTAGGGTTAGGGTTAGGGTTAGGGTTAGGGTTAGGGTTAGGGTTAGGGTTAGGGTTAGGTTAGGGTTAGGTTATATAGATAAATGCGAAGAGTGCCCCCCCCCCGAAGTGCCCCCCCCCCCTTAACTTTTGAACCGTAAGTGCTAGAGCTCCCAAATTTGGTGTGTATACTAATTGGGGGGCGGGCTTTCGATTGCACTAGGTGCCGTCTCTCTAGCGCCACCAGGCGCCGAGTTATGGTATTGCCCCCCCAAATATATGTAATAGTCCTATATGTCTATGTGCTAGGGCTAGGGTTCGAGTTTCCAGGTGCTAGGGCTAGGGCTAGGGTTCGAGTTTCCAGGTGCTAGGGCTAGGGCTAGGGTTCGAGTTTCCAGGTGCTAGGGCTAGGGCTAGGGTTAGGTTAGGGTTAGGGTTAGGGTTAGGGTTAGGGTTAGGGTTAGGGTTAGGGTTAGGGTTAGGGTTAGGGTTAGGGTTAGGGTTAGGGTTAGGGTTAGGGTTAGGGTTAGGGTTAGGGTTAGGGTTAGGGTTAGGGTTAGGGTTAGGGTTAGGGTTAGGGTTAGGGTTAGGGTTAGGGTTAGGGTTAGGGTTAGGTTAGGGTTAGGTTATATAGATAAATGCGAAGAGTGCCCCCCCCCGAAGTGCCCCCCCCCCCTTAACTTTTGAACCGTAAGTGCTAGAGCTCCCAAATTTGGTGTGTATACTAATTGGGGGGCGGGCTTTCGATTGCACTAGGTGCCGTCTCTCTAGCGCCACCAGGCGCCGAGTTATGGTATTGCCCCCCCAAATATATGTAATAGTCCTATATGTCTATGTGCTAGGGCTAGGGTTCGAGTTTCCAGGTGCTAGGGCTAGGGCTAGGGTTCGAGTTTCCAGGTGCTAGGGCTAGGGCTAGGGTTCGAGTTTCCAGGTGCTAGGGCTAGGGCTAGGGTTAGGTTAGGGTTAGGGTTAGGGTTAGGGTTAGGGTTAGGGTTAGGGTTAGGGTTAGGGTTAGGGTTAGGGTTAGGGTTAGGGTTAGGGTTAGGGTTAGGGTTAGGGTTAGGGTTAGGGTTAGGGTTAGGGTTAGGGTTAGGGTTAGGGTTAGGGTTAGGGTTAGGGTTAGGGTTAGGGTTAGGGTTAGGGTTAGGTTAGGGTTAGGTTATATAGATAAATGCGAAGAGTGCCCCCCCCCGAAGTGCCCCCCCCCCCTTAACTTTTGAACCGTAAGTGCTAGAGCTCCCAAATTTGGTGTGTATACTAATTGGGGGGCGGGCTTTCGATTGCACTAGGTGCCGTCTCTCTAGCGCCACCAGGCGCCGAGTTATGGTATTGCCCCCCCAAATATATGTAATAGTCCTATATGTCTATGTGCTAGGGCTAGGGTTCGAGTTTCCAGGTGCTAGGGCTAGGGCTAGGGTTCGAGTTTCCAGGTGCTAGGGCTAGGGCTAGGGTTCGAGTTTCCAGGTGCTAGGGCTAGGGCTAGGGTTAGGTTAGGGTTAGGGTTAGGGTTAGGGTTAGGGTTAGGGTTAGGGTTAGGGTTAGGGTTAGGGTTAGGGTTAGGGTTAGGGTTAGGGTTAGGGTTAGGGTTAGGGTTAGGGTTAGGGTTAGGGTTAGGGTTAGGGTTAGGGTTAGGGTTAGGGTTAGGGTTAGGGTTAGGGTTAGGGTTAGGGTTAGGGTTAGGTTAGGGTTAGGTTATATAGATAAATGCGAAGAGTGCCCCCCCCCGAAAGTGCCCCCCCCCCCTTAACTTTTGAACCGTAAGTGCTAGAGCTCCCAAATTTGGTGTGTATACTAATTGGGGGGCGGGCTTTCGATTGCACTAGGTGCCGTCTCTCTAGCGCCACCAGGCGCCGAGTTATGGTATTGCCCCCCCAAATATATGTAATAGTCCTATATGTCTATGTGCTAGGGCTAGGGTTCGAGTTTCCAGGTGCTAGGGCTAGGGCTAGGGTTCGAGTTTCCAGGTGCTAGGGCTAGGGCTAGGGTTCGAGTTTCCAGGTGCTAGGGCTAGGGCTAGGGTTAGGTTAGGGTTAGGGTTAGGGTTAGGGTTAGGGTTAGGGTTAGGGTTAGGGTTAGGGTTAGGGTTAGGGTTAGGGTTAGGGTTAGGGTTAGGGTTAGGGTTAGGGTTAGGGTTAGGGTTAGGGTTAGGGTTAGGGTTAGGGTTAGGGTTAGGGTTAGGGTTAGGGTTAGGGTTAGGGTTAGGGTTAGGGTTAGGTTAGGGTTAGGTTATATAGATAAATGCGAAGAGTGCCCCCCCCCGAAGTGCCCCCCCCCCCTTAACTTTTGAACCGTAAGTGCTAGAGCTCCCAAATTTGGTGTGTATACTAATTGGGGGGCGGGCTTTCGATTGCACTAGGTGCCGTCTCTCTAGCGCCACCAGGCGCCGAGTTATGGTATTGCCCCCCCAAATATATGTAATAGTCCTATATGTCTATGTGCTAGGGCTAGGGTTCGAGTTTCCAGGTGCTAGGGCTAGGGCTAGGGTTCGAGTTTCCAGGTGCTAGGGCTAGGGCTAGGGTTCGAGTTTCCAGGTGCTAGGGCTAGGGCTAGGGTTAGGTTAGGGTTAGGGTTAGGGTTAGGGTTAGGGTTAGGGTTAGGGTTAGGGTTAGGGTTAGGGTTAGGGTTAGGGTTAGGGTTAGGGTTAGGGTTAGGGTTAGGGTTAGGGTTAGGGTTAGGGTTAGGGTTAGGGTTAGGGTTAGGGTTAGGGTTAGGGTTAGGGTTAGGGTTAGGGTTAGGGTTAGGGTTAGGTTAGGGTTAGGTTATATAGATAAATGCGAAGAGTGCCCCCCCCCGAAGTGCCCCCCCCCCCTTAACTTTTGAACCGTAAGTGCTAGAGCTCCCAAATTTGGTGTGTATACTAATTGGGGGGCGGGCTTTCGATTGCACTAGGTGCCGTCTCTCTAGCGCCACCAGGCGCCGAGTTATGGTATTGCCCCCCCAAATATATGTAATAGTCCTATATGTCTATGTGCTAGGGCTAGGGTTCGAGTTTCCAGGTGCTAGGGCTAGGGCTAGGGTTCGAGTTTCCAGGTGCTAGGGCTAGGGCTAGGGTTCGAGTTTCCAGGTGCTAGGGCTAGGGCTAGGGTTAGGTTAGGGTTAGGGTTAGGGTTAGGGTTAGGGTTAGGGTTAGGGTTAGGGTTAGGGTTAGGGTTAGGGTTAGGGTTAGGGTTAGGGTTAGGGTTAGGGTTAGGGTTAGGGTTAGGGTTAGGGTTAGGGTTAGGGTTAGGGTTAGGGTTAGGGTTAGGGTTAGGGTTAGGGTTAGGGTTAGGGTTAGGGTTAGGTTAGGGTTAGGTTATATAGATAAATGCGAAGAGTGCCCCCCCCCGAAGTGCCCCCCCCCCTTAACTTTTGAACCGTAAGTGCTAGAGCTCCCAAATTTGGTGTGTATACTAATTGGGGGGCGGGCTTTCGATTGCACTAGGTGCCGTCTCTCTAGCGCCACCAGGCGCCGAGTTATGGTATTGCCCCCCCAAATATATGTAATAGTCCTATATGTCTATGTGCTAGGGCTAGGGTTCGAGTTTCCAGGTGCTAGGGCTAGGGCTAGGGTTCGAGTTTCCAGGTGCTAGGGCTAGGGCTAGGGTTCGAGTTTCCAGGTGCTAGGGCTAGGGCTAGGGTTAGGTTAGGGTTAGGGTTAGGGTTAGGGTTAGGGTTAGGGTTAGGGTTAGGGTTAGGGTTAGGGTTAGGGTTAGGGTTAGGGTTAGGGTTAGGGTTAGGGTTAGGGTTAGGGTTAGGGTTAGGGTTAGGGTTAGGGTTAGGGTTAGGGTTAGGGTTAGGGTTAGGGTTAGGGTTAGGGTTAGGGTTAGGGTTAGGTTAGGGTTAGGTTATATAGATAAATGCGAAGAGTGCCCCCCCCCGAAGTGCCCCCCCCCCTTAACTTTTGAACCGTAAGTGCTAGAGCTCCCAAATTTGGTGTGTATACTAATTGGGGGGCGGGCTTTCGATTGCACTAGGTGCCGTCTCTCTAGCGCCACCAGGCGCCGAGTTATGGTATTGCCCCCCCAAATATATGTAATAGTCCTATATGTCTATGTGCTAGGGCTAGGGTTCGAGTTTCCAGGTGCTAGGGCTAGGGCTAGGGTTCGAGTTTCCAGGTGCTAGGGCTAGGGCTAGGGTTCGAGTTTCCAGGTGCTAGGGCTAGGGCTAGGGTTAGGTTAGGGTTAGGGTTAGGGTTAGGGTTAGGGTTAGGGTTAGGGTTAGGGTTAGGGTTAGGGTTAGGGTTAGGGTTAGGGTTAGGGTTAGGGTTAGGGTTAGGGTTAGGGTTAGGGTTAGGGTTAGGGTTAGGGTTAGGGTTAGGGTTAGGGTTAGGGTTAGGGTTAGGGTTAGGGTTAGGGTTAGGGTTAGGTTAGGGTTAGGTTATATAGATAAATGCGAAGAGTGCCCCCCCCCGAAGTGCCCCCCCCCCTTAACTTTTGAACCGTAAGTGCTAGAGCTCCCAAATTTGGTGTGTATACTAATTGGGGGGCGGGCTTTCGATTGCACTAGGTGCCGTCTCTCTAGCGCCACCAGGCGCCGAGTTATGGTATTGCCCCCCCAAATATATGTAATAGTCCTATATGTCTATGTGCTAGGGCTAGGGTTCGAGTTTCCAGGTGCTAGGGCTAGGGCTAGGGTTCGAGTTTCCAGGTGCTAGGGCTAGGGCTAGGGTTCGAGTTTCCAGGTGCTAGGGCTAGGGCTAGGGTTAGGTTAGGGTTAGGGTTAGGGTTAGGGTTAGGGTTAGGGTTAGGGTTAGGGTTAGGGTTAGGGTTAGGGTTAGGGTTAGGGTTAGGGTTAGGGTTAGGGTTAGGGTTAGGGTTAGGGTTAGGGTTAGGGTTAGGGTTAGGGTTAGGGTTAGGGTTAGGGTTAGGGT